>JBBMEG010000018.1:8627319-8648944 GCA_037832605.1 Cyclanthera cordifolia
AATTTTGTAGTGACTAGAGTTTATTCATTTTGGTTGGTAAATTTTCAAAAACATAATTTTAGTTTTGTATTTTATAATTTTTTTAAAAATGGGTTGAATGATGTTAATAATTTTAATATTATGATAAAAAAATGTGAATATATTTTAAAATTTTATAGAAGAATTTTTTTTTTTTCAAGGGTTATATATATATATATATATATATATATATAGTTTAGACATTGAGATAATAAGAAAAAAAAAGAGTTGAATCCTTAAGTATGATCTACATAATAGTTAACTTTCTGCTATTATTTTCTACATTTATTTATTAAAAAAAATTAATATTATATATCATTTTACGTTCTATGATAATAGTTGAAGTACGTATAAACTATTACATAGTTATACACATATAAATATTTATGAGAATATCGAGTTTTTAAATTGTAAATAATGTCATTAGTGCATGATTTTTTTCAGAAGTGTTAATAAAAAAAAATTGGTTTTATTTTTTCTTCACATTTTAATAATTAAGCTATTATATTCTTAGTTTGATATCATAAATGTTATTAAAATCGAGTATACTTTCGTGGACAATAAATAAAAGCTATGATATGAGAATGGGTTTGAGTGACAGAATAATATTTTCATTATTTAATTGTAAAATTATTATCTTATCAATTACTAATTTATAAAAGTCATAAAAAAAAAAAAAAAAAAAAATTCTTATATTATTTACAAAATAGAAATAATATAAATAATGCTTTCCAACCGAAAGGAGGAAGAGAAATCAAATTTCCAGTGCGAAGCTCTGAACAGAGTAAAGACAACAAATCAAAATCACAATCGCAGAGAAAACCCTCCGACCATCTGAGGAGGTCGTCGCTTCCTCTCCGAGACGATGAACGGCGGCCCATCTGGTTTCAGTGAGTCCTCTTCAATTTCTCTCTTTCTCTTCTCTAATGCTTATTCACTCTCACTTTTCTCCCTTTTCGATTTCTTTCTTCAACCTTGATCGATTTGCTTGTGTTCTTCTCTTTTGCAGACAATGCTCCCGTCACTCGTACTTTCGTCGTCGCTACCGCTCTTTTCACCATTTTCTTCGGGATCAAAGGTCGTTCGATTAAGCTTGGATTGTCTTATCAGGTACTTTTCATTCTCTTTCACTGACCTAATGATTTTGGTGCCTTTGATTTTGTTTGGGACTGGAGTAGATTTGTTTCTTTGGTTAAGGTGAACCCTATTTTGCTTGATTGAGTGTTTTGGCTATCGGTTCCGCGATGTCTTGTGCATTAAGTTGTCCATGGGAAACTAGATTTTCAATCCCAGGATTGTAGATCGCACTGGCCGAGTTAATTGATTCGTAATTGAGAGTGGGGATCCTTTTTTTCTTATGGGATTTTTCGCTTCTGGTTCGAATTATAGTGGCCACCTGTCATTTTAGGCTCTAGTTGTTTTTGTTTACATTTTATCTAATTTTTGAAAAGGAAAACTGTGATTGCAGTGCAGTCGGATTCTAATTAAGTTATCCAATGTGACATTGAGATGAAATATTACATCATATCCCTTAGAATAAGTGGGTTAGGAAGGTACAAATTTGATTAAATTAGAACGAAAATTCCATTAGATGAATTTTTTGGATGAGTTTTTTGTTCTATTGATAGGCATTTATGGGTGTGTTTGAAGATGATGAATTAGAACGAAATTTGATTAAAAGTTTTTTGTTTCTTATAAAAAGAAATCCATTAGATGATGAATTATTGGTTTTGAGGCATCTTTGGTTGGTCAAGTGTTCAATAAGGGTCTTGGAAATCACAAAGTTCTTTGAGAAAATTAGTTTAGTTCATGGCAACCATCTACCTAGGAATTAATTTCCTACGAGTTTCCTTGACTACCAAATGTAGTAGACCAGGTAGTTGTCTTGTAAGATTAGTAGGGGTAGGCGTAAGCTAGCTCAGACACTAAGAGTTATACAAAGGGCATCTTTAGAATGAATCAACAATCCGATGTGCAAGGTTTTCTCATTAGCATACAATACTGGTTTAGAAAAGTAAGGAAACTTTTCTCTCCTTCAATATAAGTTGATCAAAAGATTGTTGTATTATAAAAGTACAGGTGAGAGGCACTCCACTTTGAGCCATGTGCTGTACATTTCACCTCTAAATATAAATGTTTTATAAGCATCATTATATATCATGTTGTTTCTTTTCAACCACCTAGAGGAATCTGTAGCACTAGAAATAAATACAAGGTTTTCCCTTGTCCCTTTATGCTTTGGATCTGTGAAAGAATATCTACAATAGACGTTTTAGATGAATGCTCTTTCATTACTTGGAGCTTATGGGTTTGATTTAAAAGGTAGTAAAGTTGGAACGGGTTTACTTGCTTGTAAATAAGGAAATGGGATGGGAGGTTCTATTCTATGTACAGAACTAGTGTTTTAAGGGATTCCTTACAAGAACCTCATCTAATGAAGCCACAGTGGTGGGAAGAATTTGCTTAAAAGTTTGGAAGGGACATAAGTTCTAATAAGCTGTGCTAAAGGGATCCACTTGTAGCAATATTATTTTTATCATTCTAACTCCTCTTATTCCATTTCTGTTGCACATAATTCTCTTATATATGACTTAAAGTTGACTTATTTTGTCTCTTTTCCATAGTAGAGATTGTGGTCGGAAGGACACTTTTGATTAGTTAATTGCATTCTTATGGCAGGATGTGATTGTGAAGCTTCGCTTTTGGAAGTTAGTAATGTCAGTTTTTGCCTTCTCATCTACTCCTGAATTGATGTTCGGACTATTTCTGCTTTATTACTTCAGAGTATTCGAGAGACAAATAGGTTCCAACAAATACTCGGTAAGTTTTATTCAATTCATGATGCATGATTTTATCAAAACATGTCCTAGTCAGTCTTTAAATCAATGGATCACATCATACAGTGCAATGCTTGATATATCAGCACTTACAATTGTATATTTGTATATATTCAAACGAATAGAAGCATAAAAAAACAAAGAGTTTTCCTATACTGCAATATATTACTCGGCATGCATAACTCTAGAGGAGAATAGTAAAATTTTTGTGGTCATACGTGGAATGTCATTTGCTTATAATATGAAAAATGATTTCACATTATTACTGTGGCCCTGCTAAATGCTAATAACACACTCTGCAACATTTTTTGGTCATTGACATGAAAAAGTAGGTGCTTATATTCGAAATAATTTTTTGTTTTTCATTTCACTTTGCTCCGTGGAATTAGGTTGGCAGACTAAAATCTAGCACGATTGTCATACTTCATTTCTTTTCTATAAAATAGATATGTTTGGCCAACATGGGTAGTAGCTCAACGGTATTAGTATGTTCCCAGTGACTAGAGGTCATGGGTTTGAGTCCCCCTATGAAATAGATATGTTTGGGTATAGAAGGGTGAGATGTCAGTCAAGGTTGTCTAATATTGACAGTTATTGCTTTTTAACTATAGCTTTTTTCACTCTAATTGTCAAATATTATAATGTTTTAGTTTTTGTGCTCAAAACTCTTCTTTTCCCTTTTTTCTCCCTTAGTGGAATTGGATATGCTCTTTTTCTTAAATAGATTTATATTGGTCTTCTGTTGTGATGCAGGTCTTTATCTTGTTCTCTACAATAACTTCCTTACTTTTTGAGGTCCTTGCTATATCATTACTTAAAGGTATGTATTGTGGTTTAATCTACTAATATGCTTGGGCAGCTAGCATGATTTAAGGTCATGTTTGATTATTTTTTTGATGTTGTTCAGCTTCCCCTTTTCATATTTTTAGAGGCGAACTCTCCTTATTTCCCTCCTTTTTCTCCCCTAAAATTTGCAAATTAGATTGGATCTACTTGATCTTTCTAGTATTTTTGCTTGTAAGCCTTTGTTAATCATCTAGTTTCTTCTTTCTCTCTACTTATCTCTTCGTAAACTTCTTAAGTTGATAATCCAAATAAAATTCCATTGCTTTATGTGCAAGGGGCCTTGAGAAGATTTGAACCCTTGGTTTATTATTTTTTATTTATTAAAAACCAATATTTATTTAGAAAATAATGAAAGTACATACAACCAAAAGGACATACTAAAAAGGAGTCCACAAAATGGAAGCCTCCCTGTAGGAATGGCCTTTGATAAAATAAATTAGTGTCAAGAAAATGATTTCAAAAGAGCCTAGAAACAGAGGTGCAAAGAGAACATAGAATTTAATGAGTGCCCACGCATCATGTATCGATCTTTCCACTCCCTTTATAATACTATTGTTTTTCTTTCTCTAAAGCCCTACAAATTTGAACACACTCCAACTTGCCACAAAAAAACTCGGTAAATAAGCAATTCTACAATCATTTTCAACCAGTTGTTATGGCTTGTTTCTTTTCTGTTGAGGAGTCGGTTTTGTCATATTTTTTATTCTTACCCTGAGCATCTGTATAATGGTTTGTTATTGCAAGCTGGCTTTTGTGTTGTTCTTTGAATTATTTGGTTTGATGGAAATAGGATAGCTTTCATAGGATGTGAGTTAGATTTTTGAGCTTGCCCATTACATTTTGCAATATAAGATTTATTGTTGATTTTCTGCCATCTTGTTAACATTTGAGTTCAGTTTTGTTATTTTAGATTCAGAATAAATTTCACCAATTCATAGTTCTTTTTCTTTCTCAGGTTACAGCACTAGAATCTTAGAGGGAAAATGTGTATATTAGCACTAGAAGTTATTTTCTAAGAATGTCACTTGACTAACACCTATTTTTCTTTCTTTCGTGCAGATCCTGCAGCGAATTTAGTCACTTCTGGACCATATGGTCTTTTATTTGCTTCCTTTGTACCTTTCTTCTTTGATATTCCTGTTTCAACACGATTTCGTGTATTTGGAGTTCGTTTCTCTGATAAGTCTTTCATATATCTGGCTGGTCTTCAGGTTAAAAGTGATTTTTATTTATATTTGTTTTGATACCTGCTATGCTTTCTCTAGCTGTTTAAAATAGTTTTATCATTGACCTTGCAGCTTCTTCTTTCCTCATGGAGAAGATCCATCTTACCAGGGATATGTGGCATTCTTGCTGGTTCCTTATATCGTTTGAATGTATTTGGTATCCGCAAGGCCAAGGTTAAATTAAAAGTTCCAAAAATTTTCTATTATATTCCGATGTTAGCATTTTTTATCTTTATGTGATGATTTCCTTCTTCTTTTTTTTTTGCTCATTTTTAGTCAGTTTGATGTAAGTTCTTATTATTCAGTCATCAGGTCTTTCCTAGTTCTCTAAAAAAATGCATATTTGTAATATATCTGTGTTTTGCAGTTCCCGGAGTTCATCAGTTCACTTTTTTCGCGATTTTCTTTACCATCTGCGGGAAATCCTCCAGCAGCCCCAAATAGAGATGTTAGAGGAAATATGCCATCTTTCATGGGCCGCCAGGTTGAGGTTAGTACAGTCAGCGAATGCTTCTATTTCTGTTAGTTTAAACACATTTTGATAAGCGACTACATTTGGGGGAGAGTTTTTGATTTTTTGATTTTTTGATTTTTTTTATTCTAAGCATGAGTTAACTTAGCCAATGATAATTGTGTGAATGTTGGTATATATATATTAATTCAATAATAGGGATTTTAGTCATGGTAATTGTGAGAATGTTGATATATATACACACACATATTAATTCAATAATAATTATTTGAACTCATGATATCTTAGGGTATATTTGGGACACCAAGTTATGTTACTTGGTTATTATAAATGGTAGGTAATAATTAACGGCAGATTATAATGGACGGTCTTTAATGGGTATCTTGCTGTTTGAACTATGCTCTTGTTGGCGAGAATGTTGGTACTAGCTAACATTGTTATCTTCAAAGTAATCTGCATATAAATGTAATCAGGGATTGGTGACTTGAAAAACGTAACTCAGCCCGTTGACTAGTTTATTCTCTCTTGTGCTATTTCAGAGGAACTATACTCCTGTGCCAACTGCCACAGAAGAACCACCAGAGGACTCCATTGCCACTCTTGTTGCAATGGGTTTTGACAGAAACTCAGCCAGGCAAGCTCTTGTGCATGCCCGAAACGACGTTAACATGGCAACAAACATCCTCCTCGAATCACAATCTCACTAATATTTTGAAAAAATTTCTGGGTATACGAAAACATTAAAACTTTTGATGCCCACAATTCCGAGAACAATCAAATTCAGTATCGAGGGATGATTGTCCGACAAACTTGCATTTGCCGAATGCCGACAACTGAGTTTTGATAGGTTGCAGGAACTCGACCAGGTTGTTTTTCTCATCTCCTATGGGTTCCCATTTTATTCCTCTATTGTAGCTGTCAATTTTTCTTGATTTACTTGATTACAAAACATCGCTTAGTCGATAAAATCGTAGAAGCAGAATGTGTAGAATTCTTTTGTTCTGAGATAATCTATTTAAAAATTTCAGATTCTTACATAAGTTCTCATTTGTGCCTAATTGTGATTAACTAACTATAATTCAAACATGCTCTGTAACTGCGGTAAATTTGGGTTCAGTTTTTTTTTTTTTTTTAATTAAATTTATATATCATTATCAAGTTATTTGTTCAATACTTGTATATTAAGTTATTTGATTGTTGAATTATATATCATATCAAGTTACTTGATTATTACCTCTTGTATATTAAGTTATTTGATTATTTCAGCTGATTCTTTTGGACAATTTATTGATGCGAAGAGTCGTGGATGTTAGTTAGATCGCATTCACACTCCCTTATCTTATAAATTATTAGGCATCTTTATTATTTTGTAATTTAAAACTTCTTCATTATGAATGAATAAAATCTCATAATAATTCATTATCAGAGACCAAATTTAAAGTATCATTAGTAGACATGTGCATTTTCGAATTAGTTGGTCCATGTATACGGACCAAGTTCGTGTTCGAAGGCGAGTTCTGATGAAGTGTGCAGATGACTGCGAGTAGGTGTGGTCTGAACAGGCGAATAGGTGTTGCACGTTCGATAAGGATCGAGAAATTCTTCTTCGCTTTGATCACAATTCAGTTGAATAGGGATTCTTCACTATAGACTTGGCAAATTTGGTATGAAATTTAAATACTTTGCAATTGAGTTATATGAGAACTAGAAGTGCAATAATAAATCCAATTCCATTTAGGGAAGGAGGTCTCAGTTAGTTTGATGGAGATTCTATTTAGTTTTCATTTTAAAAATTTCTCTTAAATGGTAACAAATGATTGATTGTTCCCAATTTGGTAATAAATGTGTTTGGGTATACAGAATAATTGAATACTTGAATATTTCGAATATCTTAATCCAAAATACAAGGGTTGGGTTTTTTTCGAGTTGGGTGGGACTAATGTGAAAGAGAACCATTTTTGGTTGAAGGAAGATCGGTTTGGTTTAACCGATATATTTAAGTAAAATGCATTTCGTAGGTACAAATTACCGTAGTGACATGTTGGTGATTATTAAGGTGTTGAATTTGAGCAAAGATTATCAATGTTCGTTCTAACCGAATTTTTTTTTTGAGCAATAAATAAATGATAAAATAACGTTCATTTCGTATTAAAATTATAATTTTGATATAAAAGTGAAATTTTATGTCAACAGTAAATAGTCTTAAATCTATAATTAGGATTAATCATAGTCATCAAGTATGACTACAAAATATGTAAATTTTAAAATTATTTCAAATTTTGAGTGATATACATAAATTGTTATTTATTATAGATCTTAATAATAGATTTGATACGACAAAATTGTATACTTAAATCTATAATTTTATAATTTTACATATTTCTTTTATGGTGAATCATATCTAGAATTTATGAACAACTTTAATAAAAATATATATAAAAAAAATTCTTTAAAAAATATAGAATTTGTTCAATATTTTATTTTATTTATGGCCATAGGGCAATTTACCTACTTTAATGTATATAGGGTTAACCATTTAGTTATATTGATGTAAAAAAAATTTCTCAACATAACTTGAATCATTTACATCCGATTGTTGAAAGGATTGATAACGCAGTAAATTCATTGTTTGGTATGTTGTGTTCATTCATATTTTACATCAGCTAAATTAAGATGGTGGTCATTTTTTCAATCTGTCTGGCGTGTTTCATTCTTATAAATGTTTAGTGGAATATGAAATTTTTTTTCTCATTAATAATATGTAAGATGTTCAATTAATAGCATTGTCTTTTCATATGGTATATCTTTTTGATAAATATTAAAATTTTCAAAAATTTCAACTATACATATAAATATTAAAAAGCTATTGATATGTTTTTTTTGCTGTTCAGGCCTAAAAAAAATGTATAACCAAAACTTTATCAAAATATGCATTAAATCTTCGATTAAATTTTACATCAAATTTATCACTTAACCAGAAGTTAATTACTCAATCATTACTAAAATCAATCTAATTAACTATTTTAACCATTATTACATGAACCTAGAATCATTCCTGTTTCTATAAAAAGAATAAACACACCAAAAATATGAAATAGTCGAACAGATAAAAGACATACTTCTCTTTTTATATTTGTAATTGTCGAGGTCAATTGGTATACTTACACCATCACGAAAGGTACTATCTAGTCCTATAGTATTTGGATAATATTTGAATTAAAAAGAAAAAATTGAACACCTCTCGACCATTAGATGGTTAACTTTGCTTGATAATGACCATGTTTATATGAGCTTTGTTCCCAAATTAACGTTTCTTAGGACAAAACTGGACTTTTGTCACTTCTAAATACTGATTGATATATCCAACATAAAAAGTAAGTAGTTAAATGTCAATATAACAAAAAATGGAACATTATAACATTAATCAGTACTCTCAAATTTCAACGTGAACCTAATTTGAATCATAATATTGATCTTCCTCCATAATTCCTTCACAATCTAAAATCAAAACCTTGAGGATTCCTTCTTAAAATATACTGATGACTGCATGTTTGAAGAAATAAGATATCATGAACCAGATTCTATGCTGAAAGTTATGCTTACAATGCCTGCAAATTATTTAACAATTTCACATTTACCAACACATGACCATAATAAAACTTGGAAGGTGTGGACTCGATGCTAAATATTTAAAATGAAAGAAAAAAAAACAGATACTAGAGAAATGGACAACGGGAGCATCAAACACTTTCTGTGAATATGTTCAAACCTTATAAAAGTCCAATAATATCAACTCAGAAAGCCAGAAACGAAAGAAACTTGTACAGATTACCATCTAAACGTGATTTATGAAATGATCAATCAAACTAATCAAACTTGAATCACACGTGAGGCAACAAGGTAAAAGAGACGAAATGTCTCCCCGGTCGACCTTCATCTCAATACGAGTGGCAAGGGAGTACAAATGAACTGTATATAGTTCATTTCCCTAGTAGGAGCAGGTTTCTAGTATCTAATACCGACATTATGTATTTGAGAACAGAGAGATTATATAGGAAGATTCTGACCTGAGAAAGTATTAGACAGTTGAGTCGTCGACTCGGCTTTTATGAAGTTGAAATGCTGGGGTGATCCAGCTTCCGCAACTGCATTGGATGCCCGACCAATTAAAGTATCCAAGGCGAGCTTCGCAATGAGCACAAGATAACTTGCCTTCCAACGCACCTTCTTCAACTGGTTAATAGAAGAACAAAAATTAAAATTTTTCGTATTTGTAGATTTAAAGAAAACCATTGCAAAAATGCATTACCAAAATGTATTTACTAGCTCTAACATTATCATTATATAGAAACTGCTTCTCCATGACTTGACATATAAAATTTCCTAGATATTAACCGCCCTTTCATTCGATTAAATATCAGGTGATGATTTGATTAAAAATCAAGCTAAAGTTCATAATAAATAACAACAGTCCAAGTAATCTTATGGCCTTGGGCTCCAACAAGGCTGCTAATTTGAAACAGCTTTTCGTTTTTATATCCATGACTCTCCGGCCATACTTCGACTATTTTAATGGACAAACATTTGGTAATCTAGCAAACTCGAAAAAAATTATTTCCTAAGTAACCATCATGGATTAAACTCGCAAATTCTTAGTTCCTCAAGGAACTCTCTCTTTGAACACTAGAGGGATCCGATAATTTGAAACAACTTTTCAATGAGACATAATTCAGATATGTAGAAGACACCAAAGAGGTCGCAAAAGAAAAGGACTACCTCCTGTCATCCACCGAAGGGGCTCAACAAAAATAGATGAGCACTCAGGTTCCACTGACTTGTTAAAAGGGTTTCCACTTTTTCTCTTACGCCATTCAAATGATGTCTCACCTTCACCAGGAATGTGATCCACCACATTTTCCTGCAAGGCGACCAGTCTTCGACATTTCTTGCAGCGGTATGCACGTGCACGGGAATTATCCACTTGTTGGGATGACTGTACCTCTGGAGCAACTTCACGGGTTAAGCCGGGATCTGCTCCAAGTTTAGAAATGTTGATTTTCTCCCCACGGTTATAGGACTCACCTGAAGGTATGTAGGAAAAAAAATCAAAAGACTAAGAAACAAAGAATCACCTCTAAATCATTATCAACATAAAATTAGAAGAATTAGAACTATTATTGGCATAAGAGTATGGTGTAGAGACAGAATTCCAAACTAAAAGCCTAACATAAACATGAATTCATACATACTACCTATTTATGTATGAAATTTATTAGCAAAGTAAAATTGGAAACTACATTAAAGAATCTAAAGATTGAGATCATAATTCATAAATAATACAATTCACACGCTAGATTAGATCAAGTAGCCCAAGCTTTGACCAGGTTAAGTATTAAGTACTGGGTTGACCCAACACTTTTTACACATCAGTTGGTGATGATACATAATTATCGGCATATAAGTGTACATTTCCTTTTATTTGAAGTCTTTTAACCTGTAAATGAAGTTCAGACAAAGTATGTCAGTTCTCGAGCAGGCAAATATGTGATGCATCTCCTCCTCCCTACCCTTGCCAAAACAGATGTCCCTTTACTTGAGACAACAGTTCTGGTATGTTATATTCTCTGCGGATATGGTATATAGCTCAGTCAAGTGCTCAAATTCTTAGACCTTCACCATGTTTTTTTTCTTTTGAAACCGAAAAATTGAAGTTTTGCTCTACTATACCCAGGGTAACCGCGCCTATCCCTAGGCTAGGTACCGGGAGACATCGAAGGAAGGGAGACAAGAGAGGTGTCTACAAATTAATGTCACAAATGAGTCTCGAAGACCTTCACCATGTGTCCCTTACTCAAGAAAACTGTGTACAAAAAAACTATATAAATATATATATATATATATTCCTTTTCTTAATATCTTCGGTATTCAGACAACTGACACACCACTTCCTCATAATACAACCATCGAGAAATGCTAGGATTCTATCCTAAGTAGGTGACCACATAAACAATATTGAATAGAAAAAATCTGGTGGAAGAGATAAATATAGACCAAACAAATAGTATTGAAAAAAGAAAATAAAAAAGCCAGTAAATGAATGAACTATATAGCAGCAGTACTTTCAAATAAATGAACTTATATTGAGACAATACAGGAGAAGACCGTGAAAGAAATACCACGTACCCAAAATTTTCAGGCGAAAGCGCTTGTATATGGGACTGGCATAATCAACCGTGAAACCCATTTCCTCAAATAGTTTTAACTGGAAAGGATACAGATAAATAGAAAATTATAATAGCTTATCTAGTGCATTGGCATTCGGCACAAGACCTTTCAGCATCTTATAAATTAAGAAGATTTCCAAAATCACCTGCTCCATAAATCCGTCATTGGGGCTAACAAACTCACTGCTTTGTCGCAAGGAACCAAGGGCATCTGCATCAATGTATAACAAAGAAAAACTAGAAATTGGTCGGGACCATAAACAACTACATAACTGGTTCGTAGTAGTTCAAGAAAATAATGGTTATTCACACAATCACACCTTCTAGAGATAGTTGTTCCTTTCTCATAAGATATGATGTGATGATAGCAGCACTGCAACGATAAATGCAAAGGATGATTTAAATACTTGATAATGAGAAGGGACAATTGTCACAAAAGGCTGCACGGATAATGTATACAAGAGCATAGGCAAGGAATTTATAATCATTCCTATTTTTTTAATTTCGAAGGAAGGGGTACGGTGCTCTTGAACAGGGATGAAACTCATCTGTTTCAAAAACATATGTTGACCTGCTCCTTGAAGCTTTCAATTTTTTTTTTTTTATATAAGAAGCTGGATATTGACAACCATTTCCATTGAACCATTTTGGGTGATGATCAAAAACAAATTCATGAATATGCTTAAAGTAGACAATATCGTATCAATGTAAAGATTCAGGTAAGGTTGTCATCTTTATCAAAATTATCCTTTATTAATGATGAAAAATCAAATACCTTCACACCATAACTTGACAAAAAAAGCATATCCCGTATCAAAGGCAAAAGATAAGCGGTTAAAAACTGAAAATGGCAACAGCCTAACAGGAAGTTAGTCATACCTTCTAGATACTCCAGCAAAGCAATGCACCAGAACAGATCCCTCTTTTCTACCCTTCTCAATGAAATCATAACAAACATTCAAATAATCCAACAGATCCTCATTTTCCATATCTCTCAGCGGCACCGCCATCCTCACAACTTTCAAATCCTTTCCGGCATTTTCCAATGAGTACAAGAGCTTCTCAGGTGCTAAAGAACTCTTCGACCCATCAACATAGTCATTCTCAGAAGCAGAATCACAGCCATCTCCACCTACATAGACCTTCTTAATTTCTTTGCTGGTGATTGTAACCCCACTGCGCCATTCAGAAAAAAATGATACTGATGCAGAACTAAGAACCGATAACACATGTGTGATTTCTGAGCTACCATGTAGTAGAACTTCAGCTGCATCCCCAATATTTCCAATGAAAAGACTCTCACGCACAAGGTGAGGCATGACAATAAATCAAGAACAGATATCGATCACAGACGCCTAGCAAAAGAAATTACTGCAAACACAAGCGAAACTCCATTACTTTTTCACCTAGCGTTCAAATTAAGCGATGAATACATGCATAATAGTACATAACCACATATCGATTTGATTCAAATTCAAATTTGACCATAAACCCCAAATCAGTTCAGTACAATACTTTAACAAGGAACGTATTAGACATTGTTTCTTTACATCACCATAGAAACTCGAGAAAGAGAGACAGAAACTGACATATTTATTTCATTGAGCTCATCGACACCAACCAAACTGAAATCAAACACTAAGCAGCTACATACATCATAATATGAACAAATTACACGGAGAAATGCGTAGGTTTATTTTTTTTAACAGAAATTAGCGAATTCACGTGCAAAAATCAGCAATATGAATCGAAGATAGGAAAGAAATTTGATAAATGAAGAGAGGGCGAAAAATCACCTGAAATTCGAACGATGTCAATCGTTATTGTGTCTTTCTTTCTTCACTTGTTCACTACGCAGCTGCGAATAAATACATATTTATATAAGATTTGACACGTGTGAGAAGGGAGGGAAAGAATTGGTACGTGTGTTGCTTTTTCCTATCGGCGTTTGCTTTCCACGTGTCGCCGGAAGACCGTTGGAGGCATTATTCGACTAAGATTGATGAGGGCCCACTAGTTTTTGTTTTATTTTTTAATTTATTTCTTTTTTTATAGTTGAATTATAAATGGAGTAAGGAGGAATTCGATATATGATATATTGACATAAGAATAAATTATGCTGCTGAGATTTTTTTTTTCGACCTCACTTTTTTTTATAGTTACATCTAAGAGTGAAAAATTTGAACTCATATTAACATCGTTAAGATATAGCTTTTTGTTATGAAATCGAAATATTAAGGTCTCCTCTGCTATTATGTAGGAGAGTTTGGCGTTTAATAAAGGTCTGAAACATATTTTGGAAGCTAATTTTGGTTGTTCATTTTGGTGAATTCAGACTCTTGCAATCTTATTAATATTCTCAATTGGAGTTATCAAGATTCTTCTGACCTCAACAATATTGTGGAGGATGTTATTGATCTTATCCCGAATTAAGGGATTAAGTTCTCCTATTGTAATAGGGAGTGTAATGGTGTCGCTGACTTGCTTGCTAATCCCTTTTTGATGGCGAGCTCTCTTTCTCTTTGTATGTTTGATTCTTTTGTGGCCTGTGGTCAGGTGGATTTAAGGTGGAGGGAGAGGATTCTCCTGATGTACTTGTTTTGATGCTTTTTGAGCATTTAGGCTCTGATTCCGTTTTTTAATGAAATTAACCTCTCAAAAAAAAACAAAGAAAATATTTACTTGATTCACTAACTGTGTGTTATCTATGCCCACGAGCAGAGAAAAAACATAATTTTATCAACGAGAAAATGAATACAATAATATCGAGTGAGTCTAAGATTTTTAAGAGAGTTTATATCGTGTATTTATTTATTATAAAATCTTTCTTGAATACATAAAGCCCAAGGGCAACTTTGATATTTTTTGAATTTAGTTAAATTAGTTATCACAATCCACAAGTATGTGGCTTAATATAATTTGTCAATTGTGTAAATTCTAATATACCTATGAGAATAGGACAGCAGAAGTAACAGAAAACACCTGTGGCCTCTTGGAACCTTTCAGAAAAATGTCTAAATTATGATAATGTTTGTATTCAAAATCTTTAAAGCAACTCACATGCTTGTCCACATCAATCACCATTATAACCTAAGACCCTCATAATAATAATAATAATAATAATAATAATAAAATATATCTTCCAATGCTTCACATAAATAAATAATATTATATAAATTTCAATTTAATTGATAAACTTAAGTAAATGCTTCTTTCTTCAAGCCATAATTTATACAATATGTTTTCATGTTTGTGATTTAAAGCAATATAATCCTCAACTTACTACTTATCATTAAGGAGTTATAAGTTTATAGTTATTGTTGAACTAAAAAATATATATATATTTGTAACTTCATATTGAAATTGATTATATAGGATGAGGAAGTTTACTCTTTTCTCTTTTTTTTTTAATTTTTTTTTTTGATAATCAAGAAAATCGAAGGTTCAGTCCATTTATTCGGGAATCTGATACTACGTTCGAAGTCCCAGATTAGAATACTTAAAAAACTTTCTAGCTTACATGATTTCTAGCAATCTCCAACTAAAAACGTCGGAATGACTATATCTCAAAATAATCCGTAGTAACCAACTAATAAGCTATCTCTTGAAGAAATATAGGAAGTGGAAGTAGCTAAAACTTTAGAATGATGAGTGGTAGGAAGGGCAACAACATCATCACCTTCTTCTTTAACTCTCAAGTTTCAAGCAGTTGGCTAATCCTGGGTGTACATCATCTTCCTCTATTTTTTTCACTGTACAATCCTCTAAATTTCAACCCCCCCACCAATACAAACAACTTGCACAACTAAAACAAATTACACCACATCACAACAAGCACCTTGCAGCCCCATTCCTTCTGATCAGAATCACATTATTAAGGCTGTTGACTACACCAGGATCAAGTTCGGCACGATATCGAATTCCCTCGACGGTTTTTGTCAAGGAATTTGAAAAGAGAAAATTAAGTTTTTTTTTGGTTTAATCCGAGTTCGTCTTATGCTTTTTGAAATGTGCGAGAAGAGACGCCGTGCAAAAGCCTGACAAATCCCAGGAAGCTGAGCTTTCCGTCCGAGTGTCTGATCCAGTCCTTGAGAACCACGTGAACCGGTACCGATGGACTTAGACCGAGTTCCTGGGAGAGAACAGGGTTCAGAAAACATGACACTCTAATCACAAAGAGACTGCAGAATAAACAGAGGGAAAAAGAATCTTACCGAGGCAAGTTCCTCGATCATTATCGGTCTGTTACCATCCTTATCAAAAAGATCGTAGGCATGCCGGGCATGTTGCTCCCAGTTATCCATTCCCTCTAGTTGATATATACTTATGGCAGCTGCACAGAATTCTTCAAAATCTAATTTTCTGTACTGAATGGAACTAACCTGCCAGAAGCATACAAGTACATAATCAACATCTTTACCAGATTTCCTTTCTTTTTCAAGAATACATTAGCATTGATTGAAAAGAAGAGAAAGTTTACGAGGTTGGCGTAATCTAAAACTCTTGAATCCTTTATTGCATCTGTTGAATTCTTGATTAAGGCCTGCAAAATTTTAATCCCATTACAATTTGTTCTTTGAAGTCTTATCTACGATATCGGGAAAATATCCAACCGTCTTGAAGTTTTGCATGGAAATGAACATGTTTTTGTTCGGTCCTAACAGCGTAAATTGTTTCTGAAGGTAACCAAGTTGAGCAGCAGTTAATGTCTTTGCAAGAGCCTGTAGAAAATTGATGTGCCAAACAAATCAGTTGCCATCTCAAGAAGATGAACAAGAAAACAACGAAAAACGACAAAACGGTATAAAAAATCATAGTACTTCATGATTAGATTGAAGGGAGTGAAATAATGTAACGCCCGTAGTCTAGGATTCGGACCAGGATTCGAAATCCGATCTGGCCCCTTTGGGCCTCGGAATTCCCCTGCATCCCCTACGACCCGGCCACGTCACCTACTAACATTTATCGCTTCTAAGAGTGAAGACTATCCTCACATACCAACACGGGTGCTTTCAACATGTTTTGTCCTTACTCACATGCATCCTAGGAAAATTCCTAGAAGGTCACCCAATCTAGGACTACTCCAAACTAAGCACGCTTAGCTGTGAAGTTCCTTCGATTGGGCCACCGAAAAAGAAGGTGCATCTTGTTGGTATATGTAGTACAAATCAATTCTCTTAAACCTTTCTTAACCATGAGACTATATCCCTCAAGATCCCTCTCATTGGGATGTGGACTAGGTTCATTCATGTACCCCTTCTAACCATAGGCATTACAAAAAAACAGTACTATGATACTTACACCCAATGCCGATTTACGCAGCGAAGATGAGCAGATATAAGCTCTGACAAGCTTGTAAGTAATTGTGTCCAATGGCACCTTAGTATCTTGTTGATCACTTAACCATGGATGGCCTACATGCAAGAACTTTAGCATGAGCTTTTCAAAATAAAACAAACAAATGCTACAAAGTTGTCATTAAAACACTAAGTTCGAAAAAAGGCCCTTGAAACCGCGCCAAGAAACTGTTGAGAAATCGAGAAGCGTTTAACAGACATACACAGAGCCTGAGCAGCAGTCAATCTCTTGCGGTAGTCCTTGTTCAACAGTCTTTTCACAAAATCAATTGCATCAGTAGATAAACTAGGCCATGGGACTTCATCGAAGTTTGGATCCGCCTTTAGCACGACTCGAAAGATACCAGATTCTGTTCGAGCCCAAAATGGTCGACTTCCACACAAGAGAATATAAGCAATTACACCAATGCTCCACATATCTGCCTCGGTTCCATATGATCGATGTAAAACCTCCGGAGCAACATAATAAGCACTTCCTACAATATCGTTCAATCTCTCATCTGCAAAAGGAACCAAATAGTTATAATTTCATTTTTCTCTGTCTCTATCTTCAAACAAATGTTGGGTAAAAATGATAGTTCAGAGTTCAGACCTGGTTTTACATAATCAGAAAGCCCAAAATCAATTGCCTTAAGAGTGGAGCTCTCCTCCTTAGACTTAAAAAGAAAATTCTGAAGCAAAAAATGAAACAATATAAAAATAATGTGCAAATCCTACCAAGGATAATAACCAATCAGTTCAAAAGTCAGTGAGACAAACAAACTGTTTGCAAGAAACAACAATACATATCATAATAATCATTACTAATTATATTGATTTTATGATTTATCATAGTATATCAGTTATTAAATATTTCTAACAAAAGAGAAATAAAAATAAGAAATCATTAACAAAACACAAATTTTCTCAAAAATTGGAAACGAGAAAAAGAAAATAATAAAAAGAGAAACATGATCAAATAATTTATAACAAACTTGAACTTGATTTCAAGTGAACAAATTCAGAAACTCTGTTAGGGCTTATATGACCATGTAGTATACCAGAAACAGCACTATATGAGCATATAAGCCAATTTCAAAGTCCATGAAATGGAAGAGTATGCAGAAGTTCTAAATTTATATGTTGATGTAGATAGCAGAGTACATGAATAAAAAGTCGATGAAAATAAGCGAAATCTTTAGTCGTTTACCTCAGGCTTTAGATCGCGGTGAACCACGCCTTGGAGATGACAGTAGGCGACAACACTCAAAATCTGAACCATAATAACTTTCGCATCTTCTTCCGAGTACTTGCCACCCCTAAAGAGTTCAAAAGAATATCAACAACTAAAATATCGAAACCAAAGTTGGTACAGAGCAACTCTCTTCCTGTAACTTTGGTTTACAAGCACACAAGGATAAAAGGATACCTCGAAAGTATCCTATCGAGAAGTTCGCCTCCTTCGCATAACCTGAAGAACAAACATAGCAAAATAAAATAATTGAGTGAAGAAAATGAATAAAAATCATTCTACCCTTGTTTGATAAGACAAAGATTAAGACACTAATGCTGATGTCTTTATTCATAAATTACATGGTAGGCGCGATATAAACTTACTCCATCACGACGTAGACATTTTCTTCATCTTCGCATGCATCATAAAACTGCACCAAGTTTTTATGTCCCGTGAGAGCCCGTATTATTTTCACTTCTCTTCTCACATCCTCTATAGCTATTGCTGTAGTCATCTGCACATTATTTTCTTCTCCATAAGAACAAGAAAACTACTCGAAACCAAAGGTAACCAAGTCCTAATGGAATTCAACTTCCATAGAAACTGTCTATCGAACTGAACCAAGAATTTCAAAGAGAATAAATGCAATAAGAACCCATTCAGAGCAGATATGAACCGTTTTTGTTAAATTACATTGAATTGTAGTTCAATTTCACCAGAGCCTGCAACATAACTGGGAAAGAACACAATGTATGAACATCTTATCAACCAAAAGAAGAAAACAGGAGCAATATACAGATTTTTTGGTCCCAATTCCTCAACATAAAACAGACAGACGAACATGATATTTGGTTAAGCAGACACAGACCACAATCACCTTAAATGCTAATAAAAGAAGGGGCTCCACAAACATTTCATTGGACCAAAAATTCTCAGAATATAAACCCCTCGACCTCAAAATTCCGAGCATTACACAAAAGAAAATCACGAGACACCAAAAAATTACTCTAAAAACAAATAACCCAGATTCATTAACCAAACAACTAATGAATTACCCAGCCATTCTGCATTAAGATGATGAACATACACTGTATAGAGTTTTTCTTTCTTTTTTTTTCTAATTAAACGATATCTGAGGGTGGATGCCTCAAACTCGTAACCTCTAGGTTACGAGGTCGAACATGACACCGCTGGAGCGGGCTCTCAACACTACATAGCGTGAAGTAAGAACATGATGAATGCAAATTTGGAGTAGAAAATCAGAGAACCAACAAACTAGTAAATCAACCTTTGATTTGGGGATGATTTTGACAGCAACTTGTTGGCCTTTGAGAGAGCCTTTTTTTGCTGTGGCATAGCAAGTGTAGCCAAAATGGCCACGCCCCAATTCATCGCCAAGTTCATAATGAGTGGCAAAGTACTTAGAGTAGCCAAAGTTCTTATCCAAGGCCAAATCGCATTCGCTCCCCTCAGGGATAGAAGCCTCATTGGGCTTGACGGAGCCGTGGCGGCGGGCAAGGAGAGCCCGAATATGCTTGGCCGGAGACGGCGGCGGAAAGGGGCGTTTGAAGAGGCGGAGAGGGGTGGAGCTGCGGCTGGAGTTGGCCGGAGAAGAGGCCCTGAAGAGATTTGACAGAGGACTGGGGCTGTAGAATGGGAAAGTAGATGGGGTTTTGGGGGTTTCGGTTTGGATCACTGAATTGGTGTTTTCTGAACTGGGTTTTGGGTTTTCCGAAATGGGTTTTCCTTGACACAATCCCATTGAATCAGAAATCCAGTTAAACAAACACACACTAAGAACAATTTCTTGATTCAGGGGTTACCAGAACTGGATCAATAACAGTTCTTACACCATTTCCAATCCTCACAAATTTGGGTAAATTCCAGTGAAGCAAACCCAATTGAAGAGGGAAATCTTAGAATTAGTCGATAAAATCAAAGAGATCAGAAAATGGACACACAGATTATCACCCAATTCCAACGTAATGAAGATGAAAAGAGAATAGAAAAGGCAAGTTCAGCTTGGTAAAAAAACAGAGAGAGGCTTTGTTTTTGCTCTGTTTCAGTGTGAAAACTAGAGAATTATTGAAGAAGAAGAAGAAGAAGAAGAAGAAGAAGAAGAAGAAGAAGAAGAAGAAGAAGAAGAAGAAGAAGAAGAAGAAGAACCCAGTAAAGAAAAGGACAATGAGAATGAGAAGAGATGGAAGAATGGAAAGAAGAGAAAAGGGGCAATGAATGGAAAAATAAGATAAAACAAAAGCAAGAGAAAGATGCTTGGCAGTGGCAGCAAGGCAAAAGCAAAGAAAAGCAAAGCAGAGAGAACCCTCAAACTTCCTTTTCCTGCTTTTTGTAAGCTTTTTTTTCTTTCCTCTATGGTTAATGGGTTTGTAAGCCAAACCCAGCAAACACAAACTTTATTTTCACAAGTGATTGGTTAAATTTATACACATTTAACTATTTTTACTAATTTCACTTTTTTTAATATATATATATAAATATATACATATATTTTAAGTAACATCTTTTTCTTTTTACAGTAAAAAAAAAAAAAAAAAAAAAAAACTTAAAGCTATTGTAATTGTGTATTATTTAGATGTTAAAAAAAATGTATACAAGATTAATTTTAGTTAGCTTGTTATCATATATTGAGCATATAAATAATGCTCTTTTAATTTTGATTAAGATTGAGGTTAATAGATTTCGGTTTTGCTCAAAATATAATTTTGATTTTTTTTTTCAAATTTAGTTGCGATAAAAAAATAAACTTGATTCAACTATTAACATAAGGATAAGTAAATCGCTGCATGTTTTTTATTCTTACTTAGGTAGACCATAAAATTTGAAACTATTTTTTTCGTTAATGTTAATAGTTATTAGTGTGAATCATAAAAAGCAAACTATTTTTTTTATTTATAATAAATAAATATAACATTATCATAAAAAGTTTTTTTATTTAATAATATTTGATCTCTAGAGGAGATGCACTTAGGACTCTACTCTTATTAACATTTTTAAGTTTTTTAGAGTACAATAAAAAAATATTAAACACAAATTAAATAAATGTTAGATTTTAAAAAAATTAATTCATTAATATTTAGATGAATTTTAGTAGATATTATTACATTTAATTGATGAATAATGTATAATGTTAAGTACTAGATTAACTAATGATTAGCTAATTTAAATTAGGGTATTATTTTGGGTTGCTGACAATAATAGAAGTGAGGTTGGGATTGGGTCCTTCCAGCCTGTCTTTATTTATTAAACATATTATTAATTTTAAATGATAACAAAATATGAGCTACCACCTAAGCTTACCATTCATCTCTGTGTATGCTATCAACAATTTTGACCTGCTTTTTCTTAGCTCTCTCTCTCTCTTTATTTTTATTTAACCAAACCCTCCAAAAAATAAATAAATAAATATATATA
>JBBMEG010000018.1:8649593-8684499 GCA_037832605.1 Cyclanthera cordifolia
TACAATCCTTAACAAATCTTTCGAATAATAACCTTTGAATTTTGATTTAAAGCTTTGAAAACTTCGGGTTATTACAATATATATACAAGTATATTGTTGTTTGTTATGCAATGTTATTAAGAATATATATATATATATATATATATATATAATATATATGTATATATTTACTGGAATACACAGTTATGGGTGTGTGCATACACATGTATATACAAGTATATCACTGTTTGTTATATAAACGTTATCAATAGTATATTTATGTATTTATTTACTGGAATATATGAAATTATTTTAATTATGTGTGTACTACAATAAGCTAGAATAATAGGAATGTTAGAAAAACTTGAATATCGAGAATAGAACAGAAACTAAATTATTTCGACAACATGACAACGTATTTTGAATTTACCCAAAAATTTTAAACTTGTAAGAAAGAACAAATATGAAAAATCTAAATTTAAATTAGTCAACTTATAAAAAAATATATAATTAATTGTAAAGTTTAGGATCAACCATATTTAATTATTTAAAAATTACAATAATTTTAGATTTAAACATTTATATAAACCGCTTAAGGTTTGTTTATGGTTTTTTTAAAGCAGTCATTCTCTCTGCCGTAAGTTTTTAATTAATTAAAATATAATTTTGTCACTAAATTTTGAGTTTGTGGTTACATTTTCCAAAGTTTAATTTTAAATCTCAATTTTCATATTTGTTCTATTATGATCTTTTATTTATTTTTTTTTTAAATTAACATTTTTGTTAATTCTTCGTAAAAATATTATTATCTATTTGTAAAATTTTTTAAGTATGTTTACCTATTTTTTATTGTACTAAAATTATTAATATTATTGAACTAATTTCAATTAATATTAACCTCAAATATATCTTAAAGACAATTTTAAACTTTGTTGAAAGTCTAAGAACTAAGTATTAAAAAAAAAAAAACTAAAAATTAAAATTGAATATTTGAAAGTCGCAAAAATAAAAATATGGGTAAAATATTTTTTTGATCCTTGAGTTTTGACATATATTCATTTTAGTCATTATATTTTATAAAAAATATTGGTCTCTATACAAAAGAAAAAATAATAATTTTAATAAAAATTGATTCAATAATGTTAATATTTTAATACAATCAAAGATAAAATGTGAACACATTTACAATTTTATAGAAGAAGATGACCATTTCTTTCGAAAAGAAAAAAAAAAGAACTAAATTTATGTTTTTTAAAAATCCAACAATTAAAACGGAACAAAACTTATAGTTTAAAAATTAAAATTAGGCAGAAACAAAAATTGAATAAATCTAAAAAATTTAGGGACTAAAACGAAATTTTAGCCTAAAAATAAATTGAAATTTCAAGGGTATATCTGCAATAACCAATTAATGGAGGGTGGTTTTTGCAAATCCTGATTAAGAAAAAAAAAGACAATTAAAGCAGCAATGGACAAAAAAAAGGCATCATAACCAAATTTCTTACAACAAAAAAACAGATTCTAAAACCAAATTTCCCGTCTGAGCCCGATGGGCGCTGGCGGGGCCATTTTCACAAAGCGTGTCGGTCAAAACTTTCACGTCAAAAGGGTTTCTTCCCCCTTCGCTTAAATTCCCACTTCAAATTCCTTCCCTCACATTCTCTCTCAATCTTCCAGTTCCCATTTCAATTTCCCCTAAATTTCTGAACCCATATTCCCGATTTTGTTTCAGCTCTGTGTTCAGTTATGTCGTACGATTACCTCTTCAAGTATATCATCATCGGCGATACAGGTTTGTTCAGATTCTTAGTTTTCATTGTTTTGTGAGGATTTTTGTTTGAAATTGGGGTTTTTGTTTGGAATTACAGGTGTGGGGAAATCATGTTTGTTGTTGCAGTTCACGGACAAGAGGTTTCAGCCTGTGCACGATCTCACTATTGGCGTTGAGTTTGGTGCTCGCATGGTTACAATCGATGGCCGACCTGTTAAGCTTCAGATATGGGATACTGTGAGTTTTGCCTCTTTCTACTCTTTATCTGAGCATGTTTTTAGTTTCTGTTTATGTCTAGTGAGAGGAATTTAGGTGATTAGTTAAAAGGGAATTGGAAGATTATATAAATGATGATGAATTTCAGATGAATGGTTGTTTGGTTTTTGGAAGTGAGATATTTCCCCTCTAGATTCGTGCCAAGAACTTTAGTTGATTGAACCAGATCCTGAGAAAACCCTCTAGGAACTTAATCCTTGATAATCTTTTATTGATTGATATCTCGATTGTGCTGGGATACAAACAAAGTGTCCCACATCGGTTAGAATAGGAGAAGATCATTGGTAAGTGATGACAACCATCTTCATTGATATGAGGCCTTTTGGGTGAACTAAAAGCAAAGTCATGCTAGTGTGTACCCCATAGTGGACAATATCACATCAATGTGGAGATTCAGGTGTAGGGTTGTCATCCTTATCAGATTGATTTCACGAATCACGATTGGTTGCGTTTGGATCATGGTTTGTTTTGTGGGGAAATCAGTTTGCTAATGCTATTTTTTACAGATTCTTGGAGGTTTTTGGTGTCTATATGTCTTGTAACAGATTATGGAGGGCTATGGTGGAGGAGGTCTTATACTATCCATCCTCCTTACATGATAGAGAGATTGCTCTTTGGCACATTGCTTTCTATGCTGTTGGAATATTTGACTTAAGAGAAATAGGAGGGTTTTCAGAGACGTGGGTAGTTGGCGGGAGGAGGTTTGAGTCTTGTCTAGGTTTAGTGCCTAGCCAATACCTAAACCTTTGGATATCACTCGTAGGAACTGAAGTCCTTTTCTTTTCATTTTTTCTCTTTTTTTTTTATCTTCTTGTTCTTTGTTGTTAGTTCTTATATCTTGGTCTCCCATTTTTTATTGCTCCTGCGTATCCTTTCTTCACCACATCTGAATGGGAGTTGGTTTCTTCATAAAAGAAAATGATTTCACAATGGATTATGAAATATTTTCTTATTAAGAATATTTCTTGTCGTCTTTTGGCTAACAAATTTGGGGGACAAGTTATCTTTTGAGGCACCCATACTTCTTGAAAATCAAAGATCGTCCCCCACTGGTATATGCCATAAGGGCAAGAAAGGAAAGGAGAATCAGCAGATTGCTTTATTGTCTAGTATGTACTCTGCCCTCACCCTAATGGAGTAAACTTTTGTTACTGTGAATGCCCTGAAAGTGAGGGCGAAAAGGCCCAAAAAAAACTTAAATTTATGTCTCTATGTGTATGTGATGGCCCCAACAAGGGCACCAGCTCAATCACAAGTGTATTCTCGTGACCAAGAGTCATAGTTCAAATTCCCCGTGCTCATTGTTGTTGTACTTAAAAAGAAGTGTAATGTGATGGTTGGGCCTACCCACACTATTTGTTACATTATGTATACCTTATGGAGCCAGCCTCTTCCATCAATTAGCCCATATTTTGACCAATAATGAAATTATTGGTGCCCATTCTTTTCTTTTTATTTTTTACAAAGCAACAGATTTTTCATTAAGATTATGAAAAGAGACCAAGCTCTAAATTACAAAATCCAAATTGAGTGCCCATTCTTAGGGACCTTAGTCTTCCAGAGTACTCTACTAACTGCCAAATTCTGAAAGCATGCTTCATAGTCACCAACATGTTATAGAGGGATTTAGCCATAAAAGAACCAAACCCAGGATTTCCAGGATCTTGATTATTGAGGGGTGAAAGCACTCAATTTTATGGCTAAGAATAGATAGCCCACTGTCTCATAAATTATAGCAATTTTCTCTTTCTAAACCATTTTTACCAAGTAATTTTATCTGTTGATCAAGTTGCACAACCAGGTGAGAACCTTGCAGACGTGCATATCTTCAAGCCACTCTTTATTTCGCCTTAATGTAGTTTGAGATTGACGAATTGACTGCAAGGGGCTCCCTCTAGCTAGCATATACACTTCTCAGCTAATGAATTAAGTTCTTATAATGTTTCATAATTATTTTCTAGATTTTTTTTCTTATTAATGTCTTATTATATGTGCTCATGGATGGCTTGTTTTCATTTTTAGAATAAATGAAGTTCTTTTGGAAGCTATGGATTTATGGATAGGAATTTTAATGTTACAATAATGCCTCTTGTTTTTTAGTTCAGCAAGATGTGGGGGTTGCGTTCTGAACACCTTTGATTGACCTCATTGGTCGAGGAAATTGCAAAAATGTTTACTTTTATAAATCATCTAATTCATTTGTCAAAACAATCTTGGAAACAGAGGTGGCAAGCCATTAGCAGCTATTGGGAGCTACTTGGAAATAACATTTTTGGCTTTTGTTTTTAGAACAAATTTCAGGAATTTTGATTGCATAATTTATGAGAATTAAAGTTGTACTCAGGAAATCCTTATTCACAACTAACGATCTATTGAACATCAAACTAATTGAAAATAAGAGGACAAGAACATTAAAAAAAATTTATCCAAATATAAATTTTTATGGATTTGTTCTAGAAAAAAACACACTATTTTTTCAAAACAGCCGTCAGACAGTATATTCTTTTCTGGTAGTGGTCAAAGCAGATGAGATGTTTTGGTCAAAACACATTATGTTTTCTTGAAATCCCTTTTCTTCTGGGTAGAAAATGAGATTTTACTTTATTCCAGGCTGGTCAAGAATCATTCAGATCAATCACAAGATCTTACTACAGAGGAGCAGCTGGTGCTCTTTTAGTTTATGACATTACCAGGTGAGTCTTTGAATGGATGGATGGATGAACTTTTTGTTTTCTTATCATATTAAAATTTCCCTTTCTTTCTAATTATAACTATATTTCATTGCACTTTCGGATTTTTGTATCACAGCCTTTAAATATTATTTTCTTATGATCGGCTGGTTTTTAACCATGTGATCTTGGTTTAAATAAATTCACAACCAAGCTTCATTAATGTTTACATTTGCATTTGATTTGTTTTCTTTTTTAAGACTCTGAGATCAGCCCATTATTCTGTTTGTCAGGAGAGAGACATTCAATCACTTGGCGAGCTGGTTGGAGGATGCTCGACAGCATGCAAATCCCAACATGTCGATTATGCTTGTAGGGAACAAGGCTGATCTCTCTCATCGAAGAGCTGTAAGCAAGGAAGAGGGAGAACAATTTGCAAAAGAAAATGGACTCTTATTCTTAGAGGCATCTGCTAGAACAGCTCAAAATGTCGAGGAGGTCAGTTTTTCTTTATTTGACATATTCTTTTTTTAGAAATGCTGATTGCGTCTGTCTTAGACCAACTTGATATTTGATTTTACAGGCATTCATAAAGACTGCAGCTAAAATACTTCAAAATATTCAAGAAGGTGTCTTCGATGTATCCAATGAGGTAAGTTGGTCAATCCCCTTTGGTAAAGTGCTATTTACCCATTCTGGTTGCTATGTAAAACCTCTAACAAAATGAAAGGAAATATAGTTCTCAAATACAGGGAATTTGATGCTGCTTTATGAGATTACCTATCTGTGACATTACTGGCATTCTCAGAATTGTGGCACTGGCCACCGTGGATATTAAATTAAGTAAAAGAGCTTCGCATAGTGTAGCTGATCTACATGAAATATTAAAAATCTTAGTCTTCTAAAAACTAACGACAATATCGTAGGGTTGCGGTAAGTGAGGAATATGAGTTTTTTATTAGGGCGTGAGAAATCTTAATTCTTGGAAGGATGCATGGTCTCATGCCAGGTTTTTGGATGGTTGTGGGTTTGACTTTTTATAATCATCCTCAAGGTTGGACTCTATTTTTCATTTAGAATCTTGGGAGGCGGTTTTTTATACGCATTTGTATTCGTTTATTTATTCATTCATTTATTCGATCTGATGAACTGAAAAGAATATTTTATGATACTGGTGTTTGATCGAATATTGTAGTCATCTGGGATCAAGGTCGGTTATGGGCGGCCTCAAGGGCCATCAGGGGGAAGAGATGGAACAGTTACACAAAGAAGTGGATGCTGTAGCTAATTGCCAAAGAAGTACGTACTAAGTGTATATGATGAAGAACCGACATTTCCATGATCAAGTGTTTCTTTTGTATCCTTTTTCTAAAATATTGAATGTATATAGTGCCTCTGAACCCATACTTGCAAAAACTATTAACTTTGCTTACTTCAAATCAATTTCTTGACAATATTTTGGTTTGCCCTGGAAAAAGTTGTATTTTCTTGTTAGCTTTTAAGCTTGAGTTCTTGTATCATGTATGAATCAGATCTTTTCATTGAAGATATGAGCCTCTGAACTTTCAACTGTCTTTTTGAAACCCTAGGGGATGTTTGGATATAGATTTTAAGAGTATTTAGAATGTGGATTTGTTTTGAGTATATATAAGTAATGATTGCAATTAAAAGCTAAGTTTTTTAAGAGTATTTAATAAATACTAGCTTAAAAATCTACATCCAAACATACCTAAAGCAAGGAGGCGGATAAGTAACATAGCTGCATGTTTCTACTTGAATGCTTATGCATTGGCCATTGGCGGTTTCCGATATTCTTCATCTCGATTTTTTTGTTGCTGTCAACATCAAGCCTGTACCAAACATAGATGGCTTTAATTTACTTTACTATCGTAGTGTAGACTCTTGGAATGGCAAGTGTGTCGATACATTTTTGCAGTAACTTCACATTACTTTTCTCATTTATGGGCTTTTTTATAATTATGAGTTAATCTATTGTTTCTTTTGTATTTTCATTGGGTTTGTCTCCACTACTTTTCTCTCTTTTATTCAACTTTCATGTACTTTTGATAAATATTTGTAACATTGTGAATTGTTTTGGTTTGCTATATAAAAAAAAGCTGATCCTTCTTGTTGGAATTCAAATTATATTACTATTCGCATTCTGCAATTCATATAGACTCAAAAGTTAGGAAAATACGGGTACAAATTATTTTCTTTCTGCATCCAACTCAGAGAAAATACTGATATTGAATAGAATTACGAGACTGAGTTCTACTTTTGGAAAGAGTAAACTTGTATCACAGAAGTTTGATTTTTAAGAGATTTTTATTTTTTAAAACAAGTTATCACTAATAGATGCTAATAAACATCTTTGATTAAAAGATATATATATATATATATATATTTATTTATTTATTTACTGGCTATACTTGGAAATTAATAATCCAAGACAAAACACATAATATCCGAGATAAATTCTGTAATCCACCCTTATAACATCATTGAATATTAATCATAACTGTTAAAATGCGATTTGAATCTCTATTTTCATTCCAACTTTAGAGACCATATTTGAAACATTAACTAAAAGTAGACTAACATTTCAATAATTTTATTACAAAAACAAAATGCAAAATCATTTTTCTAGAACAATTGTAAGGAGATTTAAAGCTTTTTCTTCTTAACAGAAACTAATAATAAAAGTAGAACAAATCTAAAAATACATAAACAAAAAATTGGAACCAATCTGAGAGTATAGAGACTGAAATAGCATTCCAATCAATGTGTAACAAATAGATGATGAAACCAAAGCTGTTAATCTAAAATGCAATTACACAAACATCATAAGGAATAAATACTCAAAACTTGCCATCCACTTTGCAAAACGCACAATTCTAAAGGCTTTTAAAGAGAGACCTAAAGATGGTTTGGATACACACCATAACTTCAATTATTCTGAAAGAATTGCGTCAAATTCCAAAGGTGAAACTGAGAATATCTGTTACTAGCAGAGCAGAGCAGCACGGTTCTATTGCAACCGTCACACTTACAACTTTTTTAATTAACGCTTTTCATCTTACCGATTCGTTGCATATGAGCTTACTGCAACCTTACCAATATGGCCACTAAGCTCCACTGCCGAATCCTGGCCCCGGGAAAGATAAACCTATGGTGACTGTGCCCTACGTTGATTCATTGGAATTTGATCGGCCAGGTCCACCGCCACTAAATCTGCCGCGATGGTTTTGGTAGATTCGAGTAACTAATAAGAGCCTAGGATCATCTTCAGGAATCTCACGTTCCTGCATATCAAAGAGCATCTAGCGTTAGCAAGGAAAACTGAAACTTAAAAACAGAGTATATGTAGATCGTAAATAAACCACTGTTCATTATGGGCTTCGATATCTTTCATGCAGAGGCACTTGCCAAACTTCAATTCAAACTATCGAGTTTTTTCTTTTTTGAAATCAAGAAATCAAAGCGCTCTACTATTTTTGGGTAACCACGTCCGTCCTTAGGCTAGGTATCAAAAGACATCAAGGAATGAAGACAAGGGAAGTGCTACAAGTTAATAGCATAGTTGAGTTTCGAACATGAGACCTTGAGGAGAGCATACTTTCAAAGCTCTACCATTCAACTATCACGCCACCCCTTCAGACAAACTACCAAGTCATTTAAATTCAAAAGTAGGGAGAGTACACTTTCAATATATTATTTACAATGGAAATACCCGAGAATGAACTTTCACTCAAATTGATATTGTACAAGATTCAAGAATACACTAAAAAAGATGCCTACTAGTATGGAAAGTGATAAGAACCGAACAACTCATTAACCAGAACGGAGTACATTTCCTTCACTAATGCTCCTTAGTTATTCCAATAACCGACACTGTAACCACTCTTACTATTTATACACATTACAAATTAACTACTGCCCTAGTAACGGCTCTATTCCAGGTATAGGAGGCCTATCAGAAAGGAGTTGTATGTATTAAAGCGAAGTGTAAGAGAATCACCTTCAATCCCTTGTAGTAGGCTTCCACAGCTGGGAATGTAGGAGTTAGATTTCGAGCTTGCAAGAGGTCCCATATATAATTGGCAGTTGTATACCCACCGCTCTGAATAGAAATATGAAACAGAAACTCATTTTTTGAATCATATGAACCCTAACTGCTACCCACATGGGTCTTGTTTCTGTGATAAACCATCAACATACCTTCTCATCCGCTGCTGCAAGGAGGAGGTCGCTCCCCGATTTGAGGCTCAAGAAATAACCCCTTGAATTCATATTTACCTGCAATAAGCATTAAAATCAAAACTAAAGTAAAATTAAAATAGCATTCCTTTAGATCAAGTCAATGTCAATGGTAAATTTAGTAGAACTCGGAAGTTACCAGTGTTTCTTGAGCCAATTGCATTCCCCTCGGCGTATGTCCAACCATGGCTCCCTCAACCAGCGTCTACAACCAAATGAAAACAATAGCTAAATCTAATGCACAATAGTTATCTTGAATTTCTAACAGTAAAAATCCCATATCATGGATTTTTAGTGTCTAGATTACATTTGCAATGGAGATAAAATACACATGTGACATACCCTCTGTAGTCTATCTTATTTTATTCCCAAGTAACATACCTTTATGAGTCAGGAGTCTGCTCCTATATTTCAAAAGTTCAATAAAATTGTTTTTTGATTAAAAAAATATACAAATATATTGGATATAGACTCTCTCCCTCACTCTCTGGATTCGGAGAAATCTCTGACAAACACACAAACATAGGAAGTGAAGATAAGAGGGAGGACAAACAAGGGTTCTTTTTTTGTTCTTTTTCGTGTAAGAGAGTACTCAGTAAAAAAGCAGAAACATAGTTGGGCAAAACTGACAGTATAGATTTCTACTGCTGGAGATCCCCCAGAATTCAAGTGCTCCTCAAAAGCTTTAAGACCACGATCAATATCTCCAGAATGTAGATAGCATCTGTGAGAGGTTAGTTCCAAGTCGTTAAATGGTAATAAAATTACAAGAACACAATAAAGTACAGATAATTTTGATAATCCTTCCTACGTCCTGGATAATCAATATTTATAAATATGCTTATACTCTCTCAACACAAATATTTAGCAGAAGAGTTGTATCTTTTTACAGGAACATAAACATTTTCATTGATAAGATAAAAAAGTTGCAAGATTTTAGACTACCAACTGAACCATTTTTACAAAAAGATAACACTATAAATACAAAATTCCTACTCTATAGAAGTAGGACGTTCAACTTTGAGTCCAAAGAGAAAAGACATGTATATCCAAAGGATTATCTCATCATCACCAACACAACCGAGAGAATGAGCTCGCATACGGAGGATACGCCAATGGATTAATCACAGAGGGAAGGGGGGGATGATGACGCATCCTAGTTTGGCACTAGGTAGTGGAGTAAGGAGAAGACCCTCGGCTCAACGAGACGTTCATCAAGGGAAGAAGAGGAAGTTGACACGCTCAAGACCACGAACTTACAAGGAGGGGAGTCACCTAGCTTAACTATAGATCGCAAGATGGGTTAAGGCAGCCATAGATGGAGCATTGCCTTACACGATCTGAAAGCCGATAGAGGGAGTAAAAAAAAATCATCCAAAAATGAGTGTCTTATGCATAAATGTCGCGGGAATCGCCCGCACGCCAAGGGTTCTAAAGCCTCTGATCCACATTAGTATAGAGAAGAGGCTAACAATAAACTCACAATCGAACAAGAGCCCAATCACAAAAAACAAGGGATTAAACTACCCACTATTTGTTCTAATTGTTTTCATTGTCCACATAAGGCGTCCAGCAATCAGCCAACACTGACACCGAGGAACAAAAGGTTGATTTAAACAAAAATCAAAAAAGTTTTTTAAAAAAATAATGAAAAAAAGAAAAAGAAAAAATGAAACAAATCAAAAAAGAAGAAAAAAAAAATAAAAAAACCAATTGTTACTTAGGAACCGGTCCAATTCAATAAACCAAACCAAACTGGTTTGTTAAGGACCAAACCATGTCAAAAAGAAAAAATACGGCAAAAGATTATGCGCTTTTATTCATAAATTTGCAACTGGCTATTGTTCCAACAAAGATAAGGTGTATGGCTGATGGCAGAGAACTGATAGGGTCAAAGAGACGTCGACTCTGCGCCAAGCTCGTCTTCGCACTTTGTCTCAAAGTTCAATGAATAAGAAAATTTTCTACGCTTAACGAAACGAACAATTCTTGTCAGGCTATACCAAGGAATTTATCTATAATTGATAGCAGCCTCCAGTGGTCGACAAGGTCGCCTGCCAAGAAAGATTTCTATGCTTGATAGTGTTGAATCTGGGTCTAGATCGAAAGATCGACAAGGGTGAAGGATGGAAGAGGAAAAGAGGATGCGTTGTCTCTAGTTAGGATGGTTTATTTTCGATGTTCCTCCTTTGGTGCCAAAGGGGAAAAGGTTGTGAGTAGGTTTAGGTTTGTTGAGAGCATTTTAGAGAGAGATAGTTTTAGAGAGATAGCCACGACTTGTCTATACCAGAAGAGTTGTATTACTGGTCCTTGCAATACATGTGGATAATATTTGTAATTTCAATGGAAGTAAAATAATCACTCAGTGGGTAGGAAATTCGATCACAAGTATCCTTCAAATGAGATGTCAACAATAAGAGAACAAGACAACGACAGCTATTACATAATGCTCATACCCGATCGATGATCATCACCACTTTTAGTCAAACTTCATGTCAAGTATAAAGAACCTTTTTTTGTAAAAGGGAAATCAGAGTCACTCACCAGTAGACAACTCTTAGGCTAAATAGCTAGATCTACTACACTGAATACCCGCCCCTTCTTAAAGCTCAAACCTGGGAGACAACAAAAGATTTTACAATCAAGGCCAGTCACGGGTTTCTAACCTAAGACCTCTAACAGAGTATACCTTGTAGACTTCCAAGCTTCTACCAAGCTCAGCATTCGCAACCACAATCATTTGTTTCTGCGTTTTCTGTGATGTGAGCTTAAGCTGGTGGAGCTAAGTGACTCTTTCAAGCAACAATTTATCCACTTCAGAAAGGAAACTACCCTATTTTCATATGACAACACAGGGGTGGTGGTCGACCGTAAACAGTCTCAAATGGGGTAGATTGAATAGCAGTATGAAATACTATTTTATAACGAACTTGAACCAAGGAAGCCAACCACTAAACCCATTGCTTTGGAACGGTCATTTAGAAACATCGTAAATATGTTTCTACTCCCCTCCAAACCATTTTTCTCTCCTAGCCTTCATCATATCGATTAGTCGCTTGTAGGGTCATTTGATTTTCAAAGAAGCTATAGTCACCACTTCCGATGATTGCCAATTTGTTCGATCGCGATTTGTTATTGGCCCCTCTATGCCTGGCCCTGCGTTCCACTTGACTCATAGGTTATACCCAACTTACCCAAACTTGCAGAGCCCGTGATTTCCTTCTTTCATTTTGTACTTGGACCGCGTAATCATCTTTTACCAACTCATCCATCATCATCATGGCCTGCGTAATCATCTTTGAGCCCACTGATTGAAGCTTTCTTAATTGGCTTTGAATTTTTTCCACCTACCCACTTTCAAATTTGCCTTCCAGCGCTTCACTTAGGTCACGCATACCAACTGCATAACGCTTGAATTGGCATCAATATTCCCACACCATCAATGTATGTCGAAGCTTCGTCAATTTGGCGTACGGATTCCCCACAGATGAGGGTCGAAATATTTCTAGCAATCACATATAACATTTCGACCAACTTTCGATCATTGATCAATTCTTCCTCGATTTGATGCCAATCCAAAGCTTCGCCCACCAAACACAAAACCACAGCTTCCAATTTATCTTTCTCGATGAGCTGATTGACGACAAAGTATCGCTCAACGTGGTGAAGTTGTCAGTCGACTCCGTCAATGTTTTCTAGTTCTTTAAAGATAGAAACCTCAAGCTTTTGAAACCTCAATGGAACCTCTCAAATTGTTGGTGCACGAATCCCCTGATCCTTCTCATTTTTTATTTCATTCATTCCATTGTTTTCCCCGATTTTCTAAGTTGAATCTCCTTCTGCGATTTCCTTCCCCTTTATTCTACCCTCACGTCTGTCCTTGTCGAAAATTGTTCCCTCAAAGGATGCAACTTCTTAGTTGAGGGACTCGTTCCTCTTCGTCCGATTCGTGTTAGCTTTCATCTCTTCTCTAATAAGAGCAAACGATAAGCATTCTTTTTCCCACTCAAATTGTGCTTTGAATACTCACCTTGAGATTTCCCAGTTTTCCAATAATCTTTGTCATGCTTCTTCCAACGTCGATACCCTTGCTTCCATTTTTCCTGGCATTCCCAAAACAGTGATTTCTTACCAAAATTGATAAGAACTAATCAAATTTATTTATGCATAAAGACCAAGAGGAAATTAAAGAGTCAACAGCTCTTCCTAGTTCTCAAATAAAGGCCAAGAGGAAATTATAGAGTCCAGCTCTCCCTAATTCTCTCATATAAGTCAATACTCATAGTCAAAATAACCAGATAACGCAAATAACAAAAAGAAAAGTATAAGTACTACTGCCCAATACACACAATTCTAAGTAAAAAAACATATAAAACACAAAAACTGACAAGGAGCGTGCATCAGCGCTTTAGGAAAAGCGCCTAAAAGTGTGCCTTGCCGCTTTCCAAGGCAAGGCCCTTTTCTCGCACCTTGCACCTAGGTGCACCCAAGCACCCGCGTATTTTAAAACACTAGTCAAGACGAATCAAGCTTCCATTACTAGTGTAATCGTAAGCCAAAAAAACATCGCACTTGTATCAATGCACACACAAGGGCAAATTTGTAGTTTCCTTAGATTTGCGTAGATCTCATAGTTATAATAACATTATAGTTCGATTTTTAGAATTTATGGCTGCATTCAATCCCATCAAAACAAGAAATAATTTAACGAACAACTAACCAACTAAATCAGAAACATGCTTTACTGAGGTAATTGTGAGCCAAAAATTATTCTCGTGCAATAGTTCAAACCCATCTGAACAATGCTTTGACATTTGATTTAATTATAAACTGCGTGGATTAGAGACAGAATTAAGTTTTGAACTAATCCTTTCACCTTATGACTTGCATTACTATGTAGGCATCGAGATTTTTTCCATCCTTCTTTAGCATATCCATTATAGTTTCCATCACCTACTTCAATTGAAAAAATTAAAAAATAAATTGATATGAAAAAAAAAATTTAATACAATAAACAATAACAAGGAAGTTAAGAGCAATGCATAACATAAATTAAGTTCTAAGTGGTTATAAAAGAGAACAGATGACGTGACATCTACTATGTAAGGAATGATTATAATAGATATTTCAGAAGACCTAATACTAGCCGAATGGGTCAGCTAATCGTATATGCAATAGAACACAAATGTAATAAATAGGGCCCGATCTGAATAAGTTAATCCAATAATATAAATACAGATGTTTCTGAAATTATGAGTCACGTACCTCTACATTCCTGAGATTTGCACAAGCATTCAATGCAACATGATAAACAGTTAATTGTCTGTTCAAAAATCCTCCACGCCTATGAACATATTCAGCAGTTGGAATATTGTACAGTTCCTCTTCTGAAACACCCATCATCACATTTTCAGCCGTTGCACTTGATGCATCAACCGATAACCATTCCTTTGAGCGTTCAACAAATTCAACCACCTTATCATATAAAAGTAGAATTGTTTATATACCGCCAACCAAACATTAATAAGGACAAGAATAACAGCTAAGGTGATTGTTACTTTAGTAGCAAAATCATCAGCCACAGGTTTCTTATTCATATGAGCAGCTATAAGCCCAGTATAGCAGAACTTGTTTAAGCCAAGGCCAGCAGCAGTCATATCTCTGACAATGGTATACCTAAAAAATAGATGACATTTTGTTTCAACTAATATACAATCTCCAAGGTATACTAGATTATATGGAAGAAAGTAAGACCAAGAGCGAATTTAATGTGAATCTAAGTCGATAAATTTTAGGTAGTAGAAAACGACAGAGTTTGGCAGTGATAGTTTTTCTTCCATCTATTTGTAATCAGATAAGTCATCAGGACACAAGATAATAATACTTGCAAGCAAAATGATAAAAGAAAGAGAAAGTGAAAGTAGCATACACGCGATCTAATCTACCAGCAGAAGCACAGGCATTGAGCAAGCAGATGTAGGTTTGTGAATGTGGCTTCACCTCATATCTCCTCATCTCATCTAAGATCTTCGATACAAACAAAGAATAGTTTAAAATCAAAAGAAAGGTTCGGATTTGCATCATGTAACTTCCAAACCAGTCGAAAGTTAGGTTTTAAAAACAAACAGAAACCTACCCGGATAGCCTCTTCAGAGTTATTACATTTACCACACAACGAGATCAGCATGTTATACAAAGTAGCCTGCAAAACATATACGCACATACACAAGCAAAAGTCGCTAACAAGAACAAAACGTGGGGGAAAAAAACTAAATTTACATTAAGAAAAAGTACTTACATCAGGAATCAAACCCATGGCCTTCATTTCATCTCTGAAGAAAAGGGCATCCTGGAAATGGGCACCTTTCATGGTTCCAGTAATTAGCGAATGGAAAACGTCCATTGTAGGCTGCACTCCATCCAACACCATATCCTCATACACATCTCTTAACAAGAAATACCTAAACCATAAACACATAAAACAATACACCATTTGAAATACACACGAACAGAAACAATCAAAACGGCGAGCAAAGAAAGAAACAGAAACTCAGAGAATACCTTCTCTGTGCAGTGATGGAGCCAATTACAGTGTTGTACTCGGAGGCATTGTCAGCATAGTTCCTTTTACTGTACTCTTCAGTAGAAGCGACAAAGGATCGACTCTGTCCAAGAAGACGAACAAGCGAGCGGCTGTGGCCTGAACAAACAATAGAAGAACGAGAAGCGAATAAGCTAAAACGATGGATTGAGATAGTGAAATGAAGGATTTCAAGGTATAGAAGAAGTACCGGTGACAGATTGAAGAAGCTTCATTGATACTGCAATTGATCGACGGAGCAAAGAGAAATGGAGCGACGTCTGTTTCTCCGGCAAGGCTTTATCCTTCAAAACCCTCCTGTTCTTGTCTGTTTTGACGGTGTTGGGCTATTGAGTAGACGATGGGCCTTTGGAGAACATTATGGGCTAGAAGGTACAAAGCTCAATCTCTTAAGGCTTAAGTGTTAATTTATGGAAAAAGTTGAAAATTTGTTATGTATTTTTTAGAACAAGGGTTAACTTGGCAAAATGTCTTGTTACAACTTGTTCAAAGAATATCTAAAGTTTTTTATAGTTTAAATTATATGTCTAAAACGTAAATTATGATAGTAAGGGTCAGTGACGCGTTGGTTTCATTGTTTGGAAGTAGTCTAGATCAACATCATGGTCACAAGTTCCAAATAATCATCGTTTTAGCTGAATAAAATCCCTGTTTTTAGGGATATTTTAGTTATTATATTTTTTTATTATTATTTTATATAAAAAATATTAAATATTTAAGTGCTTCTATTACTTAGGTTACTTGAAGCAGTTATCGAAAAGGATCAAAAAGTAGTACGACACCGAGCTAGTCAACGGCTAAAGACAACTAGTATTCTCCAAGGGCACTGAAGAAGGAATAAACATCTTCGATAGAGTCAAATTACATGCATCTGATTAAGCCAATATTGAGTAACACCCCCGTATAATTCGATTGTTCTGATTGATCGTAAAAAATGCAGAGTGGCAATAGGGAATTAGAAGGATTAAAGACTTAAAAACAAATCGACGAACCAAACCAAACCAAACCGAACCAAATCGGTCGGTTTGATTCGGTTTTTACATCTTAATCTAAACCAACGGTTTGGTTTTCCAAAACCGATTAACATCGGTTCGGTTTTCGCTTCCAAGAATTGAAAATCCGAAGGAACCGAACCGATTTTCACTTGATGCATTCCATTTCAATTTTGTTGATTTTATTAATCCTTTTTACTTCTTTATTACAAACAAACCCCTCCTTATAAAAAAATTATTAGCAATACACCCAATTTTGCAAACAAATGTCTTGGCAATACATTCATGTTATCTATAGTATAAAGAAAGCACAAAAACAGAACAAAAGACAAATTGTAACAAAAATCTCAAAACAAAAGTATAAACAAGAATAGATTGAAGATGGTTTTTCTTAATCATCATTATTTAGATCAAGAAATAAGATAAAAATGTTCAACAAAATTCATTATTCACTCTCGTCAATAAAAAAAATAATTCAAACATTATGAAATCAGATTTCAAACAATTCGATAAACACAAATAAATTGACCAATATAATTAAAAAAACTCAAAGCACTACCGAGTTAGATGTTTGGAGATGAAGGAGATTGACGAAGGAGAAGCGGCGGCGGAGGAGGACCGAAGGCAGAGGAAGACCGAAGGCAGAAGAGGAACGGCAGCGGACGAGGAACGGCAGCGGACGAGGAACGGCGGCGGCGGTGGGGGAGAGATTTTGAGGGTTCGAGGGAGGCAAAGTGAGAAAATGAAAGCAGCGGGTGAGTGTGGGTTCTGTAATAGAGGCTACAGCGACGAAACTGTTCGTCGCTTTAGCTCTTTTAAAATAAAAAATTCAGTCGATCTGATCTTTGTGTGGGCCATACAGCGACGTTGGCTGTTGCGTCGCCGTTGTTTCTTTTAAAATTTTAAACCTATAGCGACGAATCTTATCATCCGTGGCAGTAGGTGACGTAGGGCGAGGAAATTGATTAGGTATTGTTTTGATTTTTGGGAAATATATAGTAGAACGAAGACATCACAGTTTTATTATATTGAGAAAGCCTTGGAGACGAAGAGAATATGCTACATTAACAATATTACTTTTCCACAACAAATTGTTTGTGTGGTACTTGAGCTTTATATATAGGAAAAAAATTATATTAACTATTGAAATTAAACTAATCGCATATATTCTACCCTATCATTCCCAAGTAAAAAAATCAATATGACACTGCTAAAAGAATATTAATGCAAACTTTCAAATAATAACAAAAAAGAATTATAAGTGTAGGGCGCGTTTGGCTCGTCGAGTTGGGCCGGGAAGCAAAATGCCCGGGATCCAACCCACCGTTGGGGCCACCAGGTTACTAATTCACCCTCAACTCGGCGCTTGAAGTTGTCTCTAACACGGTCATGTTAATTACTCGCAGGGAACGCCGAATTTCAGTCTCGCCCTTTACGCGTTTCTCCACCTACTCCATCTACCCCTTCACTTCTCATTCCTCTCTTCCATTTCGGTGGGTTAGGCTTTCTTTCTCTCTCGATTTCTCTCTGATTTCCAATGACTTCGCTTATTTCTCAATTTTTCTCTCGATTTTCTTACGGTTTCTTAAAAGTTTGAGTTAGTTTTCATGATTTCATTGATTTCTCCCTCGATTTCTCTCTGGTTTCTTAAAAATGGTGAGTTAGGGTTTCGCTCCTTGGCTCTATTTTGATTCCTCTCTTGATTTCTCTTTCGATTTCACTTTGGTTTCTTTAAAATGTGACAAACCTCAATTTTTTGCTTTCCTTTGGTTCTGTTTCGATTTGCATGTCCATATCTCTCTCGTTTCTTGAAAATTTTAGTTACTCTCTTCGACTTCTCTGTTGATTTGTGACTCGACTTCCCTCTGTCTGTTCAAATCGTGAGTTAGGATTCTGTTTCTCTTTGGTTCTATTTCGATTACTCTCTTGATTTCCATATCTCTCTCTTTTCTTGAAAATTTTAGTTACTTTCTTTGACTTCTCTGTTGATTTGTGACTCGATTTCCTTCTGTTTGTTCAAATCGTGAGTTAGGGTTTTGCTTCTCTTTTGTTATATTTCGATTTTATGTCTTGATTTCTCTCTCGCTTTCACTTCGGTTTATTTAAAATTTGACAAATCTCGATTTTTTGCTTTCTTTTGGTTCTATTTCGATTTGCATGTCCATATCTCTCTCGTTTCTTGAAAATTTTAGTTACTCTCTTCGACTTCTCTGTTGATTTGTGACTCGATTTCCCTCTGTCTGTTCAAATCGTGAGTTAGGGTTTTGTTTCTCTTGGGTTCTATTTCGATTTCTCTCTTGATGTCTCTCTCGATTTCACTCCAGTTTATTTAAATTGGTACAAATCTCGTTGTCTTTCTCTTTGTATTTCGATTTGTCATTGTTTATTTGATTAAATTTTTTTTCTTGTAATATTAGGTTATACTTGTGAAAGGGTATTGATGTGTTTAATTTATTGAGGTTATACTTCAAAGTAATGATATGCTCATACCGTTGCCTTTAACCAGTTGATTATTGAAGGTGAAGTATGAAGGTATATTAGCTTAATCCCTATTCTTCTTATTTTCTCCATTCTAACTACGATGTGTTTATGAACTCTTTCTGTTTAGGTTGTACTGGTGAAGGGAAATCCTAGTTTCATTGAAGTTTAACCTTCAATGAAACTCATGTTTATACCATTGCCTACAACTTGAAGGTTACTATTTTCTCTTCTCTTATGGCCCATGATGTTCATTTATTCTTGCTTCTGATTGACCTAAAACCAACATACTTTAGCTTGTGATGCTTATTGTTTGTTCTCTAAAGTCTTTTGCCAATGATGCTTATTGTTTGTTTTTTAAATACTAGCCAATGATGCATTCTGTTTTGATAATTTCATGTCCAGGGCCTGTGATGATTGACTGATACTTATTTTGAAAGTAGATTCTTTCACATTTGTGCTGAATCTATATGTGTGCTAATGAACTTCTTGTTTATTCCTGATGTACTTATGATTTTTGTCATGTTGAATGTATGTTATTGATTGAATTAGTTGATTTTACAATTCTCAGGCTGGTTGAACAATCCTGAAGCTAGTGGGAAGTTGTAGTTATGCTGGTTTTATTTCAAATGAGGAGTCCAAAAACCTGAGGCCATTAATGCACCATATCTACCTTATCCTAAAAATTGTACTTGACTATATTCTTGATTAGATTTTTATCTACCTATTTAATATTGAACATTCATTTTCTTATCTTCAATATGATAAGACATTTATCCAACATATTGAATATGTTGGTTGGCCTTATTCAATGCAACTTGTCTTATAAAATGTTTGGTTCGATAGGTTTCAATCACAACGTTTTCCAATTGTTTTTGTAAGTCCTTCCTTCTCTCTTGTTTATTAACTTTTCGACATTTTACAATATTCATATTTCCTTACTAATGACTTCTTTGTTGTAGATAAGAGATTCATATCCGTACGTGGATCGTAGCCACTTCGATCGATCGTCAACAACAACTCTCCAAATCATATTGGAGGTAAGTATTCACATTTTCGTAATTGTATGTAATAGATTTAAATTGTTGTTGTTGTTGTTTTATGAACTCATGTTATTGGACTTTGACATATTTGTATGAACTTAAGGACATTTTTTTATTCATATACTTGTACTTGTAAGAACTGATTTAACATTCACTTAAATACCAATATGATTTGAACTTCTACCTCATTCGAACTTGTAATTGTATGAACTTCAAAAGCCTCTTTTATGCCTTCTTTTTTTCATCTAATCTAAAATGTAACTATATTCAACCTCTAACAAACTTTATCATTTTATGAACTATAGTAATTAAGTTAGTTAAAAAATGTAAGTTTTATTTAACTTCTTACAAATAGTTTATGTATGATAGTAGTTTTGTAGAAGTGTTGATGATTTGGAAAAAAATTTATCATTATATGAACATAGTTAAAAAGGCTGATCAACTATGCTAATAAATCTAACTATATTTAACTTTTAACAAACTTTACTAATTTATGAACTATAGTAATCAACTTAGTTCAAAAATCTATTCAACTTCTTAAAAAGTAGTTTGTGTAGGATAGTAGTTTTTAAAAAGTAGTGATGATTTGCAAAAAAGTTTATCATTATATGAACATAGTTAAAAAAAGAACTACAATCAACTATGCTAATAAATCTAACTATATTCAACTTGTAACAAACTTTTATCATTTTTTAAACTTTAGTAATCAACTTAGTTGAAAAATCTAAGTTACATTTTAGAGCTTACAAAGTAGTTTATGTAGTATAGTAGTTTTTAAAAAGTAATGATGATTTGAAGAAATGTTTATCATCATATGAACATAGTAAAAAAATGAACTATAATCAACTTTCCTCTACAATCTAACTACATTCAACTTGATACAAACTTTATTATTTTATGAACTTTAGTAATCAACTTAGTTTAAAAAAATCAAAATTACATTTTAGAGCTTCCAAATTACATTATGTAGGATAGTAGTTTTTAAAAACTAATGATGATTTGAAGAAAAGTTTATCATTGTATGAACGTACTTAAAAAATGAACTATAATCAATCTAACTATATTCAACTTGTAACAAACTTTATCATTTTATGAACTTTAGTAACGAACTTATAGTTAAAAGATCTAACCTATATTCAACTTGTTACAAAATAGTATATGTATGATATTAGTTTTAAAGTAACAAATATGGTTTATGTGGTAGAGGTTGATATAGGCGCTCTGAAACGAAAGTAATAACATGTTATCAAACAAAGAAGATACAAAAAACGTAGGGGCTCTTGAAATCGTAAACTTAATCAAAGTCAGTAGCCAACAATTTTTTGGTCTTATTACATTGCTAGACGAGTATGGTGATAATGAGGAGGACAAGGAAGAATCTGAGCCAGCAATATGGAGACACACAATGACAAGTATGAATTGCTTCCATCTGATAACGAATTGTGTCGAGAGCTCACTAGATTGAATATATCAACATTTAACAAACTATGTGCACTATTAAGTACGAGGGGTGGCCTAAGACCTACTAGGTGCGTTGGGGTATCTGAGATGGTTGCAATGTTTTTATATATTTGTGCACACGATGTCAAAAATCAGATTGTACGAACTCAATAGGCGCGTTCCGGGGAAACAGTTTCACGATATTTCATGAAGTGCTAGTAGCAATTTTACTTTGTCATGAGGAGCTGTTAAAAAAACCATAACCTATAATGAGCCAGAGTACCGACTATCGATGGAAGTGGTTTGAGGTAAATAATGATATACGTAATAACTTTATAACAATAAGACCGAGTCTAACTCGTATACTTTTGTAGAATTGTCTCGGTGCATTAAATGACACTTACGTCGAAGTTAAGGTGTCGACCGTTGACCAACCTCGATACCAAACTAGGAAATGCCATCTGGCAACAAATGTTCTAGGTGTTTGTTCGTTTAACAGATAATTTATTTTCATATCCGTGAGACTCGAGGGGTCAGCAGCAGATTCTCGAGTACTACGAGGTTCTCTATTGCAACCGGGCGGCTTGAAAGTGCCCCGCTGTAATATAGAATAATATCATTCATAACTATTTGAAGTTGAAGATAATCATTTTTAATAAACGTTTATCAATCGGCAGAGTTTTATTACCTATGTGATGTGGGCTATGCAAATGCGGAAGAATTTCTTACACCATATATAGGAGAAAGGTATATCATGTACTTTACGTCAATAAACATTATAAATGTTTACAATCCTTCGTTTAGAAGTTCTACTACTAATGCTTCATAATTTTATTAATATTCTTTTCCCATGAAAGTGCAATGTCAGCGCAAATAGAATTTTTTCAAGACACCAGTGCACACCAGTCGAGGATGCTCATTTAATCGAAAGTTTATTGGAATTAGAGGCAAAACACCTCACAGCACCTGGTGACACATTCAAACCAGGGTACCTCAACGCATTGTTTACACACATGCAGGAGAAATTACTAGACACAAGAATAAATAATAGTAGCATTGAGGGTAAGGTCATAGTATTCAAGAAACAATATCAGGGCATCAAGGAGATGCTAGGAAGTGGGTTTGGATGGAACGAAGAAAAGAAGTGTGTGGATATGGACAAGGACACCTTCGATGAATGGTTCAAGGTATTTTACTTCTTCACTTTTTCATAATCAACATGATATATGAACTTGTATATGTCCTTCCTTAATAATATGTCATTTTGTCTTATAGATTCATCCTAACACGAAGGATCTTTAGAACTAACCATTCCCACATCTGGAAGCACTGGCTCACATTTTTAGGGATGATAGAGGTACAGGGAAATCTCACAGTAATCCAACAGTTGCAGCAACCAAAACATCTGCATCAAGGAAGGCTAGTCGACAGGCTGTGCTTGAGGATTTTCCAAACCTAAATTTTTTTGATTGCTATGTGCCTGAGACACAATCGTATCATATACCCACAGAGGGACCCAGTATGAATGTTGATAACCTGGAATCTCCAAATAATGTTGAAATGGGCTCCGTAAATCAAGTTGAAAGTCAATCAAAGGCTAGTCGTAGTAAAAGGAAGAGGGTAGGAAATGATGTTGAGTTACTGAATGTTCTGAAGAAGCATACTCAGATGACTGAAGAAAGTTGGACAAGGCTACCAACTGACAAATCTAGAGGCAAGAGATAATAAAGAAAATAGATTCTCTTACTTACTTTACAGAGAAAGAACAATAAAGTAGCAACTTTCCTTGCACCTATGTGCTTCGAAATCGACAGAAATAATGTTGGGAGGACCGAAGTTTTGGTTTTTCATGTTTGGTTCGGATGGTATGGTGACATGCAATATTCGTTTTTTTTTTTGTTATACTACCGTTAATATTTTTCGCTCGAAGGTATGGTAATATATGTATGAAATATTTATAACACTTGTTTAGATATAAGTATTTCAAAATTTAAATATAATGTGGTTATGAAAGTAGTGAAAAACATAGCAAACATAGACTTCCTAACATTTCCCATCCAACCCTACACCCCCAAACACAGACTTCCTAACACTTCTCATCTCATCCCAACCCGCCCTAGCCAAACGCGCCCTAAAGGTACAAAATTAAAGAAAAAATGATTCTAACAAATGAGACCTGATAAACAAAAATTCCTTGTGTTCTTTACATTGACAAAAAAAAAAAATTGCCATAAGCAAACAAATTATATTATATTACATTACATAACATATATTCCCATGAACAAAAACACATTTTCAAAAAAATATGAACAAAAAAATTTCAAGGCTAAAAATAAATCTCAATGGCCAAAATTCATTTACAACTCATATCCTTTGTACATTGGCCACTGGACCAAAAAAAATCTCAAAACCATCAAACTTTGGTAAGCATCATTGTGTCACAAAAGGAATAAATAGAATTGCTTGCCTATATTTTCCACATCTATAGAGCGCAGACATTGACCAATATCGAGGCATTATATACTCGTACCTTATCACAAACATGCAAGATTGTTTCCGCCAATATGACTCTAGGATAGTCGGGATCTGGATCGAGAACTTGCGCGGTTCTTGGCCAGTATGACTTCATTGCTCGTTGAGATCTGGTCAGTAGAGCTTCAACCGTGTGTGGATGGAACTCCGACAGAACGGGCATATTTGAAGATCCTGTCCGCATTCACCACACGTCTGCAAATACCGAGCACATATGTGAGCGAAAATTACTCGAATTTCAGTAATACTTCCCAACTTGAAGAACAGAAGATTACCTGATGTCCACAACCAAATGCTAAGTCCTTTGGGTTACTGAGGCAAATGCCGCACAACTGTGAGCAATAACAACAAGCTGTTACTATTAATAAGAACTCTTAAAGAAACAATGAAACGTGATATGAAAAAAGTGATTAAATCAAATTTCCAAGGACATATGGATGTTTTACCATCAACTAAGTAAAGACACTTATTTTTTGTGTTAATTCCTTTTCATATCCGTGAGTATCCATGCACTTCGACTATTTTCGCGAGTCAACCTATTAACCGTGAAGAAAACTCTAGGAAATTAACTTCTAGATAAGTGATTATGTTGAATAGAACTCATAATCTTTTGGTTCTCCAAACTCTCTTGACCACTAGGTAGTTGACTAACACCTTTGTCTTCAAAATCACCAAATCACTACGAAAACACTTTTACACTCTTTTCTCCCTTATAAAAATCATCCCAAACCCACCTTAACTAGTTTGCAACAGTCAAAACCAGAGGGGATAATCCATAAAATTGTGAGAGACCTGTTTAAGGGTATTTTGGAGATAGTAGTAGTGATAAGGGGTATTTTGGGAATTATGAGTGTTATAAATAGTAGTGGTATGGTTTGGAGAAAGGAGGGTCTTATTTTGAGGCTAAGTCATAAGACTTGGAGGAGAGTTTCCAGTGCTCTCGAACTCACTAGTTAGCTCGTTGTTATCGTTCTCCTTTTCGTATTGTAATTTCTATTTTGGTTATGTTAATGAAGTCGTCTGCTGGTAGCATTATTATCATTTCTTGTTTTGGTATTAGAATTTATTGCAAAAAGAAGGTTATCAGTACCCTTACAAAAATACACATCACAAAAAGAAAAGGAAGAATATTACCTTGTCGTCGTACGATGAAAGATCGACTGAACGAACGGATTCGATTGGGTAATTTTTCACCGGATATGGAGGCATTGGATCATTATTCACAGGATATGGAGGCATTGGATCATTATTCACAGGATATGGAGGCACACTCGGCTGATAATTGGAGGACTGTAGCGGCTTTGGACTGCTGAAAGATGCCGCAACAGGTGGAGGAAATGGGATCCTTTGAGGAGCGTTGCCTTTTCGAGTTCTGAGATAAGAATGAATAAAATGATTGTGACAATAATAAAGGTGACGATTCTCTTTTGAAAATATATCCTTCTAAAATGACTTGGAAAAAGAAAACGCTTCTTACCCTAGTAGATTAAGTTCCAATGTAGCTTTATATTGAGAAGGAATCTCCATTAGAGCTGCAAGTGCAAATTCAGTCTCTTTTCGTAACTGGGAAACGTTCTTCAACATGATCGAGGTAAAATTCACGAACTAAAGAGAGACAAGAACAAAAAATAAAATTAATATATCTTAAACAGATTTAGAAACAGAAGGCAAGGCCTCCACTTACTTGAAAATTATCGAAAGCACGGGCAGGGATGTTGTCGTCGAATTCTTTCATTGTATCCCATGGTCCATCCCCAACACCAACTAAGACAATTGACAGAGGAAAATTGCTGAAATGAAAGCATATGAAATTGTTACAGTCTGGACAGAATGTTAACTAAATTCAATTAATATATGAATATATATACACTTACCTTGCTGCTACAATGGCATCAACAGTTTTCTTTTCTTGTGGACTTAGCGTTCCATGCTCAGTGTCTACACTTCTTGTCACCTGAGATAACTATCATTTTAGAAAAAGATACAGGTACAGAAGAACAAATATTCTGCAATACTCACATATGAATTTCTCAACCAAATTGAATTTCTTTTTTTTGTTGTTTTTTTTTTCCATTCATCAAGAACAATTATTAAAAAAAAAGGTTAAAATACCATTTTGGACCCTAGACTTTGTTCCATTTTGGTCCCTCGACTTTCAAAAGTTCAAATTTAGTCCTGGACTTTCAAAAGTTCAAAATTTAGTCATGGACTTTCAAAAGTTCATGTCCTGGACTTTCAAATTTGTTCCGTTTTAGTCCTCGACTTTCAAAAGTCCAATTTTAGTCCCCTAGAATTTCAAAAAAAACATCATTTTAGTCCCTACAATTAAAAAAAAAAAGGTTAAAAATTGGTCACTATAATAAATTTGAATTTGATATATTTCTAATTGATTCAACAATGTCAATAATTTTAATATAAATAAAGAAAATAGGTGAACATATTTCTTAAATTTATAAAGAAAGATGATTAATTTTTAAATAAAACTTAACAAAAAATTTTCAAATAAGGACTAAATTTAATTTATTTCAAAAGTATAGGGATTAAAATTGAACATTTGAAAGTATAGGGACTAAAATTGAACATTTGAAAATTCAAGGACTTAAATTAAACATTTGAAAGTTCAGGGACAAAAATTGAACAAACTTGAAAGTCCAGGAACCAAATCGGAACAAACTTGAAAGGTCAAGGACTAAAATTGAACTTTGAAAGTCCAGGGACAAAAATGGAACAAATCTCAAAGTCTTAAGGACCACTATGGTATTATAACCAAAAAAGAATGTAGCTTGTTGGCAAAAAAAAAAAATCTACTTTTCTTGAAGAGTAATAGCACCTGCCCATCAGCAATTATCAACAGAACGTGATACTGGCCACCACTCTGCTCCACAATTGTTGTTGCCATCTCAATAACAGGTGCAAATGAAGTTGGTCCTGTCATATAATAATAAACCACCGTATAAGTACGATTACATGTACACGAGAAATAAATTTGACGAGTATGGAGTATTCAGGAACCTGCAAGACGTAGATGGGGAACGATTTCTCTATAACGATTCAACACGTCCTCAAATCCGTTACAAAATCTCCCTTCTGGATAGAAACTGAAGACATCTTGATCATGTGTAGATGCTGCAAATTACACGAGGCATTTATAATGTAAGCAAGCTTTTGAAACAGAAAAAGAAAAACCAACAGGGAGACGTTTAAAGGAAATACCATCTCCGAATCCCAAACACGGAATCAAATTATCGTCATCGAAAGCAGACAATGTTTTTCCAACTATGGATATGGCTTGTTCATAGGGATTGGGACCATTTCTTATGTCATGAAGGCTTCGTTTGTTAAAAGATGTCGCACCGGTCCATTCATTGCTCTTTGTGAAATCAATTCCAATAATGAGATTAGACGACTCAAGGCCTGCACGAGCAAGAGCTCCTGTTACCTATAAACAACAATCATCATCAATATAGAAGTTTGCACAACACGATTACAAAAATGCACAAGTACAAGTTCTAATAAAACCCGTCCTTAGGCTAGACACTGAGAAACAGGAGACACGAGGGGTGTTTACAAATTAATGCCACTGGTAAGTCTTAAACCTAGGAACCTTGAGGAGAGCACACCTTCAAAGTCAAGCTTTCGACCACCGCACCACCCCTTGGGGACAGAACACACCCTTTCTAAAACAGAACATGACAAAACTAACTCTAAACAAGGACTATCATCAACCAACTAACATTCTAAGAAAATAATTGTTATATAGATGCATGCATGAAACTGAATATAACATAGTAAGCAAGAGATTTTATGTTTCTGTTCATTATAAATAAAATTCAATACAGAAAGAAGCTGTTTCATTAGGAGCATTCCATCTTATATTACCTCCTCCAAGGATTGATAACTATCAGCAATTCTTGAGTATCTTCTCTCAAATTTCTTTCCATTATCAGGAGCACTGCCACCGTAGTAGTTTTCGGGAGGGTACGGCTGCGGTGAAGAATACGATTGTTGAGGCACATAACTCTGACTTTCTTGACCATATGGAGATCGAGCATATGCATCCGGATCATAAGGTGGTTGACCATAATGGGATTGAGCATATGCACCACCCAACGATGACGAAACGGGCCTGACCGTTGGTTCATCTGCCCTTGAATTTGCAGCCCCCATCAATTTCAAACTCCTGATCAAACACTTCCAAATCCTAAGAAACACTTGGTTGTCTTATCAACAAAGAAAGCTTATAAAATCAGCCTAAGTGAATCAAAATCCTCAGATAAAAGGCAGATACAAGTATATCCAAATGGGTACAAAATTATTCTCGCTTAGAAATGAAGGTTTAAAGAAGATTTCAAGCTTTTTATTCAAATTAGATTTGCTATTCCATTACGTCACGCCTCTTCACCGACTAAAGAAAAGAAAAACTAAGATATGAAAACCAGGAACGTTCAAACAAAGATACAGCCGCCTACCAAAAATGTATACCGAAAAATCCAAGAAAGAAGATGAATTCGCTAAAGTCCCAAAATGTATATAAAAAATGCATTTAAATCAGTAACAAAATTACGTATTAACCTGAAAATAAACAACACAATTTCATTTGACAAATTTCTCTCCAATCTTTTCAACTTCAACCATTAACAACTTCCAATTCAAAGCGCCAATCAAAGATAGATGAAATGTTCAAATCTGCCGACTACGAAACAATCAAACGCCATTTATAAACCCTAAACATCAATAACAGATTCTTCAACCTATTTCCTAGAAATCGATGAAAAAAAGCTGAAAGACATCTCGAAAAGGAACGAAAACGAAATCCGTACCGTCGTGTGTATTTCTTGAATTGCTTGAAGTTTGCGCAATTGACAAAAATCCACTTCACTTCAAAGAGGAATGCACAACGAAGACGTTAAAATCCGAATCGTTTTGCAAAAAGGAAAAAGATGGCTGAAAAAGTTGATTGGATTTTTGAATTGTTGATCAAACGGGAATCTATGATGTTTGTTAATTAATCTGGTCAAGCGATTCCTTTATTTGGCATTAAAGTGCCGATTCGTATCAATGAAACGTTCAATTATTGTTTGAAATTAGTGGGATTTGAAGACTTTTTGAGAACAGAAAAGAAAGAATTCCAAATCAAATCAGTTTAAAAATCTACATTTTATCTTCTATCAAAAAATTTAACTAAATTTCAGGTTGCAAAACTAAATTAGAAGTTTGGCATGCAAAACTAAATTAAAGGTTTGGCATCTTAAGCCATAATGGGCATATTTGAATGGTGTTGAACATAGCTCCAATAATATTTTATATAATAGAAAAGAGGTGTTTGTCTGTTATTAACAAACTATTACAGTAGTTTATATAATTGAAAAGGTTGGTTACCCGTTGATTTTATTGTTCAATAGTAATCTAATTCAAAATTATTATCATTTGTTCGATCTTAAAAATTGTTATTAAATTATAAAAAAAAACACGTGGCTATAAAATTATTTTAAAAAATATATTTTTACGTCAATTATTTAAATAATTTAGCTTCCAAAGGTCTGAATTTAATGTCAAACTTTAGAGATGAACAATAAATTCTCAAGAATTTCATAATCGCTTTCAAATTAAGTTTTTTTGTTTATCATTGTATCGAGATTTTCCCAAGGGGCGACCTAACTGTTGAGATCTAGGGCGTTTGGGGCATGCTTCCTCAAGCTTCTTGAGTTCAAGACAATTATTGAAGTAGGTTGAGTTTTAGCCTTAAGACGTGGTACCAGACCTTAGATGTAGTGGGACTGAGCTCATATGCGAATATTGGTAGCCCGATAGGGTTTGTAACTCTACTTGGCCGGAGGTCTAGCTTGAGTTGGCCTGGTTACAAAAAAAACATCAAGAATAAAACTAGAATTTAGAATTCATTTGTAATCTTGTGTTTATTTAAACTTTTGAATTCCTTCTTATCAATTGTAATATATAACATTGAACTTGAAAATTTTAAACACATTACAACTAGTCGGAAAGAAAGGTTAGTTCAAGTTAACATTTAATAACTTTTTATTGGGAGTGTTCAAATAACTTGGCAACTCAAACTAACACAACCAAATTTAATATTCAAACGCATAAGGTTGGACGTGTTGATGCATTTAGCCGCTCGAAATTTTGGATTGGTTCAAAAAAACTCCTTGACTTAACCTCATGTACACCCTAACTTTATATGTATTAAAAAACAAAGGTAAAATGATTAATACATAAGATAAATGATAAAAAAACAATCGTAAGAGGAATATATTAAGAAATTAATTTCAACCTCAAACTAATTATTCGATTAATTAAATAACTAATATTGATATATAAAAGTAATTCATAACTTAAAAAGTACAAGGGTAAAAAAAATTACAAAAAATATGTAAGGTGTATATATATATAAAATTAACGATACAAAGTATTTTATAAAATTTTTATACCCAATGGTATTTTTTAATCATTCTAAAGTTCAAGAGCATTTTTGAAATAAAAATTTAAGGGTTTTCGTCAAAACTTAAAGGCAAAAGTATTTCTGAAACATTTGGTAAAATGTATGAGTATTTTTTGTTAGGGCTTGTGCCTAAAAGTCTAATAGTTTGTATTTAAAAGCCTAGTAGTTAGTATTTAAAGAATAAACATTTAAAGTTAGAAATTAAATGCAATATTTCGGTTATTAGTAATAGTTATTATTTTTATTAATTGCGCACTTTTATTATACAAACGTCATTCAGTCTTATCGTATTAATTAGATTAAAGACGATACACATGGTTATTTTGACAGAACTGATTAGAGTCGATCAATTAAGTGAGTTTAGTTCCAAGTGAATAACCTAAAACGTCTATAATATATAGACTAAGACAGAGCGCCTAAGTCCTAGTGACACTGTTGGTACGACCCACTTTACAATTGTTGTAAACAACTTGATCCTGGTTGTTTGTGTGGAGACATTTGAGTGGGAGTGCTATGCAAAAATGAGCTTTTGCATAAGACAAGATCAGAAGTATTATGATCGATCTACTAATTCCATAATATTTTATAAAAATATATTATACTGGATTTCCTAATATTTTTTGATATTAGATATCAAAAAAATTATTTACTTCTAATTTAAATAGTCAATTCTCAACTATAAATAGAGGTCGTGGGAGTCTCCATTATCATCCAACTCTTTAGAGTATAACAAAGAGAACACTCAAAAGTTGAGTTTTCTTGCTCCTCATCCATAGTTAGATTTTCGACAAATTATTCAAGCCTCATTCTCCACCAAGCACTTAGTTTAGTAGAGAAATTAGTCGATCTTACTCCGCATGAAGTCTCGCCAAATTAGATGAGAGACGTCATTTAATGTGAGCATAAATTTAGAACAATAAGCCAATCACCTAGAATAAATGCACGTAGATTAATTAATGTAATTAATTAACGATTTTTCTTCTGTAATCACACGCTTTCGCAGTATTAATTGCATTCCTACCTTATATTATTAACATTTCTAAAACTTTTCAAACTTTAGGAATAATGTTGATAAAATCTAAAAAATAATGAGTATATTTGATAATTTAAGCTACTAATACTACTAATAGTAATAAAAAGGGGCTTTTACATGAGCAAAAAGCCCCTGGCCCAAAAACTAATAGAAGTTGATCAGTCTAGTGATTGAAGTCGATCAGTCTAGTGATTGAAGTCGATCTGTCTAGTGATTGAAATCCGTTAATTGAAGTCGACCAGTTCGCTGATTGAAGTCGATCAATACTTTTTATCATTCTCTCATTCGATTCTCTTATCGATTTCATTTCTCTAAATTGATTTCCATAAGACTCTCGAGTTTCTCAATTGCCATCTTTGTGTTATTTCAAACTCTTAATCGATACGTATTTTGAAACCCTTATCGGTATGGTGCATGTGTTAAGTGATTGAATTCGATCAGTTAAGTGACTGAACTGATTGAAGGCGATCAATTAAGTGATTGAAGTCTTTTAATTATTAGATTGAAGTCAATTGGTATACTGATTGAAGCCAATCGGTATACTGATTGAAGAAGTCTATTAGTTAAGCCATTGAAGTCTATTAGTTAAATGATTGAAACCGATCAGTACACTAATTGAAGTCTACCAGTTAAGTGATTGAAGTTGATCAGTGATTGAAGTCTACCAAAAGTAAAATTGAAATTACGAAAAAAATTAAAAAAATTACTATAAATAAATTTGTGATAAATTTGTGCTATAATTATAAGAGATTGCTACAAACCTCAAATTTCCTAATAAAAATGGTATTAAATCGGTGAATTGCAAGTGGTTTTAGTTTTGGAGAATATTTTTTAAATTTACGTAAAAAAAAAACGTAATTATTAATATCCAATTGGCTATAAAGTTATGGTTAACACGACACGTGGGAATGACGTGTCTTATTTAGACAGCAAAGCAAACGGTTGCGTGGGTTGCCTCCCATTCTTTCAAAACAAGCAAAATCTTATCCTCAAGTTTAGCGTTCCTAATTTTCTTCATTTAATACAATATGGTTTCATTTTTATCATATGATTGAACTAACCATAATTAATATAATAATAATTAAAAATAAATAATAATGAAAGTTTGACCCAAAATCTCACTTTCCAATTTTTTTTTTAATTTAAAAAGAAAATTAAAATTGTATAAACAAAATCAATACTCCCAAATATTATGTCAACGTCACCAGCTCCCTCAATTATTGGATTAAATTTACAATTTAACTTGTCTATTTAATATAATAAAACTTAGACACCTCAACTATTATTATATTTTTTTTATAACCATGTCACCTATCTAAACTAAATTAACTGAATTTTAATTTCAGGTTTATTTGACCTATGAATATAATTTTTTTAAACAAAATATATGATCTACCAAATATAAAATTCTATTTAATTTCCAAACTTCTAATTTCGTGTCAAATAATTTAATTTAAAAGTATTAAATAGTTCAAAAAAATCATTTGACAAAATATAAAAAATTCAAAACAAATTAGACACTTTTAAAAAGTTGGTAAGGCTGTGAAGATTTCCCATTCTTTCACAAGTAAGGGCTTCCTTGTCCCCAAGATGAATGGTTAAAAATAATTAGTTATTTTTAGTTTTTTTTAAAGAGTATATACTTATAATTTGTTTGGATTTGGTTGTTTATAGAAAAATTGTAGTCAAATAACTCGTTTGTAGAGAGGACAAGATGATAGGATTTTGGAGTTGAGGGGATGAGAGGAGAGGAAGTAGAAGAGGAAGAAAAAGCAGAGGGATTTGGAAGTATGAAATACTTGTTTGAGAATTAGGGCGTGTTTGTGTCGTGGGTTTGCCCAAATTAGGTTATTTAAAACTGGCCAACCCTCGCTTGTGTCTCGGTTTTTTACCGTCCCCAAATCAAGTTATTGGAACTCAAATTAGGTGCGATTCATTTGCCTTAATCCGAGTCCCTTTTTCGCTCTCTCTCTCTTGTAGGATCGAAAGACAACACTAGAGGGGGTGAATAGGGTTGTCTACTATTTTTTCTAATAAGTAATCTACTTTTTTTTAACTTAATAATCAAAACTATAGCAAGTTCTAAACTAACAAAAAATTATATGCGAAATTGAAATTGCAAAAAGTAAAAGTTAAGGGAAAGAAGACACTGGAAGTTTTAAAATGGTTCGGAAAATCCCTACTCCACCCCCAAGACTCCTAAACCTACACGACCCTCTTTTTTTAGGCTAAAGAGAAACTCAATCGTTTTTCAATGGTTCAAGGATTAAACCAGTTCAATTTTCACACCCCATGGTGTATTCCACACGTTATTACAAATGCCAAAGAATGTAAAAATATATTTAACTAAAAAATTAAGGCAAATACACAAGTTGATAGTAAAAGCGTTCCCACAAAAATTATACTATGCTGGTTGAAGAGTATATGAGATGTAATAACAACAGTTTTTGATCACTAGATAATATGGAGGCTTGTTGGAGAGAAAAAAAAAAGAGAGATTGTTGGAGAATATTTAAATGGAGAGAAGGTTAAAATATGGCCATTTGATTTAGGGTAAAATTGATGGATGGATGAGATTCAATGATGATTGGATAAAATACGGCCATTGGATTTAAGACAAAAGGTATGGATGGTTGTGATTCAATACAGTAGAGATGGAAAGGATTTTGGATTAATAATAATTGAAAATAAATGGGAAATCCCTTTTTTTTCTTTATTTGGACAATTTTCGCCAATTTTGTTTTGCTCATATCTTCTTCGTTTGAACTCCGATTCAAATGATTCAAGATGCGTTGTAATCCCCTTTTCGATATCTACAAGATAAACTCTTTGAAACACTAAAAGATTCAGTACAACAATTTAAGTTTGTTATCATCAAAATATTTGGATTGATTTGAAGCCTTAAAGCTAACAATCTCCCCTTTTTGATGATGAAAAACCACTAAATAATCATTTAAAATTCATCAATATTCTCCCCTTTTGTTATCACAAAAAAGATACAAAAATATACTTTCTCCCCCTCAATTTAATGCATGATAAAAAAATTTCTCCCCCTCAATATCACATGGTAAATTTTTTTTTTTAAAAAAAAATTAAAAAGAATAAAACTCTCATTAAATATGAATGATACCAAGTGAAAGTCTATTTTTATAGAAGGTTTCTTAATTTAAAGTTTTTGTAAAAATATCTGCTACTTGTTTCTCAGTAGGAACGTAATTAATGACAATATTTTCATTTTGCACATGTTCTCTAAGAAAATGATGTCGAATATCTATATGCTTTGTCCTAGAGTGATGAACATAATTTTTGGTTAAATTAATTGAACTAGTGTTATCACAGAATATAGGAATTTTTTTCAAATTTAGACCAAAATCACGC
>JBBMEG010000018.1:8684599-8738996 GCA_037832605.1 Cyclanthera cordifolia
CTAAATTCATCTTTTTTGCAGGCCCTTTCGTCCTCAGCTAAATAAATCGTACTGTGGATAGACCGTTGACCATTTTTTGGCATTAACACTCAGTATAAAGATTTGTCGCTAGAATTGATCAGAGGCGTCAGTCAATGTTAGTATCAACAACAAATCAATCACTTAGAGTGTTGCATGTAGATTAATTGGATTAATAAAGATAATTAATTATATTAATTATTGTGAAAACTTTTGTAATCACACACTTCTGTCGCGTTTAATGCATACTCATACCCTCTATTCTCAGCACGATGTAACTAGTAGGGAATTATTTTTTAAATAAGTAGTTGCTATTAGTTGAGCTGATAATCTCTCAAATAGTCAATCCTCTTATTAACCTTTTAAGAATGTAAAATTATGTTAGCAATAATATAATGGGATATAGTGCATGTTAATTATAAATTCGAATCTCCACTCTATTTTTACGAAAAAAACATAAAAATATGTTCAAAAAAGTAATCATTCAAGTGCGTGTTAGTTATGGATTTGAATCTTTATTACTATTTTTTTAATTCAACAATATTTGAAGGGATAGATTTTAATAAATGTTTATTTGAATGGACTTTTTTTCTTGCCTAATTAAATATTTAATTGAAACTAACAAACATTTATCTTTATCTATAAAAAAAAGTATCTAAAATTTAGTGAATTGAATTAAGATTGAGAAAGTTTGTCAAATTTTGGTATAAGAAAAAGAAAAGAAAAAGAATTAAATGAATTTCCACGAGGAACCTGATCTCCGTGTATTCCCCGCTATGAATACTTGCCCCGTTCCCTGCAAACATCCCTATTTAGCTCGCGAATTTTTTTTTTCCCACTCACTCCTCCATTTCTCACCTAATTAGAGATTCACCTTGTCATTAGGAGCAGATCTTTGACCTCGTGAAAGAAAATAGACATCTCTATCAATGACATATTTATTCAATTAAAATTTTTACATTTTTCATTCAAAATATATTGGTGAATATGTTTTTAAATAATTTTTAAATCTAAGAGTATTTTTGAAATTTTGAATAGTTAATAGGCATTTTTTAAAGCAAACTTTAAAGGTTTCTATTGATACAGAAAAATGGTAACAAATCAATGGTAAAAATTTGTTTTACCGAGGACGAGAAGCCTTAAAAACTTTAGACACACCGGTGTGGTGTGAGCCACAGGGCCTCAGATTCCTAAGTCAGTAAGAGCTTTTAGAAGTGTAATTTTCAATACTTTGGAACTTAGAACAGCTTATAAGGATTGTCAACGTAGTTCCACTTTCTTGAAATGGAGAATGTTATGTCTTCTTATAGCAGCCGGTCTTGTAACTGCTCCGGCTCACTTAATGTGGCTTAATGGCCAGTCGTTAAAAACGTCCGCCATTAAGCCGGGAATGAATAACGGTGTAACTCCTGACCGGTACCCTAGAAAGTGTAACGACCTTGACTCGGGAGTTACTTGGACTCGATCAACCTTTGCAGGTTCTCACCTCCATGGTCGACCCCTTAGGGGTGCGGTCCTCTTGGTGTAACTCCAGGACGTTGCACCAAACGAGCGTGACGTTCCTAAATGTTACTTGGACTTGGTCGACTCGTCTACAGAAGTGTTTGAACCACCACTGTTGACCCTTTTAAGATCGGCCCGCTCGACTGATCTAATTAGAGGTAGGCTGACCCTCTTACGGGTCCTCACCTCCACAGCTCACTCCTGAAGAAGGGTCCTGGCTCTCTCGGTGTAACTCTTGACCGTTATCAGCGGACCCAGACATCACTTTGGACTCATTCGACTCCTAGGAAAGATTCCTAACTAGGCCTACTCGTTGTAACTCCCTACCACTGCCGACTTACAGTATAATGGTCCTGGAGCTTACATTGGACTCGATCGACTCTCGGGGGAGTCCTAACCTCCATGACCCATCCTCAAGGGATCTAGGCCTACTCGTCGTAACTCCCGGCCTCTGCCAGGTTACTTTGGACTCGATCGACTCTCGAGAGAGTCCTAACCTCCACGACCCATCATCAAGGGATCTAGGCCTACTCGTTGTAACTTCTAGCCACTGCCAACTTAAAGTACAATGGTCCTAGAGGTTACTTTGGACTCGACTGATTCTCATGGGAGTGTTTACCTTCACCGTTTGACCCTCGGGAGGTCAAACCTACTATAACTGAGCCTTCTAGAAGGGTTTTAGCCGTCATGACCGACCCCTTAGGGTTGTAGTCTCTCTTGGCCGACCCCCTCTAGGTCAAAATGGGTCTGGTCGACCCCTTAGGGTTGTAGTCTCCCTTGGTTGACCCTTGAGAGGTCAACATGGGTTTGGCGCACCCCTTGGGGGTTATGACCAACCTTGGCTGACCCCTGAGGGGTTGGGATGGATGTGGCCGGCCCTCGAGAGGTTGGCATGGGCTTGGCAACCCTAGTGGTCGAGATGGACGTGTCTGACCCACGGGGGTCGGCATGGGCTTGGACGACCCCCAGGGGCTTGTGGCCTTCTTTGGCCGATCATCGGGGAGTTGGCATGGGCTTAGCCGACCCATGTGGTTGTGGCCTCCCTTGGCCGACTCTTGGGTCTCCCAACACCTTTTAGTGGACCCCGACGTCTTTCAGCATCTTTTGTTCAACCCCGGGGACTTTTGACATTCTTTGGCCGACCCCCGAGGGGTCCTGGCCATGTTCGAGTATTTATGAATATTTTAGTCTATAACATTACCCCCACTCTTCATTTCTGACCTTCCAAAGTCGTCAGATTTTTAAGACTAGTTAATGGCTTGTTTTTCCAACACTGTATGGATGTCAAAAAGCCATCCCTTATGTCTTATGGAAAAGTCACTTCAAGAATTATTTAGGCCATATTTTTATTTCTAAGAATTTTTTTTTCTAAATAATATCAAAAAAGATAAAAATTTTAAGCTTGTGGAAAATATTTGCTTCAAGGATAATTATATTAAAAAAGGCAATATTCTTATTTCTAAGAATATCTTTTCCTAAATAATATTCATATATTCCAAAGGATTATTTTCTCTTTTAAGGAATATATTTTATCCTTAGAGAAACTTCAATAGCTTACTTTTCCATAAAACTTTCATTTCAAAAATTCACCCTTCTTTTTTAACCCCTTTAGCCGAAAATTGTCTCTTATAGGGCTACAATTTTTTATTTTTCCTAAGCGTTGGAGGAGACTTGTTTCGCACTTTGGATTTTTGGAAAGCATCGGTTGGAATTCAACTTTTCGCTATGTACCTTCCTTTTTCTCGACTCTATGCTTGTAGGTAGGTGTTTATTCGAAAGTTTCACCCTTAACTTAGGCACTTTCTGATTTTTCACCCCTAAGCATGTATGTCTGAGTTTTTAGGTTCCGTGTAGGAGTTTTTTTTTTTGGAATCTTGTACTTTTATTTGAATTTTCATGCTAGGTAGACCCTCCCATTGAAGTCCAACCACCTTTGTAAGTACTTTTTTCAAAAAAATTTCGAATAAACTTGTTAGGTTCTCTTAGTAGAGATTCACCTACCTTAGGCTATATCTTTGAATTTTTTTTGGCTATTTAGGCTCTTTTTGTAGAGACTTGCGCGTTTAAGCGCCTCTTTAACCGTTTAGGCTACATAGGCTATCTTTGTAGAGACTTTCCCACCTTCAATGCTTTTTCAAATTTCAGGATACTTAGGCTCTTTTTACAAAGACTTGCCGACTTAAGCATATTTCCATCTTATAGGCTACTTAGGCTCTTTTTCCAAAGACTTGACTTTTGACACCGTCTTTTGGAATTTTTACTTCATTGTAGGTATCTCTTTATCTTTACGCTCATGGATCCTTCCTCTGACGATGAAACTGAGTTTCACCACCCCCCGGCCTCCTCTTCTCACAAGAGAACTTGGCGCAAGACTTTGATAGTAGGATATGGGTCCCATCTGGTTGATTCTGTCTTGACTCAACAAGACTTAGATCAACTTAGGCTCAAATATCTTATCCCGTTGGAGGTCACTCTTCGGCTTCCGTTGGACGCGGAGACATATGACAAACCTCCTTCGAACGAGGTAGCACTATACACAACCATGTTCAACAGAGGGGTCTGACTACCCTTCATACCGTCTCTTCAAGAATGTTTTAGTATGGTTGGGTTGGCTCTGGCACAGTTGGCTCCTAACACTTGGAACGTCTTTTTTGACGTTCAGAACCTCTGGGTGTATATCGGCTTCGAGGGTCTCTTTAGCGCCAGAGACCATCTTTCTCTGTATCGTTTCTGCCAACATCCCCATGTCACGGTGGGGTGTTACCTCACACCCAGGAGTAAACTTTCTCCCTTAGTAGCATGCCCCAATTTTTAGAAGGGGTGGAAAGAACGGTGGTTTTTCGCTGGAGGGCCTTGAGCAGCTCCCGGTGCTGAAGCTTTAGGGATGGTTCCTACTGCATTTGGAACATACGATACCTCTCTTTCTTGCTATCTTTGCACACATACATTTTGGCAATGTAATTATGTTTTGGTATTGTCTCTAGTGAAAAGGAAGTTGAGTCCCCGCTCTCGGGTACTGAAGTTTTACAAGCTTATTATGACCTACCCATAAGAGGTTACTCGCAGCACGCTACTTGACTACTGAATCATTGGTGCTTTACAATCTTCTTCTGAAATCGAAAGTGCCTACCGACTCGGATTCAAACTCCAGGTATACCGCTTACTACTTTAGGTTCATGTGCTTTGAACATCACAAGTATAGCCATGGATTACGAAGCTTTGTTACGGCGTGCCTTTGATGCTACCACTCACCCAACTTTCCACCCAATATTTAGGCCTCCCATCAATGACACGGTGGACCTTACTTCGGGCGTTGTTCGCTCCCACTTGGTGAGGATGGAGACTTCCCTTTTCTTAAGGTTTCAGATAACGTAGAGGTTGGATCGAATCTTGAATTTGATGGACCTAGTCTTGCCTTTGACCACGTCACTTCTCTAGTTCGGGCTAACTCTTGCCCTCATGCACCCTTTCACCTGGATTTGAATCCTACTTGTTGTTAGGGTCGCATCGTCCAACCTTGGACCCGGTAGAGGAAAAGACCTTAGCATCTAGCCTCTAGAGTGATGTCGAGGCTTATTCGACCCACTTTTCCCTAGGAGCAGCCTCCCACGTCTTGAATAAAGGAACTCACCTAATGCACGAGGTATACTAAAATTTTATCTAGCTACCTGTTTTTCTAACTATGCAGGTTGACCTTTTTCTGACTTTCCTCTAGGAGCGGCCTCCCACGTCTTGAATAAGGGAACTCACCTCGCCTTCCCGTCATCTTTCTGAAAATTGTAATGAACTTCCACTAGAGATGCCTGAACCATCTCTGAGCTGGCCCTGTGAGTGTAAATGAGAATGCTTGACACTTGATTGCATCTCGAACTCTATAGAGTTCGATCCATGTCCAATAAGTATATAAGTGCTCCATAGGATCCTTAGATGTGACGTACCCTTCATGGTCGGGAGCTTGAATTTCGTCGGGACCGACTCCTCCATGATATCGTTAATGAAAGCAGGGTCAACCTGGTCGACTAGGTTGTCCAGGTCAAGCTAGTCTTGGTCCTATGCCTTCTTCATATCCCCCAACTAGTCTTGGAGGAGCTAACCAAGGCTAGTCCTCGGCTTCACCAGGCGCTGCTTACTTTTGGCGTTGATTGATCACGTAACTCAGATTTGACCCCTAGTCTAATCTCGTCTCTTGGGCACTTAGGGTCTTCGAAGTGTGTTTGGTGGATGACCCTTGAGAGGTACTCAATGGCTGGCTGCTTCGAAATGACTGCATTCGTGAACGACCTTTCAGTCTAGAACCGATTCTTTGGTGAACCGAGTGCTCCTTCCTATGATCATTACCGTCTAGTCGAAGTCGTTCGACCGATCTTTGGCATCGGGAAGGAACCTCTCTCGGAGCCCTAGTGGCTGGGGCTTGCCCTTTAGCAGGGTCCCAAACCAAAGACGATGATTTCTTCGCAGTAACCTTTTTCTTCATAGGTCGTGACCTCGCCGCCTCTTGTGGTGATTGTTGATTTCCAGCGATGGTAACCTGCGGTGGAAGGGGCTTTTGGAGTAACTCCATCATGCGACTCAAATTCTTCGCCATCCCTTGCACTTGTTCTTCCAAAGCCGCAAACTTTGGATCAGCATGCACCGGTTCTTGCCTGGCCACTCCACCCTCAGGATCCGAGTGATTTTTGACATGAACAACATTGTGTCCTCTAGCGGCAAGTCACCTTGGAGCATGCTCGACGTTCGACTCTCTATCGACACCATGGTGGTTGTCGACATTTGACATTTGAAGAAACAACGTAAGGATCAAGTTTTTTGGGTAGAACACTCTCTTGTCCTCACAGACAGTGTCAACTGTTGATGCCGAAAAATGGTTAACGGATCAACGCTAAAGATTTATTTTATCGAGGACGAAAAGCCTGTAAAAAGAAAAATCTTTAGGCACAATGCTGTGGTGTGAGCCACATGGCCTCCGATGCCTAAGTCAGTAAGAGCGTTTATAAGAGTAATTTTGAATACTTTGGGACTTAGAAGAGCTTACAAGGATTGTCAGCGTAGTTCCACTTTCTTGAAATGAAGAATGCTCTATCTTCTTATAGCAGCCGGTCTTGTAACTGCTACGACTCATTTAATGATTGCTTAATGGCCAGCCGTTATAAACATCTGCCATTAAGTCGGGAATGAATACCGACGTAACTCCTTCCTAGTGTAACGGTTTTGACTCAGCTCCATGGCCGACTCTTTAGGGGTGGAGCCCTCTAGTCTAACTCCAGGATGCTGCACCTAACGAGTGCGATGTTCCTAAATGTTACTTGGACTTGGTCAACCGTTACGGACCCTCACTTCCACGGCTCGCCCATAAAGGGGGGTCCTGGCCCTCTCGGCGTAACTCTTGGATGTTATCAACGGACCCAGACATCACTTTGGACTCGGCCGACTCTTGAGGGAGAGTCCGAACCTCTACGGCCCATCCTCAGGGGATCTAGGCCTACTCGTTGTAACTCCCAGCCATTGCCGTTTTACGGTATAATGGTTCTAGAGGTTACTTTGGACTCGGTCGACTCTTGGAGAAGTCCTGACCTCCATGACTCATCCTCAAGGGATCTAGGCCTACTCGTCGTAACTCCCGGCCACTACCACCTTACGGTACAATAGTCCTAGAGGTTACTTTGGACTCAGGGAAGTCTTGACCTCCATGGTTTAACCTCGTGGGGTCATACCTATTATAACTAGGCCCTGATGGGGCCAAACTGGCCTTGGTCGACCTTTGGGAGGGTCCTGGCCGCCATGGCCGACCCTCGGAGAGTCTCGACCTACCTTAGCCGACCCTCTTGGGGTCGGAATGGACTTGACCGATCCTTGGAGGTTATGGTCTCCTTTGGCAGACCGCCAAGAGGTCATGACCTTGTTCGAGTATTTCGAAATATTTTAGCCTATAACAGCTAGAAGTATTTTTGAAATATTTTATAAAATTCAATAGTATCTTTCAAACTTTACATAGTTTAGAGATAATGTTGACAAAAACCGGAAGTTCACATACATGTTTGATAAATTAGCCAAAAAAAAAACCCATAAAATTATAATTAGTTTAAAAATATTCTCCGGAAATTTGAGTGCATCTCTCAGCTGCCTCGTTAAAATGAGGGAAAAACAAATTGGATGTAATTTTCAGTTGAAAAAAGGGGCATTGAATGAGAAACCCAGAATCCCAATTTTTTTCAGGTAAAATTTAGATATATTCTTCTTCAATAATTTGCTTTGATTAAATTAGCGGTGAAATCCCCAACTGAGAACACTGAACAATGTCGTCGTTCGACATTGACGGAATTTTGGTTAACACGAAGGAGCTCGATCGGCTCCGAAAGGAGCAAGAGGTCGTTGTTCTTGAGATTAACAAGATGCACAAGAAACTCCTCGCCAGTGAGTATCAATTATTTTCTTCTTAAACATTTTGATCGAACGCGAAGTTTTTTTCTTTCATGAGTTTGGTGTTACTTTGTTCTCTCTCTCTTTTTTTTTTTTTTTTTTTTTTTGAGATCAAGCTGGTAGAATTGGCTAAATTCATTGACTGTTGGTTTGCTGCTGGTTCTAATTAGTTTCGTTTGTTGATGGACTTTTGAGATTTGGATTAGGTTACTGTAATCTCAGAGTTGTTGCATTTTGGAATTTTTCTGGAAGTTCTTGCATTTTTATTTTTATTTTTTTGGGAACAACAATTGAGTTTGATAAGGAGTCTAGTATTCCGTGTTCGATTGAAAATCTGCGGTTTCTGTAAATTTGAACTTATATGTCTAAACTATCTTAATTAATTAAGCTAAACTAAACTAATTTATTGTCCTATCAATTTCCTACCTCGTCAAGAGGATCAAGAACTAGTTAGTTTCTCCTTATATTTTATTTCTCAATTTTTAGGGAGGGTGGATTATATGGTCATAATCATGGGTAATGCTGCTTGATGAGTACTCTTGTTAGAGATGTTAACGCAGTGAGGTTCTATTACAAGTTCATGAAAAAGGTTTTGACGTTTTCCTTTCCTAGTGCACGATTATTATGGTCTATCGAAGCATTGTTGGATCATAGTTTTCATGTCAGTCCTGTAAAGGCGAGCACCTACCATATTCTTTTGTTATAGAAATTTGAGAAGTATCATCCCATCTTACATTTGATTCATGTGTTTATTGAATATGACAATAAGGTAAGATGTATTAAGTCAAATATTTTATCCTAAAATTTGCTTTAGATCTTCAATGTTCTTATGAATTTGGAAGACCAGGACGATAGTGTTGATAATATTAACTGTTTTTTTTTTAATTATTAACTTAACAGAAAAGTACTAAGTGTTCAGGAGTTTACCACCCCACTTTATTTCTTGTGCTTCCACAGAGTTATTTTCACTAATATTTCACATTTGGTTTTTTCAGCTCCTAAGGTGGTTGAGAAGCCTGGGGATAATTCATTGTCAAAACTAAAGCATTTATATACTCAAGCAAAACAGCTTTCTGAGGAAGAAGTGAGGTAGATTTACTCTTAATGTTCCATGACAGTCATACTTCATAGGTTTTTCGATTTTGTTTCACATTTTTCTCAATACATACTAGTAAAAATCATTTATCTATCCCTAGTGTATCTAGGTCATAGTATTGCTCCTGTCATTGAAGTCCATATTATTTTTTATTGCAGCATTTCCACAGCCTTATTGGGCCAACTTGAAACTTTGCTGCCCGCCGGACCTCCTGGGCAACCAAGGAGAAGGATAGGTGTTTGCAAGAATTATTCGACTAGACTGTGTTTAAATGATAACTTCTAAAAGCTTTTTAATTCAGGCTTTTGATAAATGACAATTTTTAAGATATTTGATAAACATTATTCATGAAAAGAGATGCAATTATATTTTCTACACTTCTGCTCCATTTACTCCTACCCAAGTTACACATGTGGTTAATCACAGAACAAGACTCATCTGTGTTCTAAAAAAAACTAATCATAATTAACAGAATGGTCACATTTAATAGGTATCACAGTTGAGACAATTATACGGCTTTAGATTTTATTATAAACTTGATTACTAAATTTTTTTTTTGTTTCCTTTGTTGTTCCTTATTTTGAAGTTTTCTTTATGGATAGTCAATTAATTTGAGCCATGAATTGAGTTTTTTATATTACTTGTATTTTATCAAAATTCAATTATATTGTCCGATACTCAGTGGACGTACTGATAGTGTCTGAAATAGAAATTTTAAGTTTCTATTCTTGAGGAAACAGGTGTATGTCCTTCTGTTCTACCTATACTGATTGTCAAATGCATCATCTGTGTATGTCTACACTTGTCATTGCTGCAAATGGATAATATGAGAAAGGAAATTACCTTTTGTATTAGCTTGCTCGATATTTTTCTCACCTTTATTGAAGGCGTCATGAGAAAGGATAGCCTAAAATGGTATCTTAGATTTATTTATATGACTACTTGTTACTTTTATTAGTTCAAGAACAATTGAGGTTGCTCAAACTCATGGTTCATGGGCACATACTGATGCCACAGAGCTTGCTCTTACTCGCTATATGACCAGTGTTTTAAAAAGCCCATGGCGCACTAAGGCGCAATGGCCCTCTGGAGCCTGAGGCACAAGGCGCACCAAAAGGCGCAAGTTTTTTTACTTAAGGCGCACTATATAAAAAGACATTAAAAAATATGTATAGAGGAATATATGCACAATCAAAACACTTTTCATGAAGAGAAATAAAGTTTTAACCAAGAATACTATACAAAACAAACATAAAATTCGAATATTAACCTTCCTTTCATGGGAAGAAATGAAGTTTAATTGAGGAAAATATATAAAACATACATAAAACTCAACTATAAACCTTCATTTCATAAAAAGAAATGAAGTTTGAATAAAAAAAATGATATATAAACACACATAAGTGATTCAATACATTTTGATACTATAAAAAACTTATCTCGAGCTAGACCTAGTACGGGGATCTCGCTAAAAGAGTAAGCAAAATAGTAAAAACAAAAAGTACTAAAGTCCCCACGGCGTGCGCCTAGATATGCCTGAGGGCTTCAAGCCAGGCGCCAAAAGGCATGCACCTTATTATCCGCAAAGGTGAGGCACATAAGTTGCGCCTTGACCTAGGTGCACGCCTGAGTGTGTTTGGGTGCGCCTTTCAAAACACTATATATGACTACTTATTACTATCACTATGAAGCAACCATTAGCTCTTTACCATCGTTTCCCTTGTTGGCAAGCAATCATTAGTTTATTACTTCTGCATCTTGTTAGATTTTGAAGAAATGTTATGAAGCAGTTATATGTAGTTTTACGGATTTGAATTTATATGGCAGAGAAAGCGAAAAGAATGAAGGCAGATCCAGATAATGCTCGCCTTTCACCTTCCATGAGAAACCTCGAGGCTTGTGCTAATCTGAAGGATGAACAGGTCTGGCTGTTTTTTTTTTAAAACTCATATTTTTTTTAATACTAACATTTGAAAATTAGGGGATTCAAACCTCTAATCTCTTGGTTATATGTTTTACATGATGCTCTTATTGGCTTTTCCAAGACTTTTAAACATACTAAAAATAATTAAGGCTCTGTTTGATAACCATTTGATTTTTTGTTTTTAGTTTTTTTAAGTCAAGCTTATTTTGACTTCAATTAGACCAAGAGTTTCCTATTCCCTTGATCGAGTTGGTGAATCTCTAACCAAAATTTAAAAATCAATACAAGCTTTAGAAAGTTACTTTTATTTTTTGGTTCCCAAATTTTGGTTTTGAAGATTAGATGTAAATATCAAAATAAGAAAATTCAATGGATGTTGTAGTTGTTATAGGCTTAAATTTTAAAAACAAAAACTGAAAACAAATTGGTTATGAAACGGTGTTTTAGTTGTTTTGATTAATTTCAATGTAAGGTAGCTATTGAGTTAGCATCTACTATTATCTTCAGGTGGCAGCCAGGGTGACACCAGATGGGGCTGAGAAGGATGAATGGTTTATTGTAAAAGTGATGCACTTTGATAAGGAGACTAAACTGTAAGTTAAATTATACTAGCTACTCCAAGTTGAGTTGAATTATTTTTATTATTATTACATATTTGATAGGAAATAAACCTTTTTATTGATAAAATAAAAAGATACAATGTGCCTATTGAAACGAAACAACCCATCACAAACAGAAAGAGATAGGGGGTAGTACAAAGAGCGCAACAAAGAGAGAACAAGGAAAGACTAAAAGGACAAATCAGAAAGTCTAAAACACCTAAAGAGCCCATTAAAAGATATAAATTCTAAGAAACAGAGAACAGCGATCAATTTCCTTAACAACAGAGAATAAAACTCAAGGAACCAGCCATCAACCAAAGACCATAATCAGGTTTGGCAAGGAACACCAAATAAAGATGTGTGTGTGCCTCTCCGAACCCAGCACTCAAACATGAATAGGTCTCATTTTTGTGAAGTAGAGCCCAGCCTCCTTGATGATGTTGACTTTGTTTTGTATTGAACTGAAGTGCAAAGATTTTCAAGTTCCCTCACCAAGGGTTGAGCTTCTGCAGGATCAGGCTTCTTTCTGGCTATAGAGACAGTGCCCTCTCTTGCCTTGTCTGTAGAAGGTGCATTATGCACATGCCTTTTTTACCTAGCTAAGGGAAGATAGTGAGAAGTAATGCAACTTAAGGGTCTGACATTATTATATTTATATGAAAAGAAACAAAACTAATTAGTGGGAGATATCTTTCATGGACACCTCAGAACTCTTCATGCTCGTTTTTTCAAGAAGGCCAGATTTCACCATTGCATTCTCACAGGCATCTTCAATATTAGTAATCATTGACTAGTGTCTTCGTCTTAATTTCCCTTTTTAGAGATATATGTAATAGATGATATGGCTCAATATGTAAAATATTGTGAAAGGAAAGAAATATATTGGCCTTTTAACAGTTAAATACTAATTACTTAAACATTTCAATTGTGCTCCTTGCTTTGTCATTTATATTGTCTTACATGTTTGATCATGGGAGTGTTCTGAGATCATTTGGAGCTTACACTGTGGATTCTTACAACTAATTAAATAATTTAATCTTTCAAAAAAAAAAAAAAAATTAAAACATGCTGAATTGTAAGTTTTGCACTTAGATGATCTTGAATAAAATAGGAGTTGTCAAAAAGAGCAGTAACTCAACGACATCAAGGTACACCAAAGGACCATGAGGTCACAGGTTCGAATCCCCCACTCCCAATTGTTATAATCTCAAAAAAAAGAGAATTAAATAGGGGTCTTTTTCATGTTTGTAGTGCTAATATTGAGTTATATCATGCTGTAAGTGCAAGTTTGGCATTAATCTTGATGCAATCTCATGGTTGATTTGTCATAAAGAAAAAAAGAAACAATGGCATAGATGATTAAAGCTTGTTACATTTTTAGACACAAAATCTCCTTTATAATAGATTTTTTGTCATTTAATATGTTATATGCATATGTACAGATTTGATGTACTAGATGAGGAACCAGGAGATGAAGATGAAGGTGGAGGGCAGAGGTAAAGCTGTGTGATTTTATGATACATCCTTGCCTTCAACTTTCTTTCTGCACAATTCTGTGGATTTCATTTATTTATCGTGTTGCTTGTAATAGGTTCTATAATCAACCAATGTTAAATTTAATTTCAGAAAATACAAGTTACCAATATCAGCCATCATTGCTTTTCCAAAACGAAATGATCCTTCTTCTGTCCCTGAATTCGTACCCGGAAGACGAGTTTTAGCCGTGTATCCAGGAACAACTGCACTTTATAGGGCAACGGTTGTCAATGGTCATCGCAAGGTCATCATCTCATCCCTACACCTATTATATTGATAGCATAAGAACTATCTCAGTTCTCTTGCTTCTAACCTCTTAAGAATGTGTGAACATACATTTTATTTATTAATTTATTTGTTTATTTTATGTACAACTAACTGACAAGTCAATTTCTTTTGCAATGGATGGCATCCTTAAATAACTTTGCACGCTTCCAGAGAAAGACAGACGAGTAAGTTACCTCGTAAAGTTTATTCCTTCATTTATAATCTGATATCATTTCTTTGATAACTGATATTTTTATTCCTTAACCATTCATGTGAAATAACATCTCCTAGACCCTTGATAAGCAATGACATTTGGATGAATAAAAAGTTACATTTTCCACTATCCATTTTCAATCTCTTACAAGCTATTGATGGGTTCAATGAGTTGAGGGTTTCTTAGAACTTATTTCCTTCATGTTAGAAGTGGGTGCTTGCAGGAGTGGGAGATGAATAATTGTAGGAGTGATTATTTTGAGTGATTAGAAATAAGTGGTTATGTTGAGTGATTTTGAAGTAGAAATTTTAGTAATAACTCGTTTGGATGAGGTTATTTAAATAGTAATTCTAAAAACTCATTTATAATAGTTCCATAAAAAGTCGAAACGAACATCCTCTAAAGGGCTATGGTGCGTGGTGCGATGTTGATTGATTTTTGTGTGTTGTTCGTTATTGTTCATTGCACTCGTTTTCAATCAAGTGTCTTGTGCCAATTCTCAAAAGAATGATGATTTTTTCATGTCAAATGATGTGCTCATGATCTTTATTGTCCTTGCCAACTTTGTAACTAGTCGCAACGTAGAAAAAACACGAATTCCATCTATATTCTCCTCGATACCGAAACTTGCTTCTCCTATATACACTACATGATCTGCGTTGTGTTACAAATCCATGCTCATGTTTTCTTCTTGATAGTTACTTGTTGGAATTTGACGACGACGAGGAAGACGGATCGTCAACATTGCCCCAGAGAACAGTACCGTTTCATAAAGTGGTGGCCTTGCCTGAAGGACTTCGCCAGTAGGCTGGCTGTGTTCATACTTGTGAATAAAATATAAGGTTGTAAATGGTAGAGAGCATAAAAATCTACATTCTCTGATTTATTTGTGTTTAATTTTGAGAGATGATAATGTATTCAATGTCTTTACACTTTGCTTTATTTAGAGCTCGAAAACCGATGGGTAAATTATTAGTGATCCTCCTCCTTGTAATGTCTTGTTTTTCCAATTGAACATGTCCTTTAAAGTCCCTTCAAAAGCTTCAACTGTGCACATTAGTATCTGGTCAGATAATTGTCTATTGAACTTATGATAAGACCTTAATTAAACTATGGGGGCTAAATTAAAACTAGAGTTACAAATGTCTTATATACTTCAATTACTTAGTAGGACTATTTTCTTTTACTATTCATACTTGGATTTGTTCTTGTATGATTCATACTTGAGATGACTTAAATTTAATTAATGGCTGAATGTTTACATATTTTGTAACATACCGAAAATTACAATGTAACATACAATAAATTACAATTAAAAAACATCAATCCTAAGAACTCAGGTTTGTGATTTTGGTTGAGCAATCGCAATGCGTAGGCCATCGATTACAATTAAGTCTCGTCGCAAAAATTTCATAGAAATCTGTACTGACTAAGCTTCTTAAGAGACACATGTTAGCTCATATGTACATTACTCATGCCCCAACTAAGTGATTAGTGTCGAGCGTCTGTCCGATTGATGAAAAACAAATCTTTATGATATGATATGTTCCATTGCCGGGAATTGAACCCGGGTCTCCTGGGTGAAAGCCAGATATCCTAACCACTGGACGACAATGGAATTTCAATTAAACACATCTATATATAGTATTATTACAAAGACAGAACTCAATTATTAATTTTTAGTGTTTTAAACTGCTAAGCGGTCATACGACCGCTAGCGTTTACGAAACAATGGTGGCTGTCGTGGTTTAATGGTCATCATGCAAGTAGCCGGATGGAATAATAAGAGCCCATGGGTAAGAATGGTGGGAAGGGAAGGAGGGAAGTGGTGAAAAAGACAATGAATAATAAACCTACGGACTTGGAAACTAAAGGACAATATGTCAAACTTGAAAAGGTATTTTAAACAAATAAAAACCTTAGTTTTTCTTAGAGTTGATTTCGGCTTGATTTTCGTCCGTCGAAGAGGCTCGACGGGAGCAGACACGTAAACACAAAAAGCAAGAATGGCTTTGAAGAGCTCAAGTCAAGGCACCACCCTCCAGTGAAGAACTATAGACATAGGTTTTAGACAGGCCCCTGCGCATAGGAGTCTTTGGGCATTGCTTGAGCCGAGTTAAGTAAAGACTGGCTAGACGTAACCACTCTCTTGGTTGGGGGCTGTGCCCCCAAATTGATAACCAAATATATCTTAGATTTTTAACAATTGGGTCCAATCAATGTCCAACATAGAAGAAACTATTAGTTCCTTTTTCATTTGATTTGGTTTGGTATTCATTCCGTTATGATTTCAACGAGAATTGATTTATTTTTGTCTCATTTTAAATTTGATTTTTGGATTTTTTTTTTTTCTTTTTGTTAAATCTTTGGATTGTTTTACCATCCAAAAATAACATTTAGCATTAATAACATAATATTATAGTGGATTTACTTCATATTTCACTTCCAATTGATTCTTTTATCCAATCTCAATACCAATATATTTTGGTTTTTCTTTAATATTTATACGATTGATTCCGATCGGTTCTATATTCGTTCTTCATTTAAAACTCGTATCAAACCAATATATTTCAATTTTCTACAAATTGATTGATACAATATTATTCAAAAAATTGAACCAGTTTGATTCGATTCACACACTATCATGTTATTCTATTCCTCATTTTGGCAATAGGTAATGATTGAACGTAAGTCACAATATGAATGATATTTTCCATGATATATGAATTATAAAATATAGAGCAATGCTCAAATTATCGAACTAATTAGAACTAGAATATATATTCGATGAGCTGTTGAAGTTCTTGAACAATGCATTAGAGCAACCCAACAAAATGTAGCAGTTGTGTGTTTTCAAACCATTCAACTTTCCTTCATTCAAACTAGCACATCGAGAAATGTTTGATCCAAATCTATCAGGAAATTTAACTAATTTTATGAAGTTTAAATATTTCAATCTCTTGACTTGTTAGAGTATAAGTGGCGTGCGACTTCACTAACTTGTCACCTGACCTCTTTAAGTGTAAATCTCTTTGTATTTTAAGATCTTGCAAGTCCAATCGAGCGTTAAACGTGTCTTTAGTCTTTCCTTCAATATTCAATATGGTTTCAAGCAAGTTGTTGCACACGTTTTTTTTCAATGTGCATCACGTCCAACTTATGTCGTATTAATAATTTTGACCAGTATGGTAGCTCGAGTAATATACTTTTTTCCTCCAATTTTTATCTGAGTTTTGTTTCCTTTTCTTAACTTGTTTCGATATATGTTTACTTAAAAATGGAAAATTAATGGTACTTAGTTGGTCTAAAATCTTCCTCATCCCATGATTCAAGAGGTTCGAAAAGTTCCGATTTTCCATTAAAAAGTTTACTTTTGCGCCAAGAATTATTCATTGGTAAGTAACGACGATGCCAGGTATAAACAATTTTCCCTCTAATTCAAACATTTGACGTTTGTTCCTTACAAATAGAGCATGCTTGATAGCCTTTCGAACTCCATCCTGATAAATCGTCGTATGCTGGAAAATCATTTATAGTCCACAAGATAACAACATGGAGTTTGAATTCTTCTTCTTTGAAAACGTCATGCGTGCGAACCTCATTACTTCATAATTCCTACAATTCTTCAATTAAAGGTTGCGTAAACATCTATCTCTTTCCCAAGAGATTTTGGACCAGGAATTAGCAAAGACTTGATAAAATTAGTTTCTTTTATGCATTTCCACGGTGGAAGATTGTACGGAACAATTGTGACTGGCCAAACAGAATACGAAGTACTCATATTTCCAAAGAGGTTGAATCCGTCAAAAGATAATCCAAGGCGCACATTTCAAGCATCTAAAGCGAAGTGAGGAAATTCTCGATCTAAATGTTTTCATCCTTCAGCTTCGGCTGGATGTCTTAATGCTCCAGACTTTTTATACGCTTCTATTTATGTCATCTCATATCTGAAGCATTTTGTTTCGACGAAAACATTCGCCTAAGCTTGGAATTAATGGAAAATGACGCAACATTTTATGCGGAATTTTTGTCCCTTTCTGGGTTATTACCTTATATCGAGACTCATCACATATCAGACACCGATCAAGGTCTTTATACTCATTCCTATAAAGTATGCAATCGTACTTGCACGCGTGAATTGCATCGTAAGTTAATCCTAAATCATGCAATTTTCGTTTTGCTTTGTAAAACAAACCAGCTAAGCATGGGTAACTTCCAAAAATGCATTATTCAAGAACTTCAACAACATATCGAATGATTTGTCACTCCACTTGTTAGTGACCTTCAAGTACATAAGCTTGACCAAAAAGTATAACGAAGAGAATCTCGTACATCCAGGGAACAATTGTTCGCATGATTCCTTCACTATATTATCCATTTTTCTCATTCGCTCGCTTTCCTCACCAATGCTTGGATTATTAATTTCAAATATCTGGTCATTTTCAATGACATCTTATGTTTCAATACTCTCGCGATTGATATCATTTAACATTTTAATTATGTCCACGTTAACATTGTTGTGATCAACAGACTCATGAATATTGATTCGTTGATCCTCTATTTAGCTAAAGTCTAACTCTCTCCGTCTTTGACGTTCTACTCTAGATAAATCCATAGGTTCACCATGATATACCCAATGCTCATAATATTGTAACATTCCATAAATCAACAAATGTTGTTCTACGTCTTCTATAGAATGTCATGAATTATTCATGCATTTCTTATAAGGACATCTAAGTAGACCGACACGATTCATGTGATTCTTAGTCAATCCTAAAAACTGTTTAACACCTTCGGCGTATTCATAGGATAATTGTCCATATTTCTAACCCAATGTTTATTCATATTTTCTTCAAAATTAATGTACCTCACTCTTTTTGTTGTTTGAATGAACAATCCAACATATGATTTGTGTAAACAAATTTATTAGAATGTACTACATTAATTTATCTAAAAACTAAAAACTAAATCACGAACATAAAACTTAAAACTAAAACTAAAACGTAATTCGTAAACCTAAAACTAAAAAGTAAAACCTAATTCATAATCTTAAAACTAAAAACTAAAACCTAACTCCTAATCTAAAAACTAGAAACTAATAATTCATAAAGCTAAAACTAAAAACTAAAAACTAAATTAAAACTAAAACCTAATTCTAAAAACTAATAACAAAAACCTAATTCTAAAAACTATTACCTAATTCATAATCGTAAAACTAAAAACTAAAAAATTAAAACTAAATTAAAACTAAAACCTAATTCTAAAAACTAAAAACTAAAACCTTATTCTAAAAAGTATTACCTAATTCATAATCGTAAAATTAAAAACTAAAAACTTAAAACTAAAACCTAAAAATTATTACCTAATTCATAATCCTAAGAGTAAAAACTTAAAACTTAAAACTAAAACTTAATTCATGACCGTAAAATCAAAAACTAAAACCTAAATCCTAAATCTAAAACTAAAAACTAAAAACTAAAAACTAATTCTAAAAAGTAAAACCTAATCCTAAAACCAAAAACAAAAACTAATTCATAAACCTAAAACTAAAGACTAAAACTAAAACCTAATTTCTAATCCTAAAACTAATATCAAAACTCTAACAACTAATGAATGAAACTAATTTCATTCATAATCTAACAAAACTAAACACATAATCATAAATTTCAAATGAATTTAACCATTGAAATCTTACCTTTTAAAGAAAGCAAGATGCGCAATTGAGAAATGAGAGAGCGACGGCGACGTCCGGTTAAAGCGACGACAGTGGTGGAGGATTTCAGAGGATTTTGGAGAATTTGGAGAGGAAAAGGAGAAATGAAGAACAAATGGCGAGTATTGTATTCTTTAATTGGGGTAATTGGGATGGAATAATGCTCCGTCGCATTTGCCCATACTTTGTCGCTGAAGCCCAACCATTTTTCTGTCCAAAATTCGTTTTGGGAGGAAAATATCAGAGTGTTGACTATGTCGCATTTACTCAATTTTTAAAAAAAATTGTTCGACTAAAGGCGACAAAGAGCTTCCTCTATCGCCTTTGCCAAGGCGGTAGACGAAAAAATCTGTCGCAATTTCTCTAATATAAAGAGACAGATCAAATGATCTGTGGCCTAAGTTTGAGGCAAATGCAACGATGTGTGTTGTCGTCGCATTTGGTGGTCAAATGCGACAGAGTTTGCTGTTGTCGCCGATACTACCGTCGTCGAAAACCGATTTTCTTGTAGTGATTTTAGCACGTGATCCAAACTATTTTAATTTCTTGTTGAACTTTGTGTAGCCTGTAGTCGTCACGTGTCGTGCCTTGATTTTATGTAACAACCTAAGATTTTGATTTTATTTAAAAAATAAATATATTTTATTTGTTTAAGGATTTCAAGGAGTTAAAAGGTCTAAAGTACCCTTCAAAAGGGTTAGTTGGACTTAAGAAAATAATGGCAAAAAAGTCTTTTCAATAGCTTAGGAGCAAAAATGTAATTTTGAAGGGAATGGCATTTTTGTAATTTTGGCACTAAAAGACAAATTAGGAAAAAGACAAAAAATCACTTTTTGAGCTACAAATACCCATCATTAGGTCATTATCGCCCAATGATTGTGCTGTCGTCTTCGCAAAAATTGAGAAAATTCTCTCAAATTTTCATGTAGCCGCTGCCGTGAGATTACGTGCCAATGATTGCGCAATCATTACGCCGCTGCCGCCGCAGACTGACTCGCCAACCACGCAAAGTCGTGTGTCGCTCTACCATCCCTCGCAGCCAAGTCCATCAGTTTCATATCAGCGCCTCTGCCCATGTCTGCCAATCAGCAACGCCCTCAACTGCAACCAATCGACGTTGCCTCCATAATCTGCCTCTAATCTGTAGCCACGTGTTTCGCCATCAGTGGACCGCTCACGTCATTCGTGGCTTCGTATTGGGCGATTATTTCCATGCCTGCTGCGTGCGTCGAATCGAGCGTGTAATCATTCGAAGCCTAGCCGCGCGTTGCAGACCTCCCTACATGCGCCCAAAGCAATTTCCGAGCCTAGTTTCACGCGCCGTTATGCTCCGCCGTCGCCGGTGACTAAAAAATTTCTCATTTCGCCCTTAGGGTAAACTCGTGTCTTGAGTCCATTTTTTGAGGTTTTATGAGCTAATTCTCACTTTTATGAGCTAATTATTTAGATAACCCTATATTCGAGTTCCAAGGGTCGTTTCGAGTTGTATTCGGCCAAGGTAAGGGACTGTCTCCGGTATGTGATCATTTTGGGTAATCTTGAGCATATATAGGATTATTTAAGCATTGAATGACATGTTTGCTATGGATGTTTGATTCTTGAGATTTATGAGGCCTTGTATGTTATATTAAGATAGTTCCAGCATGTTGTCGTTCTGAGATTTTCGTGATAAAGTTTGACATTTTTTTGTTTACTAAAATAGTTCTGGTATCTTTAGCTTTGAGTTTAATGTGATAGCTTTATAGTTGTTTGTCCCAAAGGGGGCTGAGATTATTAACCGAGTTTAGCTGTTCCAAAGGGAACCGTTATTAAGTAACCGGGATTAGGTGTTCCAAATGGAACCGTTGAGTTTTATCTGAGATTAAGGTCTCAAAGGGAACAAGATTTGTAGAACACGAGCTACGGTTAGGTCAGACGTGTCTTGATCGTTAGACTCGGAGAGGAGATTAGTCTTGGTGTCGAGTGTTGAGGAAGATATTCCTACTTCGTGGTAGTGTTAGGGATTAGAGGGCCACCCCATTAGTCATACCTACCCAGAGTTCGCTTGACTTTTTCTATGTTTCGTGCTAGGAGTGTGAGTTGGAAGATATCCCACTGCGGAGGGTCTTTGATCTACCTCTTCGTGCGAGTGATCGAAGTCTGGCGGCAACTAGATTGTTTCGGCTCGTTGACGTGCTCTCACACTAGCATAGGTTACCAAGATTAAAGATAAAGATTTGAGTTTCTAGTTAAAGTTAAATTTTGAGCTATAGATAAAGATTGACATGTTTGTGTAATCATGCTACTTTGTATTTCATTGATTATATATATGTTCTTATAGATCCCGAGCTAGAATCCCTCACTGAGTTTTCATGAACTCGCCTTTTCCATTGTGGATTCCCTCCAGGTACTCACAAGTTGAACTCAGATGACTGAGCTGAAGCTAGTGTGACCATGGGCAAGCTGCACTAGAGTTTGGGTTTTTTTTTTTTTGTAGTTTATCGTTGATTTCTTATTTTAAAGCATGAACTGTTTTATTTTGAGACATGTTAGGTTAGTTTTTTTGTTATGTTTCATATGTTTTCACCCTATAAATCTTTGCATTATTTGAACTATTTTCAATAAATGTAAGTATTTTTTAGCATGTCTCTACGAACTTTTATAATTGTTATTCATGCATAAGATGTTAAGACCACGACTTTGACTCTGTGTCGGGTTCTTACATTTTATGCTAGTTGAGTTTGTTATTTTAGTAGGTTACTCGTTCACTACCAAGTTGCTTGAAGTGGTGTATGGATAAGTTGACAACTAAGGTAAAGATTTTACCATTTATTGTGGTGTGTGGCAAACATGTAGTAGATCAATGTTTAATAGGACTATTAAAAAGTTGTTTAGTTTCTTGACTAGAATTGAATATTCTCGCAAGAATTTCATAAATCTTGAATGAATTAGAGTGACATGTAGATTATAGTGTTTCTTTATATATTTATTGCATTTAGACTCACATAGTTTAGGTGTGGACTATTAGTCCTAGCTTGTTATATACTAGGCTATGATGTGTCCTTATTATATACTAACGTGTCTAGGTTTTAATATTGATCTTATAAATACTTAAAATTCTTATGCAATCTTGCTAGACCCAAGGGATGATTCATTCATTTATCGGTTAGTTGTGGACTTACTAGTTCCGATGGATGATCCATTCCATTATCGATTAGATTGTATATTTACTAATCTTAGTGAATGATACATACCCTTACCAGTAACATTATGGTCTTGTTAAACTCAAGGGATGATAAATGCCCCTACTGATTTATGCAGACTAGCTAGTCTCTACTTCCATACTACTGGCAAGTGGTTTTAATGTGAGGGTTTATATTTCATGCGTTCATATTGCAAATTTGCTCGTCTTGAGAGATATCACATCTTGACGCTATTGCGGGTTTGCTGATCACTTCTTCCATCTTGTGAGCTAGCGAGTCTCGATGGGAACTTTTATATCCCACGTTTATACTGCAAACACATGAGCACAAATTGATACAAGGTTTGGGAGCTCGCAATCGAGGTCCCAGTACATAGGCTTTTTGGCGTACTACTCGTAAGGCTCACTCAGTTTGGACCACTACTCGATGATTAATCTTACGAAAATGAGCACAAATTGATAAGTCAAGGATTTGCTACATCTAATGAAACAATGTCTCTAAGATTTCTGATACGAACGATTAGGTTAGACATTTTATATCATTGGCATAAATACCCATAGAAAAAGATCTCGAGAAGTTTTTGGCTTGTCTTAAGAGACCTATATCAACAAAGTTGTAGAGATATTTTGAAAGAAAAATTGTTCACCAAGTGTAGCATCTATTATGAAAGGTGATAAGTTTAGCCTTATGTAGCCATTTAAAAATGAGCTAAAACAGGAACAGATGAAAAACATTTCGTATGCTTTAGCAGCTGGAAACCTAATGTATGCTCAAGTCTGCATCAGACTTGACATTACATTTGTTGTCGAGATGTTTGAAAGATTTTAGAGTAACCCAGGTGTTGGCCACCAAAAAGCTGCAAAGAAAGCAATGAGATGCCTTGAGCGGGTGTTTGTTTCACGTTATTGATGAGCTTTTACAACTTCTCTTTAAACAACCACATTCAAACGAACTATTGTAATCACTCAAAATAATCACTTATTTCTAATCACTCAAAATAATCACTTATTTTTACTTACTCATTTCTAACCACTCAAAATTTTCATTCATTTCTAATCATTCATTTCTAACCACTCATTTATAATCATTTATTTCTAACCATTCTAACCCCTCAAAATAATCATTCATTTCTAACCACATTTGAACTAGTTATTATGTTCAATCACTATACAAAAGTCATCATCGAACGAGTTATTAACTACAACTTCTCTACAAATAATCACTTCTAAACAAGCTATTACTAAAACTCAAACTTCTAATTACTCAAAATAATCTCTCATTTATAATCACTCAAAATAATTACTCTACAATTTCACATCCAAACACTTTCTCAAGGTACAAAAGATTATATACTCATTTACAAACGAACCAACAATTTAAAAGTGAGTGACTACTACGATTTAGACTTTTCTCGTTGTTGAAACTACTCTGATTCATGTAAATCAACATATGGTTATATTTTTGTGTCTGCTCGTGAAACTATATCTTGGAGAAGCGCGAAGTAGACCTTGATTGCTACTTCCACTATAAAGGTCAAGTTTGCATCATGTTTTGAAGCTACCTTACATAGTGGATGGTTGAAGAGTTTCGTTTCTAAGCTTAGAGTTGTGGACTCTATTTGTAGGCATTAAGAATGTATTGTGACAAATGAGTTGTTGTGTTTATAGCTAAGAACAGAAAAAAGTGGTTTCGAAGTAAACATGATCCTGGTGTTTAACTGGATTACTTCAAAACAATGAAACCAACGCGCCACTTACTCTTGCGGTGATGACTCTTGATTCATTGTTTAAAGGCATGCCACTGAAGATTTTCATATCGTATAATTAGAATGAGACTTGGTTTCTTTATGTAATTGTTTATTATACGTACAAAATATATTTATTGTAACTCTTATTCAATTTATATTTTCTCATTCAATTTGTGGTCAAACATATTTAATAATTATTTTGAGAAAATATTACTTCACCTCGAATTAACATAGGGTTATTAGTTAAAGTGTGTGATTTGTTTTGAGAAACCAAATACATTATAATATATTAAGATAATACTCGCACTTAAGGAACTTGTCGTCATAATCCATATGTTTTTTTCATTATGACATTGATGAGGCGCTCATAGACCAAGTGAGAGAATCTTGAGATTTATTTTTATTTATTTATTTATACAAATATGAGAGAATTATAGAACACATATGTATTCTTCCTCTTCATTATTGGTTCATATAACTGCTATTTCTGTAATAAATCTACACCATTTTAGTTAAAAAAAAAAAAAAAAAGTAAAAGCATAGAAGAACTAAAACTCTATTGTCGTTGGTGTTCGTGTTGTCGTTTCTTGTAGTCATTAGCTTACATTTTGACATCAAACTTAATGACAAGAGATACGCTCAATTTCACATGTAGACAATTGTTTTAGCGTGTCTAACAAATAAAATTCAATCCAACCTTTGTGATTTGAATTGAATAGTATGAATTGTCGACTCTTTTGTACTCCTAATAGACAGAAATTTGCAAATTGAGGATTCAAGTATTACAATTATAAATTTGCACTTATGAACTAACCTTTATAAGTAGAAGTTAAGATTTTAAATGAATTCAACCTCAAAACTTAGAAGTAAACATTGATTTTTTTTTTTTTCCTGATAATATTATATTTGTAATTATGATATAAATTGATATCTTTTAATGATACAAATAGAGTCATACATAAAATTAATTTTCAAAGCAATTCAAAATTTCAAGTTGATCAATTAGTCAACCCATCCAGCTCTATGTATTATAACAATCAAATCTAACCTATTTATCTTTGATTAGAGTTGAGTTGTGGTTGTATTTATCTCATATTTCCCCCATTGAGCTCATGAACTTATAAAAAGTGAAGAAAATTTGTATGATCCTAAATTCAAACTCAAAATGTCCATATTGCTAATACATCCTCCTACAAACATGGTAAAAATAAATCTTGTTAATTTTTTCTTTTTTTTTGACATTAAATATATCTAGTTAATTAATCTTACCCACATAGAATATTATTTTTAATTTGGGTTAGATTGAGTTAAAAAGAACAAAAATTAAGAACCCAAAATTCAAAGAAAATTATGAAATAATTACTCAACCAACCTAATCTTACAATTTGGGTTGGATAATCCATCCAATTATCTCTCTTTTTTCTTTTTCTTTTTCTTTTTTTTCTCTTTTTTTTTTTTTTTTTGGTGCACCCCTAACAATACAAATATGCCAATATAACATAAATAAGAAATTAAAACACCCAGTAATGTGGAATCTATCATAAATGTATTAATCAAGTTTGAAAACTAAATAGGTAATTTATTACTTGATACAAAAATATTTGTTGGTAAAAATTTTCTTTTTAAAACAAATTATAAAAACCTCCAACATAATGAAAAGCAAGAGGAAGAAATTGCGAGAAAATAAAAAATAAAAAATAAAAAAATGAAGTTTACATGGCAATATTCAATAACTTTTTTTAATAAAAACCAATTATATATCAAACGAGAGGACATCATAACCATCCTATAATCTTGCTAAAAGTACTCCCAAAGAGAGAAAGAACACCATCTTTAAGTCACCATCCACTAAAAAGTCAACTTTTTATTTTATAATACTACAAAATAAAAGCTAAATATTTGTAATAGTAGAACTTCAATATTGAAGAGATGATAATAATGATAATAATCTTACCTTCTATGGCATGCTTGTGTGATTGGAATAGGAGGGGTTGATAGAGAACCATTGAGAATGTGATTGGCAACAAAGTGATTAGCAGCCTCAGAGTAATGAACTCCATCCCAACTCACATACTCAGCTCTGTTTTCACATGCATCTCCATACACCAACCTTCCATTTATGGTTGCTTTTGTACCACACCACACATGGTCATACCTCACATGGTACCCACAGCACACCTTCAGTGGCTCCGTAAACCCTACAAAAGTTCGATATTTGAATTGTACGTACTTGTAAAGAACTCAAACGAGAAAACGGCATGATAATACAAAATGACAACAATGTTGCAGTTGTTAATGATCAAGAAGGACATCCAAAATGAACATGAATTTTTGGTGCGATTTCCCATAAATTGAGACGGTTAAATTTCACTAAAATAATTTCATAAGCACCTGAAGTACTATATGATGCATCGGTCGATATTTTTGTGAGCATATGGCGATTCAAGCAGAAACTTGTGACCAAGAACAATAAGTGAGCTTGGTTTTTTCAATGGCTGTGAGTGTCCGAGCAGCATAGGAAATTAATCTCTAAGTAACGATTGCATGGTTCTTTTACCTTTGTGTGGATAGAACCTATCTTTCAACAATTAATTTAGTTCCTATATTGCATTTTTACGAGATCCTTAAATGAATGCATTCGGTTTCTTCCCTAATGAATTGAGTCTTTATCTCTCCCTCACTTCCAAGAGTTTCTAACCTAACCTAACATAAGCACACACAATGCTATCCTACACGAGCACAAGATCACCATTGCATTTACAAAAACTTTTATATATTTTTTTTGTTTATGAAGGGCCTAGATTAGCATATACACACCAACTATTTTGAACAGTGTTCTGACCGTCTAGACTGATAGTCACTACAGATTGAATTAATTTTCTCCAAGCACTTCATGATTCTCAAGTTCTTATTATTCCACTACCTTGATTATTCCCAATCTTTCGAAAACAAAAAAAAATGACGAAATTCATTTCTTTCAAGTGTTGAGGATGATTTTAAAGGACAGAAAACTAAAATCACCTTGAGTTTTTCCATTGCTGATTAGAGAATACTTGGCAGCATATACATCCACATAGGTAATGGCAGCTTCTGGGAGCTCTGCCCTAAGCTTGTCCAATCTTATTTTAAGCTGAAGATTTAACTCCATAGAAATATCATTCTGAGCCTTTATACAACCATGTTCATCAAGGATGCCAGGGGCAGGGTTCAAAATGTAAAATTGGTTCACTGGCATGCAACCAAATGGCCCTGTATTGTGTATCCAAAATGATCTCCCTCCCAGCTTGTATATTCTCTGAAATTAATCAAATGGCAACAAATTTCACAGACATTCTAAAAAATAACCATTAACAAAAAAACAACTAAGCTATGCTCTTCATCAGTTTGAACTTGTTTTGATTAGAGATGTAAGAAAGACGGATCAGATTGATTTTTTGGAAGTCGAAACCAAAGCCGAACTAACTTATCAGAACTTGTGTACGAAACAACACCAACCCATTTTTGAAACCGAGTTGACTTCCTTAAAAAATGAATCGACCAACTAACGTAATTCAAACTGAGTCAATATATGGCGTAGAACACATATTGAGTAACTTCCTTTTTATCTTTTGAGTCTCTAGGTCAACTTAAGCATGACTATTCCGTCTATTCTCATGAAACAACAAATTAACCTTACTATATTTAGTTGTCAAGATAACTCATAAAAAATTCATTTCAAGGTAGGTGGCCACCCTCGATTGAACATGTAACCTCTTAATGATTTATAAAACTCTTATTTGACCACTAGGCCGACCCAAATCATGATGGTGAACACGTTTTGAGTGACTGTTTCCTTAACCTCACATCCTTCACACACAAGAATTTTCTAAGCACAATCAAAGTTATTTCTTGACTGTTTCAGTTTTCGTACTGAAAGTTCAGTTCCAAAAAAAAACAAAACTCCAACAGGTTTTTAAAACAACTCTATAGAAGTAGTTTCCAAAAAAAAAACTAATTCAGAATAAAAAGGTAAACTAAATACCACAAAAGCCTTTATTATAGAGTCCACAGCATACAACCAAATGGGTGTTACTAAATCAAATGTAACAGATTAATCAAGAATGGCAAGGAAATAGCTTAGTGAGAAAGAAGGGTGAATTTTGTTTTGCTTACTTGAACTGCAGAGGCCAACTGATTAACAATGTCGGGCAAAGCAGCACGAACTTGATCAATGCTCAGCTTTCTAAACCCAACAGATAAATCATTCTGTCCTATGTCAAAAGTGTAGAGTGCTTTGGAGAAATCTTCTGGCCTTGTAAGTTTGTCTCTGTCAGATGGGTTCTTGGCTAAAGAGTCATCAACCACAACAAATTTCAGTAAAGAAAAAAAAAAGGTCAAATTATAAAATACAATTTTATGTTCACAATGTAATCATTCTATTCAATGTTAGCGATTAGTACATGGTTTTTTTTTTAATCGAAAAATCAAAGCTTCATTTGACTATACCCATGGTGACCACAGCCGTCCCTAGGTCAGACACCGAGAGACATCGAAAAAATAGAGACACGGGAGATGTCAACAAATTTATGTTACGGTTGGCTTTTGAACCTAAGATGTTGAGGAGAGCGCACCTTCAAAGCCTAAATCTCCAACCACCGCGTCACCCAATGGAGACAAATACAGTTCATTAAAATGTTAGGTATTAATATAGAATGGTTATTAACATCAGTCAATTTAGCACACTCTCACATACAAATGGCAGAATAAGGTGAACAGATAGATAAAATAGAGTGATTCCAACCGGCAGGAGTGAGGATTCAAACTTAGGACTTTTTGACTAAACATTTAATGAGAAATCAAACTTCAAACCTTTTAGTTAAAGATTTACTGTATTAACCAAATTGAGGTATGGTTAGGTTGTCAACCATTCTTAAAGAAAAAAAGGTTGACAACCATTATTACTCAAGTAGGATAATGACATAACATGTAATCCATGATTTAACACACAAGAACATACAAACGGCAAAAGAGGGTGAAGAGTAAAACAAAATAGATCCGTTAAATAGAATAAATTCGATAAATATTCGTAAGTTTTTTAACTAACTTACGCACATCTCGACTAGACAAACACCTGACCTTTACTATTTTACCATTGAACATACTAATAATGATGTGCCTTCATTTAGTGTAACTGTAAAAGCTACCTAAAATCATTATCTCATTAAAAGCTGGTTCACAAACTAGGTTTTCAATTAAACCACAAAGAATATGAAGAGTTTATAGGGCCTAGATTTAGAATGAAGTAAAGATTTAAAGTCACATATGAGTTTTGAGACCTTGGTTGTAGAGATCATTGGATCGAGCTTTGAACTGTTCAAACTGGGTAACCTGCATATCGAGAAAAAAGGGGCTAATTCCATATTCATAAATGGTTTCATTCGGCTTCCGTACAGTCGATCCACCGGTGGCGAAGTTAGCGCCGTGCCGGAAATTAGCTCCAAGCGAATTCAGATAAGCACTCAAATACGGCAGTCTCAACCTCTCGGCTGCCAAATCAGAAACCCTAAATTCAACAACCCTCAATGGAAATTGAAAAGGATTAGCTGTCACTAACCGATGAAATCGATGATGAGACGGCCGTCGCTATCCCTGCCGGACGGCTTGTTGAAGAACACATCACCATATGGCCATCGGATCGGCTCGAAAGCGGCGGAGATGCCGCCAGTGTCGGAGTTGGAGTCGCCGAAGTTGAAAATTACCGGGAAATCACAGTCAGGTGAAGCCAGAGCGGAAGACAACGCAACCAAAACAAAAAATGCATACACTACCATGGCCAGAAACTCCATTTTCTGCTCTGAAACTGTGAGAATTATGGAAAATGATTTAGCAAATTTGGCAATCCGTTTGAGCTGGTTTCGCATTTAACCATCACAACTACGTCCACTACGGAAGTGAGCGAGTGAGAACTTCACTTCATATTAGGCCGCTTTCTTTGTTTCTTTACATTATCTCTTTTCTCCAAGGCATCCATCCGACCATGGCTAGAGTGCTTCAGTACACTGGAAACAGTACTTCAATCACGGAGGAGCAAAACTCGCCGATTTTAAGTTAATTTTTAAAAGAAAATAAAACAAACAAACAAAAAAACAAAGGTTAATCAAGGGGCGTTTGAATTTTGGAATTGAGAAGAGGAGGGGAGGGGAGAGGAGGGGAAGGTGAGGAAGAAAAAGAAATAAAGTTTGATCGAAGATTTGTGTTTTAGAGATGAGATGTCCGAAAACAAAAAATGAAATTTGTGTATAAGAAAGAATATGTTTATTTTAAATAAAATTTGATATAAAATTTTATTTGAGATTTGATGGGTATCGAAGAGAAGTTGCGGAGAGATTTATTAGAGGTTAGACAGAAATTGTGATAAATTAAAATAAAATAAGAGTCTTCTCTTCCTCCCCTCCAAATCTAAACACCCCTTAAATGCAAAATTGAAAATTATTATAAGTTTTAAAATAGGTTTTGGGTTTAGTTTGAATTTTGTTCTTATATTTTAAAAATGAACATTCTTATCCACATTCTCACGTGTCATATTTTAATAATGTTCACTTTTAATCTCTATATTTGAATTCTAGGTTTTGCTTGGTTTATGTGTTTCAAAATCTAACTTTTTTTTTTCTTGATATTTTAATAATATTCCCCTATCAATTCCAATATCTTTTATAGTTTAGTTTTTATTTAACTTAAAAAAAAAATGAATTCATAGCCAAATTAAAATAATCAATTTATCAATATATAACTATTCTAGTCACATTACATTATATATTTGACAATTTTGTTATTTAAATGACTAAAATTGAGCATTATTAAATTTTATTAAAATATCATGAAAATTATTCAGTTTTAAAATAAATGGAGGATTATTGAACTTTATTGAAATATCTTGAGTAAAATTATTTAATTTTAAAATATATGGACCAAATATATTAGACTCTAAACTTAAAAGACTTAAAAAAAATTCTAAATACATACTACTTTGAAATTAAAATACTAATAAATAATTAAAATTGCAAGCTAAATGGTTATTTAACCTATTTATTATCATTTTATAATGAAAACTATGACAAAAAAAAATTCATATAAAAATAAAATAGAAAAATTGTGCTGGATGAGCTATTCTTACCAAGTAATTACAAACGTAATCAAATTTAAAAATATTTGCCTATATTATTATTAATGTCATAATCATTGTATTAATGAGTATTATCATATAGTATCATGTATTTATATTATAATACTCATAAATACAATGACATTTTTTTTAATGGCTATATTTATAATTATTTTCTAAATTTGACTAGTTTTGTATGTTTCCGATGAAAACAAATCTTTTAGTTAATTTTGGTCAATTATATATATGTAATAAAATAAAATTAATAAAAAAAAAAAGTTACAAATTTTGATAAAATCAATGTTTTTTCTTGTTTTTAGTTCTTAGATTTTAGATTTAATTTCTATTTAATCTATATGTTTCAATAAATACTATTTTAGTCATTAAAATAACGAAAACTTAGTTAAATGATGACTATACTAATTTTAAATAATAGTATATTGATAAAATGATCATTTTGATTTTGATGTGAATTAATTTTTTAAAAGAAAGTAGGTATACAAGTAAATTAAAAAACACACAATGACTAAAAATGAACATAATTAAAATGTTTGGCAAAAAGGTGTTCAATTGTGAAAGAAACAGACCAAACTATTATTGAAATGTCACAGATAAAAGTACTTATTTTTTAAATATATGGACAAATAGAAACTAAACTTCAAACCTAAAGACCAAAAAGAATGTTCTCAATATGAGATGAGATTCTTATGTCAGGAAGGGATGAGAACAAAAGGCTCCAAAGGCATCTATTTACAGTATTGGTCTACGTTCAAACTAGAAAAGAATAATTTCTTTAATATTGTAAAAATATTTATCTAATAAATATTAGAGAATATCATATTAAAAGATATTAGAGAATATTATTAAAATATTTCATCATTCTTCTTTAATTGGACATTTTTTTTAAAATCACATCCCCTTCCCTAGTGGACGAAATTTCCTTCTCCATTTATGGGAAGGGAATTTTCAAAATTCTCAACATATCATATATATTGATTCAATTCTTTTAATTGATATTTATCCGATAAATATCGATTACATAATATATTATTAGATAAATGCCAAGTTAATGTATTAATCAACCATCACTTTAATAATTATCTAAGAGTTTGCTTCGACATGGAAACGAAGACTTTTAGAAACAAATATTGGACCAGGAAAAAATGGAGGATAAAGTCAAGTCTAAGCGCATATGGCACGAAAAGAAAATCCAATTTCAAGAAAGACGTCTACAAAAGCTTCGTGGAAACTACAAACTACTTATTAATACAATTTAAATATTCAATATATTACTTATTTATCTTCAACTAAATAATTATCCAACAATTATTTACTTAATTAGTATGTCCAATATATTAATCAATTCTCTTTAATATTTATCCAATAAATATTAACTTATTCATATATTCAATTATATTAATAACTTAGTTTAATAAATTAGACTAATATTCCAATTAATTATGTCCGACATAATTAATTAGTAACTTTTAACTCTTCAAACTCACTCTCTAACTAAAACGGTGTACTAGCAAATATGAGCTAGCCAGGGGACTGATGAACGTATAGGTTGAAAGTTAAACGATTCGGGATCCAATCCTTATACATGAACATCAGACTTATTTCACTAAACGCATGTGTTGAACTATTTTGCACTATAAAACAAGTTATTTCCACAAATATAATAAGTCATCTCTCGTGTGATATTTCACGAGCTTGTTCATAATTCACAGCCAAGAGACAAGAAATCTGTTCTACCCATATAATTACATCTTTATCCTTAAGCATCATTGATTCCTCGAATGAGTTGAATTATAAACCAGTATCCACTCGAGCTAGTGAGAGGCGAATACTCTTTGTTTAAACCATAGAATCAGTTCTTAAAGAAAAAAACTCTTATACTTCCTCAATAATAGAGAATAAGAGAATTTCTTCTCGCAACGTTGCGTTCCCAGTCACTTACTACGACAATCTTGAACGTGGGAGGCATATTGACCTAACGTTGTTTGGTTGGTCGCACTCATTCACATTAAAGGATGCTTTCATAAAGCAGGAATTCACAACTCACCCAAGATTAATATCACATCGACATATGATCATACTAGCTAGTGAAGTACTTGATCAAAGTCAAACATAATTACTAGAGTGGTCAAAATACTTTTGGTCCAATTTTATGCAAAAACTCGTTTTTGCAAGGGCGTCCCCACTAATATGTCTCTACACTAACAACCAAGATCATGTTCTTTATAACCATGTATCAACGGTCACCAAAACTTAGATACTCAGCCTTAGTCCATATATTGTATACGTTTTAGGTTATTAACTTGAAACTAGATCTATTTGTATGTCATACATACTTGTCCAGGTATTCATCTAATTAACCATGAACATATCTCATTAATTTAATTAATGCATATGAATGACGTTTATAATTTAAATGTGTAATTAATGAAAATAATAGCCTTTATTAATAATTAAAATAATACATCAAATGTTGTTCTTAATGTCATAAGATAATAAGATATCAAAATTTCTCATATTCAAACAAGCTCGAACGACCTTTAACTTCAAATAAATGACAATCACCACCAGTACCGCAGCACAATCTCAATTCAATTTACAACATATACTCATAATTAATCCTAAAAGATGCTTAAGATGTAATCACCACTACCAAACATGACGTACCCATACATGTCATACCTAAAACACCAAACATAGCACGCTCATATGTGCTATACAAACAAATAAAATGGCGCTTATCCACCATTTATAAAAAAAAATAGGGATATTTATCATCTTTCCATAGAAGTAAGTTTGGAACAATCAAGCATAGAAGTATTAATCATTCCTCAAGACCAATAGTTCGCAAAAGCAATAGTTATGGTATTTATCATTCATTGAGATCAACAAGTTTGTTGGCTATTTGGCCCTTAATCTCAAATTAATTAATTAATTAATTAATTAATGATAACAAACATGATCTTAATTACTAACAATTTTGATGTTTCAAGATATCTATAATGTAGTGCTCGAAATAAGGATTTCAATGCAATTTGAATTATTCAAATTGGAGTTGAAACGAAAAAGTTATAATCAAAACAAGCTTTTTGCTTATTTTTTTGAAAATAAAATAAATAGGAAGAGAAAAAGAAAAAAGAAAGTAAAAAAAAAAAAAAATATATATATATATATATATATATATATTATTATAAAAGTGCCGTTGAAACTAATAAAAAAAAAAAAAATTCTGAGTGACGTTCTGAATTAAAATAATAATAATAATAATAATTACTTTTTATTTTTTATCTTTTTAACTTTTAATTTCAGCCCTATATTTTTTGTTTTTTTTTCGTTCAATTTTCCAAATTAAAAGTTTTTCTTACCTCGTTTCTATCTCTATTTAAACTCAACTATTTTTATTCAAAATTTATACACAACTTTTATTATTCCAATCATCTTTAAATCAAAAAACTTTCATTGTTGATCTCTCCAAGTTCTCAAAGTCTTTATTCATTTTATTCTTGAGAGATATTGTATTGTAAGAATTTAGTTGTGAGAAATAAATTTGTATACCTACTTTTTTAGAGAGTTGTATTGTGTGATCTATAAAACTTTCATATTTTGTACGGTTTGATTTTGTTTAGTAAAATAGATTGAGTTAGCTCTTGAACTCGTAAAAATGAGTGGTGTTCGATTCAAATCTAATCCGTGGAAAGAAGTCAATCAAAGTTTTATTCAAAATTCTAAGAGACACTTGGGTGGTGAAGTATGTCGAGTTTGACCGAACAACTTGAAAATCACAGTGTCATTCTCTCTAAATTTATAATTACTGAGAGTGTTTTATTTCAAGTTTTAATTTGAACTCAATAATGAATGTGTTAGTAGAATTTGTTTTACATCATCCTTATCTATTTTGTTGGTTATATTATTGTTAATTTTTATTTATTTGCAAAAAGTCGATATTTTTATCAATTAGTGCTTTCTCAAGAAAATAATTTTTAAAAACCATATTCACCCCTCCTAAGGTTGTCCAATTAATACCAAATAATAAAATCACTGCATCACCAACTTTTTCGTTATAAATGTTTTCACGTTAATTTTTTCCATAATAAAAATTATATGTTGAACTAGTAATGGTAAATTTAAATTTCAAAAATATAAAACAAAATCCAAATAATTGGATATCAATTTATAATTTGGTATTTTGTTGGTCAATTTTTGGTAAAAATTAATACTAATCACAACAAGGTACAAAAAAATAATGAAGAGGAAGAGAAAATAAACAATGTTTAAAAATAAAACGAAAATCACACATACATATCAAACAAGAAACAGAAAATAACATGTTACCATTCAACTCAAAAGTTTATCCTACTCAAATTTATTGAACTCCAAAGTTTAGAAGTTTTTATACAACAAAATAGAAGAAAAATATTTGCAGTAGCAGAACTTCAATATTTAATGGCTAATAATAATAATGATAATAATTTTACCTTCTATGGCATGCTTGTGTAATTGGAATGGGAGGGGTTGATAGTGAACCATTAAGAATGTGATTGGCAACAAAGTGATTAGCAGCCTCAGAGTAATGAACTCCATCCCAACTCACATACTCAGCTTTGTTTTCACATGCATCTCCAAACACCAACCTTCCATTTATGATTGCTTTTGTAGCACACCACACATGATCATACCCCACATGGTACCCACAGCACGCCTTCAGTGGCTCCGTAAACCCTGCAAAAGTTCGATATTTGAAATCCGCATCGGTTGATACTTTGTATTAATATAGCGGTTCAGGAAGTTTAGGTTCAAAGAAACTTAGCCAGCAAAAATAATAGCTCATGACCGTCGAACCTCTTGGATTCGCGTTTACGCCTTTGGTTTATTTCCTAGCGGATTAAGCTTTATCTGTCTACCATTACGAAGAGTTTTGGAACATAACCTAATATAAGCACACACAATGCTATCGCCTATCCTACACGAGCATAAGTTAAAAGACGAAATTTATTTCTTTCAAGTGTTGAGGATGATTTTAAAGGACAGAAAAATAGATCACCTTGAGTTTTTCCCTTGCTGATTAGAGAATACTTGGCAGCATAGACATCCACATAGGTAATGGCAGCTTCTGGGAGCTCTGCCCTAAGCTTGTCCAATCTTACTTTAAGCTGAAGATTTAACTCCATAGAAATATCATTCTGAGCCTTTATACAACCATGTTCATCAAGGATGCCAGGGGCAGGGTTCAAAATGTAAAATTGGTTCACTGGCATGCAACCAAATGGCCCTGTATTGTGTATCCAAAATGATCTCCCTCCTAGCTTGTATATTCTCTGAAATTAATCAAATGGGCATCAAATTTCACAAACATTCTACAAAATAACCATTAACAAAAAAAAACTAAGCTATGCTCGTCATCAATTTGAACTTGTTTTGATTATAGGTGTACGTTGGACGGCTCAGATTGCTTTTTATCTTTTTTGTGTTAAAACTAACCCCGAACTAACCTACCAGATATGGAAGAAACACCACCAAACCATTTTTTAAAATCGAGTTGATTGGCCAAAAAACTGAATCGACTAATAAATGTAGTTTGAACTGATCAAACAGAGTCGATATTAAGCTCATAACACGTTTAGAGTAAACGTTTTCTAGAACTATCTATCTCACTTTCTTCTCAACACAAAAACTTTTCCTACCACAATTGAAGTTTTTTCTCTTCCTCTAATGGAATGTTTCAATTTTGTATGTAAAATTTCAGTTCCTTACCCAAAATGGTTTTTAAAAACAACTTTACATTAAGTAGTTTTTAAAAAGTACTAATTCAGAAATCAAAGGTAAACTAAACAGCCCAAAAGCCTTTATTATAGACAGCATATGACCAAATGGGTGCTATTCAATCAAACTTAATAGTTGGCACATCAGAATGGCAAAAAAAAAAAAATAATAAAATAAAATAAATTAAAAAAATAAAAGCTTGGTGAAAAAGAATGGTGAGTTCTGTTTTACTCACTTCAACTGCAGAGGCAAATTGGTTAACAATGTCAGGCAAAGCAGCACGAAGTTGATTAATGCTCAGCTTTCTAAACCCAATGGCTAAATCATTCTGCCCTATATCAATAGTGTACAGTGCTTTGGAGAAATCCTCTGGTCTTGTAAGTTTGTCTCTGTCAGATGGGTTCTTGGCTAAACAATCATCAACAAATTTCAGAGCAGAAAAAGAAAAACGCAAATTATAAATAACGATTGAAAGTTCGCAACAGAATCATTCTATTCAGTCTGAGCCATTAATACCATTAATTAGGATGATAGGTATTAATTTAGAATGGAGACTTGACGTGTTTATTGGATGACAAACATCATTCATTTTATCACACTCTCACATACAAATAAGAAGGATAACAAGAGTGATTCCAACTAGTAGGTCAAATTATAAATGACGATTGAAAGTTTGCAACAAAATATGACCGTTTTTTTTGACCCGGAAACTTGAAGCACTACTAAAAAATTGGAGGCACTGCACATCTCTAGTTTGCGACAATCGAGATATATCAAAGAAATGGAGACACGAGAAGTATCTACAAACTAATGTCACAGACTCACAGGTGAGTCTCGACCTTCAGACAGTTAAGGACCATTTGAAATATAGTTAGGTTTGCAAGCAATATATTAATTAGAATAAAGACATGACATGCTTGTTGGTCAAACATATTAGTCAAATTTAGCACACAACAACAAACATGGAGAAAATGAAGGTGAAAAACAAAGTGGATCGGTTAAAAATGGAATAGACAAAATAGATATGTTAGTGTGGGAGATACTCACCGTGTGGATTTGTCCCAAGATGAAGATTCTTCAACATCTATATAAGATGTATGAGCTACTCACCTCACTACCGATTAGTTAAAGATAGAATAGATTCGGTACATATTTGTGATTGACTAAGTTAACTTACGTATACTTCGACTAATCTCATGCATGGGAATTACGCTCTTCCGATCATTTGGTCAAGTCATCACAGATATTATCTTTTCTTTTTACTAACGAAATACTGAGCATGTCGTATCATAAATTTTCAACAGTAAAAGCTACTTAAAATCATTCTTCTCAATAAAGGTAGTTCACCAGCTAGATTATCAATTAAACCACAAAGAAAATGAATAGTTTGTATGGCATAAATTTAGAATGAAGTACAGATAAGAGATATGAGTTTTTTTTTTATACCTTGTTTGTAGAGATCATAGGAGCGAGCTTTGAACTGTTCAAACTGGGTAACCTGCATGTCAAGGAAAAAAGGACTGATTGAATGTTCATAAATGGTTTCATTCGGCTTCCGTACAGTCGATCCGCCGGTGGCGAAATTAGCGCCGTGCCGGAAATTAGCGCCTAGCGAATTCAGATAAGCACTTAAATACGGCAGTCTCAATCTCTCGGCTGCGAAATCAGAAATCCTAAATCAAATTTCAACAATCCTCATTAGAAATTGAAAAAGATTATCGGTAACGAACCGATGAAATCGATGATGAGACGACCGTCGCAATCCCTTCCGGACGGCTTGTTGAAGAACACATCTCCATACGGCCATCCGAGCGGCTCGAAAGCAGCGGAGATGGCGCCGGTGTCAGAGTTGGAATCTCCGAAGTTAAAAACCACCGGAAAGTCACAATCCGTCGAAGTTATCTCAGAAGAAAACGCAAACAAAACCTGCAAAACTAAAAATGCAGACACGACGATCGCCGGAAACTCCATTTCTGCTCTGCGACTGATAGAACTTCAGAAGAAGTTTCCTCAAATTTGGAAATCCATTCCAACGGATTTCACATTCATACATCCACTGAGTGAGTGCTTCACTTCACATGCGGCCATGGCCTGAGCTTGAGTACAGTACGGGATAAACCATTTCTTTTTTTCTTTTTCTTTTTCTTTTTTTGAATGGTTTAGATTGAAACTTGAGTGGGGGAATCTTGATCGTACGGCTGTCATAGAGTTAGCAATCAAGGAGAAGAGGCTTTGTTTTCGTAATTTCCATGTGATGGTGTTGGCAAATGGTGATCAGTGATGTCGTTTTGTAGACAGTAATATTCCCTTTACTTATTTACGTTAAATTACCATTTTAGTTTTAATTTTAAAATAATCTTTTATTTCTAATAACTTATTTTTAATTATTCATTTTTAATCATTAATATTTAATTATTTATATCTAATCAATTCTTCATATTCATTCATTTCTAATCCGTCACTTCTAATCTCTTAAAATAATCACTCATTTTTAATCATTCATTTCTAATCTCTCGAGCCAAACGAGCTATTATTTGTAAGCTCTGTATAAAAAATATCATTCAAACGAGTTGTTAACTACAAGACCTCTACCAAAACCGTCAATCAAATGATCTATTAATAAAACTAAAATTTCTAATTACTCAAAATAATTTCTCATTTCTAATCACCTTCACAATTTTACAAACAAACACCCTTGTAAGAGTTAGCATAGTGTAATTATAATTCATTACCATCGGTTTGTGAACTAATCATTACCATCTGTTTGTGAATTATGCTTTATGGAAGGATTTTTGGTCCACTAAGATTTTCTCTAAAGTCAAGATTGGGGCTTGGAGTCTTATTGTTAATGCAATCCCTTCTCGAAGCAATATTTATTGTAAAGGGATTGATACCAATGTGGTGTGTCCCCTATGTGGTAAGGGTGGAGAGTCGAACTTGTGTATATTAAAAGATTGTAATTTTACTAATTATGCTTGGAGACATATTTTTCCTTGGTTTAAGAATGGTACGTTTTTAAGTAGGTTGATTCAGGGTAGGATTTCTTCGAGAAGTTTTTTTTCGTATTGTTAAGGATGAGCGGGAAAAAGCTCTCTTGTGGTGATGTAGAGTTTATGGAACTTAAGAAACCTTCATTTGAATAAAGAGTATTAGCTTGGAGGTTAAAAACCTCTTGAGTTTGATTGATAAAAATATTAATGTTCATGTTTTGATGTATACAGATCAGAGTGTTGGAGGTTCCTCTCAAGCTAAAGCAGGGATGCTAATTGGGTTGCTCCTCCTTTTGGATGTTCGAAGTTGAATGTTGATGTGACTCTCTCTCCTTCCTCTGGGGAAAGAGGTATCGGCTGGATTGTTCGACTGGCGTGGCATCCTAAAGTTGATTGGGTGGAAATCAGAGTTTAAGAAGAATTTAACAGTTAAATTCTTGGAATGAATGGTAATTCTGTAAGGGCTTAAAGCTACCATTGAGCTTTTCTTGGTTGAATCCGACCCTAATATTGCTATTTAGGCGATTCTGGGGGATTCATTGAACCTAACTGTGTTCAATAACATTATTAAGGATATTAAGAGCTTGACTATTGTATTGAGATATGTTAGTTTTTCTTTTGGTGGTAGAATTTGTAATAGAGTGGTGGATCCTTTAGCTAAGCAATCCTCCCACTTTTCCTTTCATTCTGTTCTCAATTCCTCTTCTATGAAGGACTGTGTTTCCTTTTGGAGGGAGAATCCCCCTTGACATTGACTCCCTTGTGGAGACTAATTGCTTATATTTGTTGGCCAATGAATGAATTAGATTTTATTTTTCAAAAACAAAAACTAATATTTGACTAAAAAGAAAAAAATAAAAAATGTCAGACTATATGGATATTGGAATGCATGTTTACATGAGTGATTAGAATGAAGCGTTATATTGAATGATTAGAAATAATGATTGCATTTAATAGCTCGTTTAGATGTAGATTTTTGTGGAGGAGTTAGCAATAGCTTGTTTGGATGTCAATGTGTAAATGAGTTGCAACCAATAGCTCGTTTGGATGTCGATTTTGGTGGAATGGTTGTATGCGTACAGTTTTTATATTATATCTATATGAACATTTTTTATAATAGAATTTTTGTTTCATTTATACACGATCTCTCATTTTCATTAATATTTATCATTTTATTTCTTATATTTTTTTTAGTTTCTAATTATTTAAATAATGTTAAACTTTTATAATTTGTAAATATTTTCAAATATGTAATATTCATCAATTGAATAATCATTGTCTACTTATTGAGTTGTTCCTTAAGTATTAAATTATTATTACTTAAAATATTATTATGATTCATTTTTCTTTCATATTAGTCATCATATTTTCAAGCGTCTTAGTTCATATAAATTGATGTCGATAATAATTTTAAAGCTAACTTTAATCATAACAGAATTTAATAATATATTGTTACAAATAAAAACTGTGACAATTTAAAGTTAAAATTAGAAATTTAACGTAAAACAAAAAATCTAAATTTGTTACTGTTGACTGATAAATTTCGGTCAATCATAAATTGCCACGTCATTATCTCAAATTTAATGACAAAATTAAATTAACTTTTGAGATAATATTTCTCAAAATTAAATTGGATCAAAAGTTTGTTTTTATTTTGAAATTGGTTCAAAATTAAATAAGACCCAAATTTAATTGGTGGCCCAAGTTCATATGAAGACCATGTCATATAAACAAGTCCAATGTGTTAAGCCCAAAGCTCAAGCCCAAAAGCACATCAAGGCCCAAACCCAAGGTCCATGGAAGCGCTATAAATAGAGAAGCTTTCCTTCATTTTCAAGATCCAGAGATTTGAAACTACAGAGAGAATTCATCAAGACGGAAGACTCTCCAAATTTCTAAGGATCAAAAAACACATAGAAGGTGAAACGATTTCATAAGCAAGTCGCTCAAACACGAAGAACACGCATCGTATTCATCACAAGCAGATCATCAAAGAAGATCAAGAAGTCCACGATCAACAAGTCAACGACCGATCCAAAGATCAACAAGTCAACGACCGATCCAAAGATCAACAAGTGAGAGACCAACCATAAAAAAGATCAACAAGTCAACGACCGATCCAAATATCAACAAGCCAACGACCGATCCAAAGATCAACAAGTCAACGACCAATCCAAAGAGCAAAAAGTCAGTGATCAACCATAAAAAAAGATCAACAAGTCAAGGCCGATCAAACACCAACAAATTCAGCCTCAAGAACAAGCTGCAAAGCCCTTGAAACAATTCTACATTCGAGAATAAGCTGCGAAGCCCTCGAAGTATTTGTATATGAGAGAGAAAGAATCAGAGAAACAAATTAGAGATTGTACTCCACATTCACACATATTCAAATCAATACAAATATATATTCCAAATTTACACGTGTCTCGCTCTCCTATTTTGCGGTGAAATCTCGTGTGAACAGTTAAGACATACAAAATCGTTATAAATTTTTTAAAAAAAAAGTTGCAATAGACTTGTCGTATAAATTATATAAAAGACACATGTTGTAGTATGTCAGGACAAGTGATAGACTTTAATTATGAAAATATAATAAAACTTCTTTAAATATCATTTTGGTCCTTGAAAATTTTGAGTTTTGTTCCATTTTGGAATATAAATTTTCAAGTCTCTAATTTTAGTCTCTAAACTTTCAAAATTGTTCCATTTTGATCTATTGACATTTAAATGTCAATTTTAGTCCCTAAACCTTTTTTTTAACTTACCATTAGTCCTTATAGATTTTTATTTAATATTTGTTTCTAAAAAAATTAACATATTTCTCTAAAAATATGTTTACATTTTGTATTTGTTTATATTAAAATAGTTATGATTATTGAATCATATTCAATTGATATTAATTATTTCATATTTAGCATATGGACTACTTTTAAACTTTTTTTATTTTATTAAATAACTTAATAAAATATTAAGTGCAAAATTCATAATGACTTTTTAGTTCAACAACGAGGTGGAGGATGAATCCATGACATTTTCAACTCATCTGTATACACTATTGTCGTAAATATAATGTTAAGTATATGTAGATGATAAAAAACTATATAAATTAAAATTTTATTTTATCTAATAATTTAATAAAACTATTAATCAAATATCAAACTGCATGGACATAAAAAATTAGGAGTGATTTTAAAATAAAGAGTTATTTTGAGTATTTTAAAATGAGGAGTTATTTTATGTAGTTAAAATTTTGGAATTATTTTGAGTAACTAGAAATGAGTAGTTATTTTGAGTGGTTACAATAACTCGTTTGGATGTAGGTTTTTGAAGAGTAGTTAGTAAATATTCATTCACTAGTGCAAAAGCCTTATATGTTTACTCCATTTTAGAGTCATAAACACTTTCCATGACTCAAAATTAGAGCCGTTGTATCCCCTGTCATGGTAGGCTCAACCATGACACTAATAAAAAAGTATCATGGTTGAACTATTTATGACAGTATATTATAATCATAATAGCAACATTAGTAATAGATATAGATAATGATTGAAGATGTATTAACAACATTTACAATAATGTCAACACAGATCAAATTATGACATTTAAATAATATCATTGAAAACAAGACAATGACATTATTTTAGAATCATAATATCTTCGTTTATGACACTATATTAATGACATAGTTGAGTAAATAATGACATTCTACTTTCGTCATCACAACAGTATTAACGACACATTTGAAAGCGTTATGGTCAAATCATCAATGACATAAATTAGTTTTATCATTATAACTTGTATATTAACACTTGGTTTTAGTCATAATTTTCTTTTCAATATCACAATTTTCAATTCTAATACATTAGCACCAAAGAACATATCATTTTATATATGAATGCTTCAATAGTACATTACACTGAAAACCTAGAAAAATACATCACAGTATAACTCTTTAGATAGTTCAACAATACATTTGATTTACCAAAACAATGTTGAAGAAGTAGAATGACAAAGGACATGAGTTCTTTACAACTTGAATCCTTTTAAAATCTATAAAGCAAAGGATAAATCCATCAATGAGATATTTTAAAATAAATACAATATGTTATTTATGGATAAATCCTCAATTTGAAACTCCTTATTTCTTCACCGCTGATTCTCACGGGATTATTTCGAAATTCAAGGATTACCGAATGAATCACAAATCAAAAACTAAAAAACAGGGAATGGATTCATAATAGTATCCATAGACTTGTAATCGAACTTATGTTTGATATAAATATTAGTAGTGTATAGAGTTAACGAATGCAGGGGCAGAGAACCCATCACTGTCTCGGCTGTGCTACCGGAGGCTCTAGGGAAGTCGGAATAGGAGAGCACTCATCTTGGGGTGAGCTTACTACTTAGATGCTTTCAGCAGTTATCCGCTCCGCACTTGGCTACCCAGCGTTTACCGTGGGAAACTTGAATTCCTCCAGAACTCCACTGAGCTAAGCATGAATTGACAGACACCGATCATTGCAATTAATCTATAGTCTACGGTAAAAAAAAAAAAAAGAAAATAAATAAAAATGATAATTGATATAAGCTCATGAATAAACACACATAAACTAATTAGATTTTTAAGCAAGTAACTACATATTTCAACTACCAATCTCTTTCTCTTTGCTTCTTTCAATAGGTTTGTGTGTAACACTTGAATGAATCAACGAAACTATTTTTGACTCCTATAAACAAAGTATGACTTAAAAATAGACCAACGAAGTCTTGTACCTGAGTTAGTGGATGCTAAGAGTAGCATAGGCCAAGTGACATCCCTACTATAGCAACATCTATTGCATATTGATTTTCAACTCGAGAGGCTAAGCTACCATGAAAACGTTTCTTTCAAGCGAGTAACAAAATTTCTTTTAATTAAAAAAAAAAAACTAATAAAATAAAGTCCTAAGTTGAAAAGGTTTAACGAGAAGTAATTTAAAGAAGGTTGAAACTCAAGAAATTTGTCAAAAATTGACAAATTTTCAAACTCATCAAATTGAGAAGTATAATTTAAAGTGAGAGGTTATGAAATAATTATACATATTTATTCAAATGGCAGAGCAAGTACAAAAGTAACTTTTCATCTTCTTTTAAGTAATTATGTGAGTCTCAACACAAATATTTGAAAGCTATTTTTTTAACTTTCAAAAATTACGCGTTGGAGTGAGCATACTTTAACTACATCAAGTTAAAGAGCAATAACATAGTTGCTGAAATGTAATTACATTTTGAAAGTTAAATAACTAGATGTTTTGAAAGTTGTGAAGTATAAACATATAACAAATAGACCCAATTGTTTGTAATTTAAAGAACAACATTTAATGTATGATATTTAATGTGTCAATTATTAATAAAAGTTATTAATTTTCATTTATTGCGCATTTAACTATAAATATCATCCATCCCTATTTTCATTAATTGGATTAATGAAAATAAGCCCATGATTATTAAGAAGAACACTTGGACAAGTATGTGAGACATACAAGTAGATCTAGTTTCAAGTTAATAACCTAAACTTGTCTATAATATACGGATTAAGGTTGAACGCTTGATTCCTCGTGACACCGACGTGCTTTGTAATAGTTGTAGACAACTTAGCTTTTATTTTGCTCTTGGAATAGGAATTAAAATCGTCCAAATTTTCTAAAACACACACACTTGGAGAGATGAATATAGCAGACTAAATTATTGGTTTTGAAACAAAATGGCAAAATAATAATTATAAATTTTAAATAATTGTATCAATTTCATAAAATATTATTGCTCCAAATAACTGAAATGACATCAAGCAATAAAATTATATATTTTTTATAATTACTGTGTCACCAACCCTTCCATGTTTGCATCAAAAAATTTTAAACAACAATATTTTAAGAAGCTTTTTTTAAATTTATAATTATTTAATTAACACCATGAAGTTAAACCAGCTCTTTTTGGTGAGCTTAAACTAACTATTCTGTTAAAAAAACAAACCATCTTGAATTCGTTATGAAATAGACATTTTGTCAAGTGTGGTATAATGTAAAGAAGATAATATGCATCAAAAGATCACAACCGTCGAAACCTGATCAGACGGAGGTAAATCAAGGACAAGCGTCGATGATTGGAAGTTGTGGGTCTGAGAAGTAGCCAGTGAGAATCTGATCGGCAATCCAACGGTTGGCAGCTTCAGTATAGTGGACCCCATCCCAACTGATATACTTTGAAGGATCATCACAAGATCCAGCGTACACTTCGCTTCCGTTTATGATCATCTTGTTCCCACACCACACATGATTATTGCCCTCGTGATAACCACAACATATTGCCTCCTTGTCCATAAATCCTGATTTTTAACACCAAAAAAAAAAAAAAAAAAAAAAAAAAAAAAAAAAAAAATTTATGTAAGTCTTGAGATAATTTATTTGAATAATTACATGATCTTGGTTTAGATTTTTGTTCATAACAATTGTGACATTCAAACTTTGAGGTATACTTTTTTCAATGCCTCAAGTTTGAAATCGTGAAAAACACTTAAAATAAAAGCTCTTAAATAATTTGAGTATGAGATTTTGGGTATCAGATTTGGGACGTGATATCAAATTTTCAAATATAGTGAACCTATTTTTAACGCCAACATGCATGTTTAATTAATGAGAGTTGTACTAGAGGTTGGGCGAAAGGATCTAATCGACCAATTATCAAAAAAAAAAAAAAAAACTTTATTATTGTTAAATATAACTATTTATACCTAAAAATTGAAACAAAATCGAATAGCCACCTACAAAAAGATATATACATGTGAAAAGTTTTTTTTTTCTTTGAGACTTATGAAAAGTTAACTCGGATTAACTTTACTATTTTGATTTAGTTAAAAAATAGAAATAAATAAATAAAAATAAAATCATTGTTAAAAGAAATAGTATTGGACAAGATATGGATAAAATACCAACTAAATAATTCAATTGATCTAACGCATATAAAACAACATTTTTAAGAATAGTAATATTGAAAACTATTAATTTTGTTTGTATCTCATAGAAAATACATCAATAGCAAGCTTATAAGGAAGTTTCAAACATGAATCTAAGTTAAAACGGTAATTAATAATTATAATAACGATTGAATTATATTTTTATTGCTTAACTTTTGGCATTAATTCAGTATCCTATTTTAAAATAAAATATTTAAACAAACTTAAAATGAAACAAATTAACAGCCCTGAATTAAAAATATATAAATAAGGAAATAATAAAAAGATAATGCAGTGCATAAATTTACCTTGTTGTTTTGCATTAGCAATGAGTTTGATTTTAGCCGCAAATACATCCACGTATACGAGAGAAGCATCTGAGAGTTTTGCTCTGAGTTTAATCACTCTTTCTTTAAGCTGTCTGTTGAATTCTAAAGCGGCGTCGTTTTGGTACTTGACGCAACCGTTTTGGTCGAAATATCTTGGGAGGGAAGTACGAATGGCCACTGGAAGGCAGCCGATAGGGCCTGTGTTGTGTACCCAAAATGCCCTTGCTCCTTCCTTGTACAACTCCTACAAAGATTCACCAATCATTTATTAGGGGAGTAATATTGAGATGTCATAAAAAGGTTTTTTTTTTTTTTTTTTTTTTTTCAATTGAGAGGTCATAAAATATATTTGAGACCAAATTTACGATTTAGTTTACTTCATAAAACATGATTATTATTATTATTATTTATTTATTTTGTAACTTACACGAGACGATTAGCTACCCATTTTCTTTTTTCTTTTTTTTTTTTTTTTGTATTCTATTGTCTATATAAATTGAATAATTAATTTGAAATTAAGTTGTCAATTTTCAAATAACACTACAACAATTTTACTTTTTGAATTTTTTAAGAAACACGCATATATTTTGAAAGACAATAAATAAATAAATAAATAAATATATATATATATATATTAAAAATTCATGAACTTTCTATGGCGAGCAATCTTTTATGACATGTACGTCATTTTTACGACTGTTCTTAATGACGAGCTACATCGTAGGAGCCCAACATTGATCCATGTTATAATTTTAAGGGAATCTATTATGGAAGATCTACGATGACACATGCTTGTCATAAAAGACAAGCTCAACATCAAAAATGGGCTCAGTGTTGAGTGAAAGAGGAAGAGCACATGAGCCTTTTAGAGAGATGTGTCTTGTCGATAGTCAGATTAGTTGGTAAGGGAAAAAAGTTGCAAATATTTGTATGTAGTTTCCTGGTTCAGTAAAGGAGAAGACGACGGGCTCTTCTTTCGTCAAAAAATGAGTTTAAAAGGAAAATGAAGGGGCGACATAGAGGAAAAGAAAGGGACTGAGATGCTTGAGCATGCATTTTGATTGAGAGAACATTGATCTTGAGAAAGACTGGTGTGGTTGAGGCATGAACAGCTGAAATAGCTTGTGTTGATATGTAAGATCAATCGAAGAAGAAAATTTGCTACTCTGAGACAAAGCGGTGGAGAGCTTTCTGAGGTTCCCCAAGTATCAAAATTGAGGATACTAAATGCTTGTCACCTTGAAGAAAATGACAAGAAGAATGAATGTGGTTCTTTCACTACTACGATGATGAACACAAAGCTCGCCATAAAAGATCAAAATAGTCAGTCAAACTAAGGAGACATGTTGTGGTGAGATGTGGGTCCAAAAATCGACTCAATCAATGGTCACATGCTAGACTCGAAGTCTTTTTAGATAGTACACATGTAAATGACCAGTTGGTTATTTGAGTATTCTGTTCGGACGACATCCTAAATCAAATCCTCGTTTCATTTGATCTGATTTGGTTTAGGTTCCAACTCTCTAATTTTTGTCATTTTGTGGAGATTTTGGTAAGATTGTCATCCTTATCATTTTTGTTGCTGCAGTATTTTAGTTCTTATCTACATAATTTTTTATGCGATATTTTTATTTTGTTTTTGTTTTGGTTACCATTTTGTGGAGATGGTTGATACGATGATCCTTTTTAAGTTGTTTAGTAAATCAAAAGAGTTAATCAAAGAACTGATTGTTTCTCCCAAAATACAAAGGAAGAATGAAAAACGTTCGAAAGAAGAAGATGAAAGAGATGTGTTAATGCCAAAAAATGGCCAACTAGATCAACTATAAGATTTGTTCTTACTAGGAACGAAAAGCCTGCAAAAAGAAGAAATTTAGACACACCGATGTGGTATGAGTCACAAGGCCTCTAATGCCTAAGTCAGTAAGTGTTTAGGAGAGTAATTTAGAGCTAGCTTTTAGAACTTAAAACGACTTACAAGAGTTCTTAGCGTAGTTTAGCTTGTTTCAACATGGATTCAAATGGAGAATAATCTGACTTCTTATAGTAGCCAAAATTGTAACCGTTGCAGCTCACTTAATGGTGGCTTAATGGTCAACCGTTTAAAACGTCCATCATTAAGCCAGGAATGAATAACGACGAAACTTCTAACTGTTACCCTTAGAGTTGTAACGGTCTTGACTTAGAAGTTGCTTAGACTCGGCGAACCTTTACAGGTTCTCAGCTACATGGGCAACCCCTTGAAGGTGTGACTTTCTCGGTGTAACTCTAAGACGTTACACCTAACAAGTGCAACGTTCCCAAATGTTACTTGGACTTGGTCGACTCGTCCATAGAAGAGTCCTAACCTCCATGGCCGACCCTCTTGAGGTTGGCCCACTCGACCGATCTCCTTGGAGGTCGGCTTTGGTCTCGGTCGACTCTTGTAGGTCCTTACCTCCACGACTCGTCTCTAAAGGGGGTTCTGGCCCTCTCGACGTAACTTCTAGCCGTTATCATCGGATTCAGTCGTTACTTTGAACTAAATCGATTCCTAGGGGAGAGTCCTAACCTCCATGACCAATCTTCAGGATATCAAGACCTTCTCGTTGTAACTCTCGATCACTGCTATCTTATGACACAATGGTCCTAAGGGTTACTTGGACATTGTCAACTCGACCACAAAAGAGTTCTAACCTTCATGGCCAACCTTGTGGGTTTCTGCCTACTCGCCCGATCTCCTTAGAGGTCGGCTATGGTCTCGGTCAATTCTTACGGGTCCTTACCACCACGACTTACCCCAAAAGGGGATCCTGGTCCTCTCGGCGTAACTTCTGGCCTTTATCAGTTGATCCAATTGTCACTTGGACTCGGCCGACTCTGGGGAGAATCATAACCTTCACGGTCAACCCTAAATAAACATTAACGTAATACACAATAATTACAATAAAAAATTAATATAAAATAAACATTTGGTCTCCTAAACATCAATCTCCAACAAGTTTTTTACAAAATCTCTTCTCCGAAACACCAATTCCCAATTCTCAATTCCCAATTCTCGGACAAATTTTTCATACCTCTAAATCATTTTATTTCCACTTCATCTCCACTCATCAAATTCCAAATTTCAATCGATTTGAAAAATTAGAATTTAATAAGTTTTGATAAAATCTAAAAAGTTATTTTAATTAATCACTTAACTATATTTACATGGGAATGAGGGATTTTCATATAATTAAGTTGTCAACCATGAATTTTATATATATACACATGCACAGTTTTGAACTTTGTTTCACTCATATTTGGAATGAGCATTTACTAAATACTCTGAAAAAAAAAAAAAAAACTATACCAAAAAACGAGTTCTTGATTATAATCATTACTTTCAAAATAAATTTTAATTTTAAATATTTTTAAAAACTATATTCAAACACGATTTTGTCCACAATTATTACTTCAAATACTCAAATAAATTTTCATTATAAATACTAATTCTAAATATTCTTAAAAACTACTTCAAACAAATTTTTAAATTGCTCTCATTACTAATCATTATTTCTAAATATTCAAAATAAATTTTTATTCAAAATATTAATTCTTAAATACTCTTAATTGACTACATTGATCAAAAATTTGTGAACAAGGAAAATGAACATACTTGAAGGGCGGCCGAAAATTCTTCAATAATATCGGGAATGGCTGCCCAAATTTGAGGGGTGGTCAGTTTCCGAAATCCGGCGGAGAGATCGTTCTGACCGATATCAATGGTGAAAAGAGCCTTCGAAAACTCTTCCGGCACCGGCAGAGTTCTTCTAATGGAGCGATCATCCATACTTGTTGCTGCAGCCAAACATCGCAAATTATATATATAAAAAAAAGTCTACAGTAATTTTACAAACAACAAACGAATCGCTGTTGAATTAATGAAACTTCACCTTCCAGGTACCGCGCGATTGTGCGATTCTTGAACTGGCGAAATTGAACGATTTGAATGTCCAGCGAAAACGGACTTACTCCGTTCTCGAATACCGATTCGTTCTGCCGCCGAATCGTCGATCCGCCCGTCGCGAAGTTCGCGCCGTGCCGGAAATTTGCTCCGATGGAATTCAGGTACGCGCTTAGGTACGGCACTTCTAGATGCTTCGCTGTAAACTAAACTCATTTCATATATCATACCAAAATTCTTCAACCAATTCATAAGATAGATTTGCTATTTTTTATTTTTATTAATTTTGAAATAAATATAAATACTAAATAATATTTTTATGAACAACTGATTTTTTGAATTTTGATTTTCTTGATTTTTTTTTTGATTTTTTTTTTAAACTTTTAAAAGCTTAATTTTAGTCTTGAACTTTGATATTTGTTCAATTTTATTTTCTAAGCTTCAAATATATATTTTTAATTCTTAAATTTGAAGAAAAATTGTGGTAGATGCATTATATATTCTCACAAAATAATTATAAATATAATCAAATGTTAAAATATTTGTATTTATAGTCATTAATATTATATTAAATACTATATTATAAGAAAATAAGTGATAATACCCATTAATACAATTACTACATTTGTTTTTTGTTTTTGAAACTGTCTAAATTTATAATTATTTTCTAAATTTAACTAGTTTAGTAAGTTTGTGCGAACTCTGAATTAAGTTCCATAGAATTAAAAAAAAACAACTTAAAATTAGGTCATTATATTTATTTTTGTTTATTTTAAAAAAAAAAAATTACCATCTTCATTAATAAAATTTAAAAAAATATGTTCATATTTGATTTTTGATTATATTAAAATCATTAATATTATTAAATCAATTCTGAGACAAATTAAATTTTTTAAAAAAGATTATAAAGATTAAAATAAAAATTTCAAAATTAAAAATCAATAAAAACAAACTTGAAAAACTCAAGAGGTAGAATGAAACGTGGGTTGGACGAAAATCATATTTTTATCCTATAATAATTAAGTTTGTTTTATCTCATTTTTGGCTTTTATATTTTTTTGGTGAGAAAAAAATAACCAATATAACGGACCGAAAGCTAAAAAACATGACAATAATAATAATATTCACTCCTAATAATGTTCATCTTTCCTCAAAACAAAATTAATGATTGTATTCATTACCTATAAAAGTTCAGTCACGCCTCTACACCTTTCCTTTAATTATTATTATTCTTTTTCGTGAAGTTACACTAAGTTTTTTAATTTAATCGATCAAATATTAATATATCTATAATATCAGTTGAGTTATTTTGACCTATCTCTTTTATTTTATTAATTCATCAAAATTATAGTTTTTTTTTTAAATTACATTTTCTCATAATTTTTTGTGATTTTGATCTTTGTTTTAAGTGATTTAAGTTCTTAGGTTTCCTTCGAAATATTATTTTGGTCTTAAAATTTTGAGTTTTTATATTATTTTAATTTTCAATTCTATGGTATTTTCAATAAAATTTAGCATTATTTTATAGAAAAATTTATAAAATTAGTCAAATCTAAAAAAACAACTACAAATATGATCACTGTCAATAAAATTAACAAATGTAGTTATAGTATTAATGAATATTGACTTATTTTCTTATAATACAGTATTAAACCGTGTTAATAATTATTGATGCAAAAATTTTAAAATTTGACTACATTTATAACTATTTTTGGATAATATTCAATTCAATATGATTTTCCTTTTGATTTATAATTATTTTATCATTATCTTTTATATATTATATATAATTGTAGGAGTTCTTATCTTATAAAACTTGAAAATTCTTCCATTAATTCAGTCCTAGCATGAAAGTAAGTATTATTATTGAATACATTTTAATAAAAATTAATATTGACGAATATTAAGGCTTTTTGAAAATATAAAATCAAGCATTTGAAATTAAAATGGAATGTTATTGAAGGTAGATAATCCAAATTATGTTATTTTAACTATAAATTAATATTATTTTAAACTTTAGGTTGAATTTTGAATATAAAGGTAACAAAAATAAAGATATGAACTGAAGAATTTGAGTAGAAAAAGAGTTTCTCAATCAAAATTGACATTTTATAAAAGTAAATGAACAAAATAATAATATAAGAAAGTGCAAGGACGAAAAAACAAACTAGAAAAGTTGAAGGGAGTAAAAGAAAAAGAACCGATGAAATCGATGACGAGGCGGCCGTCGCAGCCTCGACCGGCGGTTTTGTGGAAGAAAGTCTCGCCGGTGGGCAAAACGGTAGGATAAAATGCAGCCGAAATGCCGCCGGTGTCGGAATTCGAATCCCCGAAGTTGTAAATCGCGGGGAAATCGCAAGCTCTCGAATCCGCCATTGAAACCAGAATTGAAGCTGCTATAAATGCCATTTGAATCTTCATCTTCAATGGATGAACTAAGAAAGAAAAGAGGCTTTGTTGTAAATGGCTAATGCCTCGTTTGGAGCATTACTCAAATTTATTACACAATATTTTTAAGTGGAGTTGAGTTTTTTTTTTTTTTTTTTTTAGATTTGTATATTTTATTTTGTTGAACTGAATAAAAATTATATAATATTATATTTTTACTAATTTATTTTATTATTATTATTATTATTCTGTTTTTCTTTTAATTTTGATATTTACATATATTTTCTTAATTAATTTTTCATATAAAAGTATATTATTAATTTTCAACCAAAGCGAGTCTCGTAGAGCCCTAACCCCATTGATAAAATGAAATGCAATAAATTATAATATTATATAACTTGTTCTACAAAATGCATACATTATCTTTCGATTATTTATTAGTGTATTAAGCATATCAATATGCATTAAATGATTAATTGGACAAAAAATCATATAATTTAGACTACGTATTTAATTTGATAACAATATATCATATTTGAATTTTGTAACAAATTATAAAAATTAAATTTTAATTTATAGAATTATAAAAAGTAATTTTAAGTTTTCCAAAACTATAGGTGTTAAATATTATTTTTG
>JBBMEG010000018.1:8748340-8780858 GCA_037832605.1 Cyclanthera cordifolia
TTACTTCATTAAGGATGATCGTACGTTGATTAAGGATGATCCTTAGTGGGTAGTGAACTTCTACTTTATAAGAGCATCGTTTAACTTGCATGGGTGAGACTACTAAAATAGCATTGGGTCAATAAGCCTCTCACGTTTGGAATTGTTGTAGCAGATGGAATTCACGTCTTCCGTGATCTTGAGAAAAATATAGATTTGTTTTTAAGAACTGATTCCAAGAATTGAACAAATGGTACTCGTCTCTCATTTGCCAAAGTTGACATTTGTTAGTAGCTAGATTATAAATAACTTGTTTATTAGAGAAATCACTAGCGCTTAAGAAGAATGATAAAATCACAAGGGTATAACAAATTTCTTGTCCTAGTTGTGCATTGGGAACAAGCTCCTGAAGGATTATATGATAGATGATCGATTATATCCGTAGACGTTAACTTGTGCTACGTTTGAAAGAGTTTAGCATTAGTCTTTAGTGAAATAAATCTAGTGTTAATAGAAAATGATTTGATCTCGCATCATACTAGCTTTCAACCTATATGTTTACCATCCCCAACATAGCTCAAAATTGATGATACACTATTTTTTTAGAGATGACGTTTGAAGAGTTCATATTCATATATTAATTAAGTGGGACATAATTAATATGAGTTTTACGTTTAATGCTTATACTTAATTAAATAAAATATTGGATATATTAATTTCACATTTTTTGGATAAATATTAACAAGCATAAATAAATTTATTGGATAAATTAATTATGAAATATCATTGGATAATTATTAAGAGATCTCAATTGATAATATTTGGAAAATATTTTTTTAATAATTATTGGATAATTATTAAATTTAGAATTATAATTAATATATTGGACATATTAATTGGTTTAAAGATTATTTGATAATTATAGAATATAAATTAATATGTTGGTCATATTAATTGTTGTAATAGTTATTGAATAATAATTAAATTAGAAAATAAATATATTGGAAAAATAAATTAAGGCATTTATTTATTTATAATATATTTTCTATATTATGAAATTTGAACTTATTAGATAAATATCAATTAAAAATAAATAAAAAATATATAGGATAGGTTGGAGAACTTCGACATTTCCTTCTCTTTATTTGTGATAGGAAAATTTTTTCATCTCAAGGGGAGGGGTTTAGATTTTAGAAATTCTTATTTAAATATGAAGGAAAAAATCTTGACTTTTCTCAATATCTTTGAATATTGGATATTAAAAAAAGATTTTATTTTCCTAATTTTAAATATTCATTTCTCTACAACAAATAGAAGGTGTGGTAGGTCTTCATTTTCATCCCACTTAGTTTTAGAGTAACCAAATCTCAAAAAAAGAAACCCACTAAAAGCTGAGAATTCATTTTTATCCTTAGTTAAACCTTTGACAAATGTTTGAAGCTTGTTTCCTTAAATAGCTTACATCCCATCACTTATTTGTAGCAAACAATCCATAGCATGGAAGATTGAAGAAGCTCAATCAATAAGGCTCTAGGGAATAGATCGATCCCACTCAACATAAAGACCCGCCAGAATTGTTCGGTACAATATGCCAATCACCTAGGGTTTGACATGTAAATTAATTTGATTAATTAGTGTTAACTAATTGGATTAATTAATGTAAAAATTGTTGTTATTCACACGAGGTCTTATACATGCTTCTACCCTCTACTTTGAATAGATATGTTGATGCCGAAAAATGGTCAACGGATTATCCACAGTAAGATTTATTTAGCTGAGGACGAAAGGGCCTGCAAAAAAGTAAATTTAGGGCACACTGGTGTGGTGTGAGCCACAGGGCCTCCGATGCCTAACCTCACCTGGCACAGGTCCCCTTTCAACAACCCTTTTTTTTAATGAAGCTCAGTTGTTCGTCCACCGCTTCCATTATCCCCACCTCCGCAGCCGATCCCCTTCAGGCGACTGTAACAGCAAACCAGCTCCACAGCCTTTGTTGTTAGAGGAGCCATCGACATGAAGCATCCGCACCCCCGGGTTCTCAAGGACTCGGACTTATTCCGACCCTTCCAGCGGTGGGGTGAGTTCTACAACAAAATCGGCTATCGCCTGCCCCTTTACAGAGGGTCTGGCTTTGTAGTGTATGTCATACTCACTAAGTTCCACCGCCCATTTCATCAACCTCTCAACGATGTCCGGTTTTTGGAGGACTTGGCGTAAAGGGAAGTTGGTTAGCACCACTATCCGGTGGGCTTGGAAATAGGGACGTAATCGCCTAGCCTATGTTACCAGTGCCAAGGCCAATTTTTCAACCTCTCGATAGTAAGTTTTCGCATCCACCATTGCATTACTGGTATAGTACACCGGTCGTTGGCACCCATCACTTTCCTGTATTAAGACGAAGCTTACCGCCCTTTCTGACGTTGCCAAGTAGAGGAAAAGGTCCTCCCCCAAGACAGGCTTGGACATGAGGGGTGCAGCGTCCAAGTAGGCCTTGAGTTCGTTCAGGGCTTTCCCATATTCTGGGGTCCATTCGAGCTTTCCCTTATTCTTTAAAATTTTAAAGAAAGGGAGGCACTTATCTGTAGCTCGACTTATGAAGCGGCTCAGGGCGGCTACCTTCCCATTTAGGCTCTGTAGTTGCTTCAACGTCTGAGGTGGTTCTAACTCCAGTACAGGCCGAATCTTTTCTGGGTTTGCTTCAATTCCTCACTGATGTACAAGAAAGGCACGCTTGCTTGGATTAAGCTTCATCCTGTACCGTCGTAGGGTGTCGAAGGCCTCCATCAGGTCGTTCTGATGTCCTTCTACCTTTTTACTTTTTACCAGCATGTCGTCCACTTAAACCTCCATGTTTTTACCAATCAAGTGAGCGAACATTTTGTTCACCAATCTCTGATAGGTTGCACCTGCATTCTTCAAGCCAAAAGAGATTTCATTGTAACAATATAAGCCTCGGCTAGTGATGAAGGACGTCTTCTCTTGATCGTCGGGATGCATCCTAATTTGGTTGTACCCGGAATAGGCATCCATGAAAGTTAACAGCTCATGTCCCGCTATCCCATCCACTAGTTGGTCTATGGGAGGCAATGAGAAGCTGTCTTGAGGGCATGCCTTGTTGAGATCGGTGAAAACAGTGCATGTCCTCCACTTTCCATTTGGCTTTTTTACTAAGACAACATTGGAAAGCCATTCAGGATATTGTACCTCCCGAATGAACTTTGTCTTTAGCAGGTCATCTACTTGTTATGCAATGACCGCATTACGCTCATGATTGAACGCCCTACGCTTTTGGCGTACCGGTTTATGATCTTAGTCAACATTTAGCCGGTGGACTATGACATTTGGATCTACCCCCAGCATGTCATCAGCAGACTAGGCAAACACATCTCCATTTCCTCCTAGGAATTCTATAAGCTCTGTACATTGCTCCGGATTTAGGCCGGTTCCAATGCTGACAGTTTGCGTGTCACTTAGCAAGGGTACAGTCTCTAATTTTTCAGCAGGTTCTCCTTTGCCTCGCTCAACCCCTCTTGAGGTGGGGTCGCGGTCCATCCCAGAGGACTGACCTTCAACAGGTGCTGTCTTCTGAACAGCCTCACCTAGACTTGGCTCCTCCTCAACAGGACTTCTAACGACAACTCTGACTTCCAGCGGTGGAGGTGACCCCTCGCCTCCCCTTTGTTCGTTAGGGGACTTCCTTGTTTTTGTTTCGATCTTTTGTTGGACCGAATGTTTTTCCTCCGGTAGTTACCGTCCAGTCGAAGTCGTTCAACCGGTCTTCGGTGCCAGGAGTACGCCTTTCTTGATGCCTCCGTGGCTGGGGCTTTTCCTTTGGCAAGGTCCCGAACCAACGAAGCTGTTTTCTCTGCCAAAACCTTTTTCTTGGCAAGTTGTTGCCGCACTGCCTCCTGCAGTGCTTGTTGGTTCCCAACATTAGCTACTTGAGCCGGAGGTGGTTGCCGAAACAATTCCACCAGGCGACTCAAACTATCTGCCATCCCTTCTACTCGTTCTTCCAAAGCAGTGAACTTTGGATCTGCATGCTCCAGTTCTCGCACAGCTTCCGCACCCTCAGGATCCGGGTGGTTCTCGGCATGAACAACGTTCTATTCTCTGGAGGCAATTGGCCTCGGAGCATGCTGGACGTCCGATTCATCGTCGGCACTGTGGTGGCGGCCGTTTTCAATATTCGACATTTTTGTAGGAAAATGGAATGGAATTTTTAGCGTTTAGGGTAGAACTCTCTCGTCCCCATAGACGACACCAACTGTTGATGCCGAAATATGGTCAACGGATTATCCACAGTAAGATTTATTTAGCTGAGGACGAAAGGGCCTGCAAAAAAGAAAATTTAGGGCACACTGGTGTGGTGTGACCCACAGGGCCTCCGATGCCTAAGTCAGAAACGGAATTAGGGTAATAGTTTAAAGCACTAAAGATAACTTAAGGGTACTTAGCTTAGGAATCCCCTTCAAAGGGAGGAATGAACTGACTTTTATAGCAGCCGGCCTTGAAACCGCTGCGACTCACTTATGGCGATGTAACGGTCGGTCGTTTAGAAACGTCCGCCATTAAGCTGGGTATGAATACTCGAATAACTCCTGGTCGTTACCCTTTAGAGGTGTAACGGTTTTAATTATGGACTCGGTTGACTCTTTGGAGAGTCCTGACCTCCACGGTCGACCCAATGGGGCCGACCTACCCTTTGTAACGGGCGACTTCAAGGGGTGCAACGCCTCTAAACGTTACTTGGACTCAGTCGACTCTTCGAAGAGTCCTGACCTCCACGATCCATCAACTCAGATGGACCTACTCGTTGCTAGACCCGAGAAGGGTAAGGCTGCAAGAGCCGACCCTAAGGGGGTTCTGGCCTTCCTTGGCGAACCAGCTGCAAGGGCCAACCCCGAGGGGGTTCTGGCCTTCCTTGGCCGACTCCCGAGGGAGTTGGACTTGTTTGGCCGACCCCGGGGGGTCGGAAATGGACTTGGCCGACCCCGGGGGTTGTGGCCTGCATTTAGGCGACCCCTAGGGGGTCGGAAATGGGCTTGGCTGACCCCTGGGGGGTTATGGCCTCCATTTGGTCGACCCCGGGGGGTCGGCAAAGGTGCGGCCGACCCCCGGGGGGTCGGCCTTGGTCCTCTTGTCCTTTATTCGGGTTCCGACCTCTTTCGAAACTTTCGGGCTATATTTTATGTTACAACACTGAGTAAGATTAACTATTCCCCTAAACAATCTAGAATGATCTCCTCCTCTCTTCCAAGCTATTAAGACTTTGCTACACTGAGTGTTTGATGAGAAGTCTTTAGAGAAGGGAGTTATGATAACTCTGTCAGAGATCTAACTATAAAGAAGAAGAAGAGATCTCAATAATTCAAGAGTGATTTCTATATTTGAGATGAGTTACTATAAAACTGGGTAAGAAATTAAATTAGAAAACTATAGGTTAAAATACCATTTTTGGTCCCTAGACTTTCATCTTTATTCCATTTTAGTCCATTGACTTTCAAATGTTTAATTTCAATCCTTGACTTTCATGTTTGTTCATTTTTAGTCCCTTGACTTTCAAATGTCCAATTTTGGTCCCTCGACTTTTCATGATGATTAAAAATAGTCCTTCATCTTAAAACACTCCTAACGTCCGTTAGTATATATTGATGATTGGACATAAAATAAACGAAAAAAGAAAATTAAAATTTAGTGGATTTTAATGAATGGGTCTAGCTAAAAACATGAGTTAGGGTTTGCAGTTTTTCTTTTTTTTTTTTTAATTTTCTTAGAAAATTCTCCATGTTTAGAGGTAAATCTTGGGTTTGCTTACCATATTTTCACGAATGAATACCATTGGACTAACTGAAAAATAGAAGAATGTGATAATTTAGTGGGTTTCTTAGTGTATTTTCTCTTATTGTTTCATTCTTCTCTATTTTTTTTTTTTCTTTTGTTCTTCTCTTCTTTTGTTCATCTTTCTCTGTTTCTTTTTGTTCTTCTATTTTTTTTTTCCTCAAATGCAAGAATCATAACACCTACAAAAATGTGGTATATGAACAAAACTAAGTTCAGCGTGTGTATCTTTCTTTTACTTTCCATATCTAGAGTGACATCCTGTTGCTAAACTGTTGTATTCTTTATGGGTTTGATGATTTGCTTGATCCACACTCATGATATAAAAATAAAATTTTTCTTGGTTACAGGCAGGCGTCTACTACTCTCAAATAAATTGTGAGCTAATACCAATTTCACGGACAAACACGTGACGATGGTGTTTAACCGGAAGAACACCAAACAATGAAACCATGCCACTGATCCATTCGGTAACATAAATTTGGCATTTGAATAGCTTTAGTTTTGAATTCCTTTATTTGTTTCCTAGATGCCTATATTTAAATACGAAGAAATAGAAATTTTTATTGATTGATATCCCAATTTTTCTATCAGTAGAAAAAAAAGCTATGAAGTTCTCTCTCTCTCTTTTTTTTTTTTTGATATATTTTCTCTGTTCTTTTCTTATTTTTAGTAAAACATTAACAACTTGCTATTGTTTTTGGTTTTACAAGCCTTATTCCTGTTAATCCCATATTCTCTCTACAACGGTATCGAAACTTTGATGAGTTTTCTAATGTTCATTCTTGTCGGTGATAAGTGACAAGTGGTTGTGCCTAACTAAATAATTCATTATTTACTCTTTGTTAAATTTTGTAATTGATAAATCAATAATTGAGGTTGATCGAATTGTTTTCTGTTTTTTACACTCGGCTTTTTTACATTTTGGTATCAGGTTTAATCTGTTAGATATTTTATACATAACATGAACCTAAGATCTTGAATAACATGATTATCACTTGTTGTATTTGAATCTTAATGAGATTGAAATATACCTCCCGCATAGTAATGCAAGAATCTTTCAAATTCAACCAAGAGTTGTTGTTGATATTGAAACCTTTTATTAATTGCTTTAATGGAAGATATTGGTATCTCCCCCTTGCTTATAAGCTTGAATGTGTTTTCAAGCTTTTTTTATTCTTCTTTCTCTTTCACTTTGACACACTTGTGATGAACAAATGTGTTCATATTTATAGGTAGAGAGAGGACCAATGTTGAACTTCCATTAATGTAGGTTTTTAAATTTACATCAAAGTTAACTTAAAGAATCATAAATTTTAGTGGAGTGAAGCTCACTTCTAAGTGAAACTCATACATCTCATAAACAAAGAGGTAAAATTCATACATCTCATAAACATTTCACATAACTTAAAGAGAAGTTGGAACTCATTTAGAGAACTGAAACTCGCATCTCATAAAGTTAAGAGAAGTAGAACTCATATAGAGAAGTGAAACTCAAATCTCATAACATGTCAATAGGAAAACATGTTTTTCTAAGACCATTATAATGGAGATAAGACGCTTAATTCTTATTTTTCAACATAACCGTGTTAAACTTCATCTAGTGAGAAACTATAACTTCGAAAGTACGAGTTCATTTGTGATTGTAGTGCATCGTGGTGGGTTATTTGTAGATGAGCCAAACATTAGATATGTATCAAGAAAAGTGGATCACTTTTTTTGATATGGTTTAGAATCGTGGTCACTATCTAAATGCATCGAGTTGGTTGAGAATATGGGCTATGTTGCCAATTATTTTAAGGTGTGGGGCAAAGATCCTACAATGGATGTTGTTGGTTATAATATATTCAAAAATAACGATGATGTTGAGGCTTTAACGAGTCTTTTAAGTGATGGAATGCCTTTTTAAGTATTTATGGAGCAAGAAGTAAATAGTGGTTTATCAGATGACGCTAATTTTAATTTAGATAATTTTGCGGGTTTGAAATTAACAACACAAATGATTTTGAAGAAGAAGAAGTATGTAGGTTTGTAACTTTCAAAGATATGAATCAAGAACATGCAGGAATAAGTGGAAATTCTATGAATGAGGTAGATATTGGAAGCGATTTAGACATTGACTTTGAAGAATTACACTCATTAGATGATTCATCTGCTTCAAACGAAGGAGGTAAAAGTAAGATAAAGTTTCTATCTTTTAAGCAAAACACGGAGGAAAGTAGCATGACCAACTTTGAAATTGATATTCTATGTAATTTTTCGAGTGATTTTAAGAATGTTGTGACTAATTATGCTGTTAAAGAAGGATGGCGGGGATTCATTTTTTTTAAAACGATAAGATTAGAGTTCAAGCAAAATGTGTAAAAGGTTATACATGGTTATAATTTGCGTATAAAGTTCAAGGGCAAGAGACATTTCAGTTGAAAACCTTTGTGAATGAACACATATGTAGTGGATGCTTCAGAAATCCTCGATTGGCATCTTCTTGGTTAAGCAAGCGATTAGAAAAATGAGATTAAGGACTATCCTGAAATGAAATTAACTTCCATTTAGAAAAAGGTACAACGTGAGTATATTTCAAAAATTTCAAGGGGTAAGGCTTATAGAGCCAAACGTCTTGTATTAGATAAGGTTCGTGGTTCATATGCTAAACAATACAATCAATTATGGGTGTATTGCGAAGAATTGCGTATGTCAAATCCTTACAACACTGCAATTGTGAAATTGCAGAGAGGAAGTGGAGGAAGGGAAGGATGTTAGAGTTGTCGTTGTTGAGGCAACGACAAAGGATTCATGGACATGTTTTTATCTTTACTAATTGAAGATCTTGGTTTTGATGATAATGGATGTTGTACATTTATATCAGATCAATAATAGGTATACAAAATTTAATTTATCATCTTATTTAATCATTCTTTGTTAATATTTCATGTTGATGTTGCGTTTTATTGTCAGGGCTTAGTTCTGTTGATGCGGAAAAATGGTCAACGAATATCCACAGTAAAGATTTATTTAGCTGAGGACGAAAGGGCCTGCAAAAAAAGCAAATTTAGGGCACGCCGGTGTGGTGTGAGCCACATGGCCTCTGATCTCTAAGTCAGAAACGGAATTAGGGAGAAATAGATTAAAGCACTAAGGATGGCTTAAAGGTACTTAGCTTAGGAATCATCCATTGAAAGGGAGAAATGACTTGACTTTTATAGCAGCCGGCTTCGTAACCGTTGCGGCTCACTTATAGCGATATAACGGCCAGCCATTAGAAACGTCCGCCATTAAGCGGGTATGAATACTGGCGTAACTCATGGCCGTTACCTTTTAGAGGTGTAACAATTTTGATTATGGACTCGGTCAACTCTTCGGAGAGTCCTGACCTCCACGATCGACCCAATGGGGCCGACCTACTTGTTGTAATGGGCGACACCACGGGGTGCAACGCCTTCAAACGTTACTTGGACTCGGTCGAATCTTCGGAGAGTTTTGACCTCTACGGCCCATCCACTCTGATGGACCTACTCGTTGCCGGACCCGAGAAGGGTAAGGCTGCAAGGGCCGACCCCGAGGGGGTCCTAACTGTTGAGGATCTTAAATATCCCACATCGGTAAGGTGGGGAGTCCTCCAACTACATATAATACAAGGTGGGCTACTCCTCTCATTGCCAATTGGTTTTGAGATGGATGCCCACACTTTCTAACATGGCATCAGAGCCCATTAAGCCCAAACGGGTATTCGGTCCAATAAAATGAAATTGAGATCCGAGTCAAGATTGGTGAGCCCCGAAGAGGCTCCATCTTGAGGGGGCGTGTTGAGAATCTCAAATATCCCATATCGTTTGTAGGAGAAACATGATTATTGGGAAAATGATTCTCGGTGGCTCAAACATCGAGTATTATTCTTGGTCTCATTCTCCCCCTATATAAATGGTGGCTCAAACACCCCCTTAATGGTTCCAATTTATAGACACCACGAACTACTCAATTATTAAGCCTCCTGAGTATAGAAGACCTCAGGGAAGTCCCAAGAAATTGAGGAGAGAATTTGATGACCCAAGACAAGGAACATGGTTGATATTCACTAATATATTCTCTAAAACGTAGTAAATGCAAGAAACACGATCATAATAGAAGAAGTTGCAAAAGACTGGTACATATAAAAAATGCTTCAAGGGTTAGTAATTTTGAACTTTGTGGTATGTTATTTAAATTTAGATGGTTGATATTCACTAATATATTTTTTTGTTGTAAATTGCATGGAAACACATCAACTCAACAATCAACTTCCAATAAAACTGCTCGTTAGAAGTGATTCATGAAATCCAATGGTAACTGGGTATTATTTCTTGTGATTATATTGTTTTTTGGTTGTTGTATTAGGAGCAACAAGCTAGAATTAATTAATATTTGTTTGTTTGCTTCATTATGAGGCATATATTCTTTTGTGCAAATGCAGATAGTGAAATTCCTTGGGTTTGTAAATATTGTGTTCATATACTGGACAATGCTAATTGGGTATCATGTCCTTGAGATTTTTTTTTTTTTTAAGGCTGACATGTCTCTAAAATATTTTTGGATTTGAAATTGTAATTTGTCAGAGGTTAATTTAATAACTCATTTGAGTAATAATTTTTGGAGAAGAATTACATACAATAGTCCGTTTAAATAAATTAAAACGAGTAATTATTTTGAGGAGTTAAAGATAAGAAATTATAAATGATTAAAAATGAATGATTATTTTGAGAGATTGTAAACGAATAATTAAAAAAGAGTAATTATTTTGAGTTATTAGAAATGAGTGATTATTATGAATTATTATAATGACTCATGTCTTTATTCGAAGATATGTTTGTTGACTGAGAAATTTTGGCCAGTCAAAATAACTCTAATTATTCACAAATAAACTCAATTAAAATATTGGGCCAATTACAAATATATAATTGGTCTCAAAATTAATTGGGCTGAAAATGGTTTTATTTAGATTTTAGGCCCAAATAGGTCTAAACCTAGTAGGCCCAAACATTCATGAAGTCAAATCTCATAAAGTGGCCCAAAAGCCCATGAAGTCTAAGCCCACAAGCCCACAATTCTCTATAAATAGAGAGCTCAAAGACTACCAAACATCAGTCAGAGCATTCAACCATTCAAATTCATAAGCCTTCAAAATTAGTGGGTGAGTTAGAGAATTCAGAGATAAATCATCAGAATTCAGAACACTCAACTACAGAGGCTTCAATAAGTAGATCGTCTCTTCACCTACGCTTGAAGATTCAATCACCGTCCGTCTGAGAACAAGCTCACAGCCCTCAGATCAACCTTGTCAAATTTCACATCCCGAGAAAGAATCAGAGGAACAAATTAGATATTGTAATCATATATATTCATATAATCAAATTCAAGTTCATATACACGTGTCTCGCTCTCCTATTTTGCAGTGAAATCTTGTGTGAACAAATTGGCACACCCAGGGGGACCTCTCTACCTCTCATCTCATTCTCTCTCACAAAATCAAGCATGACATCTGGAAACACCACATCAAAATCTGCTGCCACCTCAATGAAGTCGTGAAAAGACGCGGCCAAATCTGCTGCTGCGATGGCATCTGGACAAGTTGCATCAAACATTATTGCCTCATATGTTTATGATGGACCTGTGACACGCAGCCGCTCAAAGTCAACCGAGATAAACGAGTCTTGATCTACACCTCAAGTAATTGCGAGTAGGATTGTAAAGCAACTTGAAGAAATTTCTGATAAAGTCGTCAGCAAAGACAGTTCGTCGTTTGATCAAGCCATTACAACAATCATTCAAAAAGAGACATCAAACTCTGACGTGATGTCTGTAATGATGGCCGGTGTAGAAGCAGACGACAGAATGACAGAGTTCGAGAGGAAGCTCGAACAAATGCAAAGAACAATTGAAGATCGGGATTTGGAGATTGCTTTCCTGAAGAATCAGTTACAGAATAGAGAAGCAGATGAATCAAGCCAAGCCCCTGTTGAACGAAGAGCCGATAAGGAAAATCTCCTAGAGGAACAACCGAAACATTCAACCTCGATCACATCCTTATCTGTTCAATAGCTACATGATATGATTACTAATACAATAAAAGTCCAATATGGTGGTTCAACTCAGAGATCTCTCATGTATTCTAAACCATACACAAAGAGAATAGACAACTTGAGGATGCCTACGGGATATCTATTGCCTAAGTTTCAACAGTTTGACAGAAAGGGCAACCCCAAGCAACATGTTGCGCACTTTGTAGAGACTTGCGAAACTGCTGGTACTCGAGGAGACCTTCTCGTCAGACAGTTTGTCCGTACCTTGAAAGACTCGTCCACGGCTACCATTAAGGCACAATCTTCAGTTTTTGGAAGATTAAGTGAACCTATAAAGAAATCAGACGCATCTTCAAAAGTGCGATCATCCATCTTTGAAAGGTTGTCCAAGGTAAAAGAGGAAACAAAAGATACAAATCCTACTACGAGTACCTCTCGACTGTCTGTTTTTCAAAGATTAAGTGTAATCACACAAAAACTAGATGGGCGTACCAAGTCAATTTTTGACAGAATTTCTCCTGAAATCTCAAAAGAAACTGTTCAAGAGAAGTCTCCAATCCACTCAGACATCCGTAGTGTTGTTCCATCCAGCATGAAAAGAAAGATGTTGTTGGAAATCGAGATAGAATGATCATTAAGAATAAAAAGACGTGATATTATCATTACTAACCCATCAGAGAAAATTTTAAAGCAAGAGGAAAATGAAGCCCCCTGCCATCACACTACTGTCTTAGAAGAAGCAGAGGATGAGGTAGGTGAAGATGATGTTGACGAAGCACCACTGCCCTTAGAGGATGGCAATCAACCGATAGTGAATGAACTCAAAGAGGTAAACTTGGGCACATTAGAAGAGCCACGACCAATCTTTATAAATACATTGCTTACGCCTCAAGAAGAAGAAGATTATTTAAGTTTACTTACAACGTACAAAGACATATTTGCTTGGTCATACAAAGAAATGCCAGGGTTAAACCCTACAGTTGTTGTCCATCGTCTGGCTGTTAAACATGGGTTTAGATCAATTAAGCAAACTCAACGGCGCTTCAGACCAGAGCTCATCTCGCAAATCGAAATGGAAGTGAATAAGTTGATTGTAGCAGGGTTCATACGCGAAGTCAAATACCCGACATGGATCGCAAACATTGTTCCTATAAGGAAGAAAAGCAGACAACTCCGTGTTTGTGTCGACTTTCGTGATCTAAACAACGCATGCCCAAAAAATGATTTTTCAGTACCCATAACCGAAATCATGGTTGACGCTACCACGGGGCATGAAGCTTTATCTTTTATGACGGGTCATCGGGCTATAATCAAATAAGGATGGCTCTTGAGGATGAAGAAATGATAGCTTTTCGAACTTCAAAGGGGATATACTGTTACAAGGTTATGCCATTCGGGTTAAAGAATGTCGGTGCAACTTATCAACGAGCAATGCAAAAGATCTTTGATGATATGCTTCATAAACGTGTGGAATGTTATGTTGACGATCTCGTGGTCAAGACCGTAAAGAGAAACGATCATCTTAAAGAGTTGAAAACGGTTTTTGATCGGTTGAGAAAATACCAGTTGAGGATGAATCCGCTTAAGTGCGCATTTGGTGAAACGTCAAGAAAGTTTTTGGATTTCGTCGTAAGACATCAAGGAATTGAAATAGATTAGTCCAAGATTGACGTAATACAAAATATGCTAAGACCAAGAAACTTACACGAACATAGAAGTCTTAAAGATCGTCTAGCATACATACGGAGATTTATATCAAACCTAGTCGGTAGATGACATCCCTTCCAAAGATTAATGAAGAAAGGAGAGATCTTCGAATGGGATGAAACATGTCAGAATGCTTTTGAAAGCATCAAAAAATATTTGCTTAACCCCTTGTTTTAGGCGCACCTATAGCTGGGAAGCCATTGACGTTGTACATCACTGCCCAAGAGAAATCATTGGGGGCATTGTTAGCACAAGTGGGTGAAGGAGGAAAGGATCGAGCTTTGTATTACTTAAGCCGAACTCTCACTAGTGCCGAGCTAAACTACTCCCCAATTGAAAAAGTGTGCTTGACTCTTCAAAAATAAATTTTAGATTAAAAAAAATAAATTTGTAAAGTTTAATCAATGATAATTTCATAATGCAATTTACATTTTGTAAATATATTTTGTAATGTTAAAGTAACATTAACTCCATAATTAGGTTCGTATTTTAAAAATATAGTTTATAAATTAAAAAAAAAAAAAGTAAATACATTTTTTATTTTCAATCATTTTAAAATATTTATTAATTCATATTTTATTTTATTTCCTTTATTTAATAAGAAATGTAAAAAAAATCTTCAATACTAATAATAATTTGAAATAACAAAAAAATAAATTAATAATTAAATATATTCATAAATGTCACATCATATCAAAAACAACAAACACTCATAACTCTTCCATAAACACTCTTCACACAAACAAAAATAAATAACACCCCTTTTCTAAACACTCTACCAAAACCCCCAAACAAACGAGCTATTATTAAACACTAAAACCTAACTCCTCCATAAAATCTCACACAAACACCCCTATGGAGGTGTTTGATAAATTGTTTTATTTTGAGAGTTTGGATTTTAGGTAAAACCTAGTTTTAGGGTTTTTTTTTTTTACTTCTGGACCAGGGGGCATGCTGCCCCATTGTAGTGCCACGTGGCACAATTTGCAATTTGTTTTTTACTTTCTTTTTTTTTTCTTATTTATTCAAATATATTGACAAAAAATAAAAATTTTATTTAAAAATATTCATAAATGTCACAGCATATCACATCCCAGACAATTTTCATAACTCCTCCATAAACACTCTACTAAAACCTTTAAACAAACAAAAATCGATAACACCTCTTTCTAAACACTATTAAAACCTTCAAACAAACGAGCTATTACTAAACACTCAAAATAATTCCTCCATAGAAACTCAAACAAACACCCCATAGACGAAAATGACCTAGAAACGAATATGACTGCCCACATTCCTCCTATTTTTTGATCATTAAAAAAAAGAAAAAAAAGAAAGGTGACATTATAGATTTCACTTTTGCCGTATCAGTTAAAGGGATCAAGATTTCTTTACATCCATTATGATCAGTGATTTCTCATTATCTAATTCCCAATAGAATTCAGAAACATTACATGCCAAGATTCATGATTGTTGGAAAAATGGGTGCTATCACTCAATGATTGTACACATCTAGAAAAAGCTGAGATTCTCAAACCACTTTAGAGTTAAAAGCAATCCCAAAACTTCATTGCATATCATGGCTTGGCTTATTGGGTATTCTTAGAGAACTACAACTACATAAGTCAAACTGTGCCTTTTAGGGGTTTTCTTCCATTGGATCAGTAACATTTGTTAAAGCAGAAGAAGGAGCGTTTCGGGTTTTCTTCGATCATTCCATGGGAAGCTTCCCCCGACCCATGTCTGACAGCCATCAAAGAGTTTGTACCGGGAGATTCGGGTGGCATTATGGCATTTTCCGAAGCATATATCCGAGGAGGAATCACGGGTGCTCGGGGTGATATTCTAGAGAGGGACTGCAGTAGCATGTGTATAATCTGGCTGAAGTTTGGCCTCGTATTTGGATCTTCTCTCCAACATGATGTCACTATTAAAGCTAAATCCTCTGGAAGATTATCAGCACTAGGCCTCATGTTCTGAAACACCAAAAATAAAAGTTAAACAGGATTTATTAAAAAGCCTACAAAATAGAGTTGTATGCTTAAATGCAATTTGGTTATAGAGCTTGTTTAGTAGTGATGTTTCTGTCAAGTGCCATTTTAACATTTTCAAGTTTGTTGAAATCCTTTTTTACTAGAAATATAAGGATTCTTTCTTCAAAAAAAAAGAAATATAAGGATTCTTCATATACCTTGAAATATGTTATCTGCTTTCAGGCAAATTGTGCAATCAATAAAAAAAAACACCAGAATCATGGGTTAATTATAATTATAAGGCAGAGGGTACAGTTTCATAAACGTTCAGGTGCTATATTTCCACATTGGAGGCTTGGGAGCTACTTGGTTTCATGACGTGAATTTAGGTTTGTAAAAAGTTATTTTTAATCTGAGCTTTAACATTAACTTTTACAGGACACTTTATCGTCGTTATTGAAATAAAAATAGAAAATTGTTTTGGAAACAGTTTTTCATACAAAGAAAAATTCACTTACCAACTTCATTAATGAATTTTGATATTTAATCTTGGCCTACTTCCTTATATCATTGCCACATTTATGTCTAATCATCACCGATTAGTATCAACGATAAAATTAAAACTAAAAGTTCAAAGATATAATTAGAACCCTTCAAAAGGAACTAGTTGGGATTCTTGACATGACAATACGTGTTTACCTTAAAAGCAGCTGCATACGCTGCTTGCAAATTCGACATGCCTTCAAAAGGCAACCTGTTAAGTATGAGCTCCCACAATACAATGGCGAAGCTGTAAGCATCAACTTTATGATTGTAATGTTTTTTATCTCCATGTTTCAAAGTTACTGTGCTATAAAGCTGCCACCAAGCAAAACAGCCAACAAAAAGAAAATGAAAGTTTTTAAGAAACAGCAGGAGAATGCTACTATAAAGAGAGAGAGAGAGAGAGAGAGAGAGAGAGAGAGAGAGAGAGAGAGCACCTCAGGAGCCATCCATCTATATGTTCCTGTTTCTGCAGTCATCATCTCTGTTACTGATTCTTCTCTTGCCAAACCAAAATCAGCAAGCTTAACTGTTTTATGGTCTGCAGTCAATATCAAGTTCTCTGCAATGAATGAGGTCTCATTAGAGCCAATAAAACACAAATTTTGTATGAATTTACTTCACTTGAATGTTGTCAATTCAAAATGTAAATATTTACAAGTATACAGCTGGAGATCCAACAAGTTTTCTTATTTCAATTACCTACCACATACACTAACTTTTTTTTTTTTGTATGTGAATGTTTGGATCAGCTGACACGGACTACGACTATTATCAAAAATTGCCTGACCTTAATACATAAAGTTGTCAAGGAAACTAGTAGGAATTACTTCCTAAGTAGGTGGCCATCATGAATTGATTCATACATTTTAGTTTCCAAGAACTACTAGACCAACCAATGATGGTTTAATGGAGAAAAAAACATTGTGGGACGAGATTTCTTGAATTCTTTGAAACAATTTAAAACATTCGTAGTGTGAACCAAGTATTAGATTGAACTCGCACAATATATGTTTTAGATTCCCACTTTACAAGTCATCAACTATTCTCTACAAGGGCGTCTCTAGTTCAACCAAGCTAGACAAGAAAGCAAATATGTTGATTACTGGCTGGCATCTCTATGATAACACAGCATTAAATTCTGGGTTTTTCACTAATTGAAAATTAAGTAGACCACATTTTAAATAGCAAAAATCAATTCTTACTACAATATCAGAAGATCATCACATTTATAATCAATTTTTTTTATCTCAATTACGAAGAAAAACCTCCATGTCTTTTCCTTTTCTCTTTCAATTCTCTCCCTGTACTTTATTTTACAATTGAAGAAGGCAACTTTCAGGGCAGAAGAAAATGATTCAATTGGCATGGGAGTGCCATCTACTGGACTCCAAAGAGTAGTGTATATGTCTGTACCTGGTTTAAGGTCACGGTGAATGATTCCATGGGAGTGTATACACTCCATAGCTCGAGCAATATCAAGTGCAAACCCGATCGCTACATCAAGTTCCAAGCTCCTTGGCCTCAAATTCAAGAGGTGTTTGCGCAATGTTCCACCTGTGAGTAATTCAGTCACTATAACCATTATAGGTTCCTTGCAAGCGCCAATAAACTGACAAATTATCAATAAAGCAGCTCTGTTAGAACCTGAGAAACACTAGGAAAATCATGGCTACAGCGATTTCCAGAACCCAAATATGAAATTCAGACCAAAAAATTAAGTTTTAAAGTGGAATTGAGCCATTGCCTTCACTAAATTCTTGTGTTGCACTTTGGACAACATTGCAACCTCTCTAGCAAATCGAGCTTCTCGTCTGGCCATCCTCTCAGGAGTATCTCCTTTACCCACCATTTTAATAGCCACAATCTGATTTTTGTACCTGAGAGAAGAGACAGTCAGGAACATTAATTTGGAGACAGATGTCTTTAATATATCAGATTTCAGACAGACAAAAGAAAAACAGAAAAAAGAAAAACGCACTTTCCCTCATACACCTTGGCATGAGCACCTTCCCCAATCTTCGGACCAACAAAAAGATGCTTAGGATCAATCAACCATTTAGCATCCAAATTGAATTCATCAGTTGAATAAAACCCAGTACCAGAACCCATCTCTTCACTCAGGACTTTTATCAAACACCTTCAGTGCACTCTGTAACTCCCCCCTCTTCTCAATCCAATCACACAACCCTTTCCCAAAAAAGACCCAATCAGAGGTTCAAAGGGTACGGATGTAGTACAAAACCAAAAACAAAAGAACTAAAAATAAAACCCACGTTCGATTCTGTACAGATCCATCCCTAAAACCCCGCAAACTGATCCAGAAATCGAACGGACTCTTGTGCTAGGTGGGGAAAGAATATACACCTCCACATGAAGGGAAGCGACAAATCCAGCAGCCCCAGAATATAAAAATGGGGAAATCGGGGGAAAAACTAAAAGAAATCAAGAAAAATATTAGTGTCAGAAGCAGAGTAAGGCGATAAATTAAGGTATCGCAATCGCGGAATGGAAAAGAAGCAGAGCAAATGAAAAAGAACCGGATCGGCTGAAATAGAGCAGTGAAATTGATGCTTCTCCGCGTATGGAAGTGAATGCGGTTGCCATCTGCAATTTAAAGCTGCAAAAGAAAAGAGATCGAGTTATTGAGTTCACTGTAGAGCGGCTCGTGATTTTGACTTTGAATGCTAAACTGAAGAGAATAAAAACAAGGAGTCTGAAGGGAAATCCGAAAGCACGGATACCGACAAGATCTGTGATCCTGAAAAAAGGCTAAAATACAATGCCTTTGTAAGATGGAAACAGAGTTTTCAAATTTTATTTTTCACATAAAGGGATGAATTTATTCATTATCTGATGTGGACAAATCTTTTTATACCTCACCATATTCAATCAATCACAATAAAGATAAAGAGATAGAGGAGTAGAATAAATAAGACTACTAACTCCATTGTATGGGTCATGGTTAAGATGTCATCCATTCTATTTTAAACAAAAATTGCAAAATATAATAGAATAGGTTCGTCGTAACAATTTTCGGTAGCTCACATTTTTCATAGCTCTCCTCAAACGAGATTGAGGAAGGAAGCAAAGTTCGAGTTTGTAGTTGAAAGCTACGAACAGGTGCGTCTCTTCCTTACTTTAAAATGGATATTATAGCCTTAAATTATTTAACTAATTAATTAACGGCATTAATTAATCATATGTGGAATTCAATGGAGTTGAAGTTTTCGTTTGAAAATTTAAGGATTTACACCTTATTGGTATATTTTAATTAAGAATTCATGTAAATCCTATGGGGATGTTTGTTTTGAGTGTTTATAGAGATTTTACAAACGAGCTATTATTACAATTTATTCTTTATAATCAGTCAAGATAACTCATTATTTCTAAACACCCCACAATTTTACAAACAAACACCCCCTATTTAATTTGAGTTAGCACCAATTCCAAACATGTTGCATTGCCAAAACAATTTTCATAACCACTCTACCCAAACACAGCCTCTGAGCAATCAAAATTAATTTACAACTCATCAATTCCCTTCTCTAATTGGAACTCGTGTCATTATGTTCACCCTTCTTCCCCGTTGGTGCTTTTCGAAATTAGCCCCTCCCTTTGCTGGATTGTTGTGGTTTCCGGCGGTTTTGAACCGTCAGAATCTTTTGTCTTGCCCTCGGATTCTTCAGTCGCAAGAACTCGCGAGTCAAGCCGCTGCCGTGGATGCTGTTGCGTCGTCGTGAGGACCCGCGCGCAGTGGCCATTTTTTTAGCAGTCGACTAGTTTCACCTGTTCCGTCACGGTGTCACCCAGCAGGACGTCCGTTGTCTTCAGCTGTGCACGAGGTTTCGTGACCGTGGAGGTCAAGTCCCACCCTGTTTGCCAAAGGTGAGGTTCTCAACCCTTTTTAGTTTTGTGAGTTTGCTTGAAAACCCCATTTGTTGTTAGGTTGGATTTTTACCTTTGTTCAAGTGTATAATTTTTGTGATATTTAATCCATGTTGTGATTATGGAACTCTTTGGTTGAACTTGTTTTTTTCAAACTCCAATTTTAAACCTTGTTGTTGTAATTATTGTTGACCCTCGTATATGGCAATAGTATACTTTGACTAAGTGCCTTGTTGGCAATCTTTGACCAACTGAGCAAAGTGTTTGACCTTCTTGTAAACTAACATTTTTAAATATTTGTTGGTCTTAGGCAATTGCTTTTAAGTTTGGTAATGCTTAAAATGAGTTGTTGGCCGAGTTTGACCAACTTTAACTAGTCAACTGAGATGATCGAGATCTGAAAACTCATTTTTCAAAATTTGATCTTTTTAACTAATTACGACATCCTGAGTTTGTTTGTAATGGTGTTAGGTGCTAGTTCTAACCTATTCATTCGATAGGGTCATATTCGAGTATCGGTCTTCACAGTTCGATGGATTTAGAGCTATGAAGGAAGTGTGGATTTGGGCAAGTAAGGAAACCTTACACTTTCTCGTGGTTTGGGGTGTAATAACATGTGAGTTGATTAAGCTTGTTTGATGTTGTGTTGACTGATGTGTTTCCATGTTATTTGATGTGTGATCATCTTATGAGTGTACTTGTATGTACCATGCTATTCCGAGATATTATTTATATATGTTGGGCTGGGATGTTCCATATAAGGAACCAGCCATCTTGAGTTATTATATATAAGTCGGGATGTTTCATAGGGAACTAGCTATCTTGAATTGTTATATATGTTGGGTCGGGATGTTCCATTGAGAACTAGCCATAATGATTTGTTGATTTATTATCGTTCCAAAGGGGACCAGTTTTTAAGTGTTCCATACGGAACCAAAGTTTTTAACTGTCCCAAAGGGGACCAGTTGTTCGGTGTTCCAAAGGAAACCCAAGATTTTATTTGTCCCAAGGGACCATTTGATTTAGTACACATGCCGATGTTCAAGGGAGACATGGCCTGGACACAGGTAGCAGATAGAGGGTATGATCAGGTGACGAGGAGACGATATTCTTACTCTTAGTAGTGTCAGGGACCTGGAAGCTGCTCGGCTAGCCATACCTACCAGTGTCCTCCTGACTTTCGCCTTTGGTGTCATGTTTAGGAGGGAGGGTGTGGGCGATAACCTACCGCATAGGGTTCTTGTACTACTACCACGTAGCTAGTGGTTGAGGCCTGAGGGCCACCAGGTAGTTCGGCTCACCGAAAGACTCTCACACTAGCATTGGTTACCAAGATTGCATAGAGTCAAAGGACTCCGTGAAAGATATTTTCGATCTACAGTTTTGACTGTTAGACTTCTCTTGTCTTTGACATAGGTTATTGATCTCTCCATGAGTTGCTGACATTCTATGACTTGGAACACTAGGAGATTTGGATCAGTGTACCCCTTGATGATATTGATCTTTAATTTCTGACTTGTATTGTATTTTGTGATATGCTCGTTTGATTATATACATGTTGTGCCCTGAGTTGGGGCACCTTATTGAGTTTTGCGACTCATCATTTTCATTGTGGATTTCTCCCAGGTACTTGGACTAGGATGCTGACCAGGTTGTTGCGCTGACTATGAGGATTGTTGCACTAGAGTCTATGAATTGTCTTAGCATGATTTAATTCCGCGTTTTAAATGATTATGACTTTTTGAATATATTAATGTTTTTTGGATCCCATTGAGTAATCGTTTTCAATAAATGCATTGATTTATTCGTCAAAGTTTGTTTTATAACTGATTTCATGCATTGAAGTTAAGTAAGGTCTTTGGTTTTATTGTTTGAAAACTTGGGTCCTTTCATGAATTATGTACACATCAATTTTAACATGCTTCATACGAGCATGGTGCACCAGATTTCTGGCCAAGGCATTGTTCGATATGTTATTCCACAAAATTATGGGAATTACTTAGAGGATGAACATTTAGATATGTGAGTATTTATCGTAATCATTGTGATTCACATATAGCAAGGGAAAATGTCGATATTTTGATTTAGTGCTAAAGCGAGCAACTGCCTATTACTGAATTTCATGAGATTAGTGAATTGTTCAAGAAAATGCAATAGGCACAACTAAATTCCTATCATTCAGTGAAAATGCACAATCGACATCCGAGAACCACAATAAGATTACACACAAGCAAGATGGCGAGTCTGAGAGATGTGATCCCATCAAGATAATAAAGGACCCATTTTAAAGCACATTAGTTAGAGAGTCGAGCTTGTTGAGCAAATTGACTCAATTTGTTTACTACGAAGGCACTGTTGAGGTATCTAAGTTTGTTGAAGATGCTATAAGAAATCTAGAACACTTCAATACAATTAGGGATTAAACATAAGGTCATTCTTATGTTGTGAGAGTTAAGTACCAGTAGGCATTGGTGAAGACACTGATTTAAGATGCTTTAAGTGCACCCGAGCCAAAATGTCCTAAATATATTGACTTTGGGATTAAATAAGGTGGTGTCATCAATTTGAACTTAAATTCTTAGAAAGTATTGGAGGTAATCATGTTTTTTAATGGCGGAGAACGAGTAGAGATTAGTCATGAAATGAGTAATGAGGTTAACATAAGTACTCGTCAGCACTAAGTCATCGACATAGACAAGTAAGATGGACATATCTTGAAAGGATTAAACAACAAAAATGAGCTATATGCTCAAAGATTGAACAAAGTTATACGATAGATGAGTGATCTTCAATTCTTCATATCAAGCGTGGGGCACTTACTTAAGGTTTTAGAGGGCCTTATGGAGTTTGAAAACATAGTTGGAGTACTAGGCATAAAAAATCAAAAGGCTGAGGTGTGAATACAACCTCTTTATAATGGTGATATAGGAATGCATTACTCACATCCAATTAACGAATTGTCCATTGCTAGGTGAGACTCAACATTAACACAAGTCTGATAGAAGCTGGTTTAATTATTGACTTAAGGCTTCATCATAATTGATCCTAGTACTTTGTTGATATAATGGCTATACATGGGTGGGTTAGGTTAAAGGGATTTTTCGAACCAGTCTAGAATATTGGGTTGGTGAATCCACCAATTCGTACAACCTAAGTGTTAGAACAATTGATGAACTCAAGGAATGACTACTACAGATTTGCTGAGGTCAATTTAGTTCATAACATGGATACGACTGGCACTAACAAAGTTTAAGCATTTTCGTTAACACAAAGTAAAAATGCAAGCGTACATTGTCATCTGTAATCAAGTAATAAATCCCTAAGTCATTTCCATAGGGATTAATTGTCTTAAGAATTTTATACAATGAATTAATTACAAGAATAATGAAATGGTAATGTGATTGATTTGATTAATAAGGAAACGATATACGTAGAATGTTAAGTTATCACCATGTAGGATGCTACAAACATCGTAAATGACAGAACCAAAAAACTCGTAAACTAATCTTTCACTCTACAGTAATGCTAATATAATTATCAGATTGACTACATAAAATAAATTAAGTTAAATAATAGGGTTTAGATTAAAAGTTATTAATGCAAACAACATTAATTAACTCATTATCCAAGATATAATTCAATTAAACATGGAATGCAACTTGATCAACAAATAATGAACTTTAAAGTAATTGAAAATCAATAGAATAACAGAACAATAATAAATTAATTAAATTGAAATCAACTAATAAAGATGTTAAAATGTAGTATAAAAGTAACATAATATTAAAACAAGCATAAACTAAATTGGACAAGATAAAGTAGGAAAGGGAAGTAGAAAGGAAAAGAATTCATTGCTTGACTCTAGTCGTAATAGTAATGTTGGGGACTTTCCTCGCGCTTATGCTTCGAGTTACAACGTTTTGTCAGGATAATTGTTACCTTCATTCTCTGCGTTCGTCATGCCCCTCGCTTTATGGGAATTTCTCTTGCTCTTTCTCTTTTTTGGATTATAATTTTGCACTTCAACTCTATTCTCAACTTTTTTTCTTGACTTTTGACTCTTGTGCACTAGCCTCCTTTTTACAGCTAGACTTCTTCACACACATCTCTTAAAATGCGCCACCACACACGTTCCTCGAGTTGTGTTGCTATTTTTAGCAGTTTTGACTGTTCACCAATTAAGCCTGCTTGGGCAATTAGCTTTTCATCTTTTTTGTTCAACATGTCTTGAGAGATATTTTAAACCAGATATTTTATTTTGTCCATGGTTGAATGTGGCTAGCATCGGGTATATCCTAGCATTGCAGATGCCTTTTGCGTATGAATTCCTGCATTAGAAAGAATACACATAACATCTTCGAACTTCTAACAAATAAAATATGATAAGCATCAATAATTATGCTATTAAAGTGGATTTTAAGTGTTTTTAATCTAATCGGCTTGAAATGATGAATTTATGTATTTAGCTTACTTTCTAGTCAAATTCATGCAATTTCAATATATTTAACCTCTTCTTAGCCATTGAAAATCATGCAATCGTATAAAAAAAATGCTAAATAACTCTCAAAATTGAGATTTATCAGCCAACCCAAATATTTACAGGTTGGGTCATTAAGTTGCCTTTTTAATTTAAAATTATTTTGTAATATTTCTTTAATTTAGAAATAAATTAACATAATAACTTTTATTTTTTTTTTTATTATGAAAGAAACATTTTAAAGACTTAAACGAATATTAGAAATAATTTTAAAGACTAAACAGTTAAAAAGTTATAGCAAAATGTAAAACAAGTTAAAGTAATCATATGCATGTATAATTATATTATAGGTAAGAAAATTTAGACTTGATAATATATTCAAGTAAGCTTGGTTAACCTAAATTAAATTTAGGTCAACCCATGAACCAACCAAATTCATAAAAAGTTCATTAATTTGAACCCAACAAAAAAATGTTTTTAGCCGAACCTGTCCAATTAGGTAGAGTTGATTGAGTTATTTGATATGTTGGGTTGTTTGACACCCCATAGTAAACACCTTCTAGAGACTAAGTGCACATTATATCTATGAATTACATCCTGCCAGTATCTTTTGATCTTAAAAACCTATTTTGTGTCAATCTAAGATTGAGAAAGAGATGGTGGAACTAGTTTCTATGTGTAATTGTGAACAAGTGCATAGTATTTTACTAGCCTAGCCTTTCAAAATTTTGAGCCTACATCATATTTAAAATGTAGAGGTTCAATGAGAATCCAGTCTGGGAATGTTACGATTTTAGTAAAACTATTTTAGCTCGTGAATCCCTACTTTGACCCATGTGGGCATAAGAAGAAGATTATGCGCAAAAAAAAGAAAAAGATAAAAGGAATGAGAGCGAGTAATTGTGAAATAGGGGAGTTAGTTAGGATGGTAGAAAATAGAAAAGATAAGGATGTGGAGAGGGCAACCGTTGAGGGATTGCCATTCAATCGTGTCTACGTAGAAGCTATAGAAAAAGTGGTGTTGTAAGTTGTAGATAGAAAGCTGGGGGGCAAGAACTCAAGGTATGGGTTGAGGTATTGGTTGCTAGAGAAGCTTTGTAGACAGCTAAAGGTGTGGGTTGAGGTAGTGTAAACCCTTAAACTATTTCCCAACATAACTAATGATGACTGAAGTGATGATGATCATGGGGACATAATGTCGTACTCAGTATGTCGGCCTACAAAATTTATGACTCTGCACTTTGATACCAACCGTAAGAACCTAATAACTCTCAATTTTAAGAGTTATTTATCCATTTGACCATAAGAATACATGATTTTCAAAGGATAAGAAGGTATTAAAAATATAGGAATTGCAAGAAATTGAGAAGAAATTAAAGTAAGTACATTCCATGACCACTTAAGGAAATTGGATTGAAAATGCCTTAAACATTGCAATTCTTGTATATATTTTGAATGCTTTCCACTTTACTATTGTTAGAGTACACATGTCCTATGAGCATTTCCCCTTTGTAGAAGAATTAAAAGCCAAGAACTTCATCTTTGCTGCATTAGACAGAATGTTAGTGGCATTCGACCCTAGATTTAGGTTCATCTCTAGCTTTAGACATCTCATGTGCGAAGCACAAGCTATGATTGGATGATTACGATTAAGGAGCATTTTTTGAACAACTAATTAATGAAGTCGGTTATTGATAAAAGAAAAGCTAATGATATGAATCCATCAACAACTTATTGTATTCTTATGAAGGAGCAAGGACAAGAAGCAAGAAGAAGAAGATTCTAGAGATTTTTAATAACATTGCAGAATTTTAAATAATTGTTTTTCCAAAATTCTTATTTTGGTACTTTTTAACTTTAAATTTTGTCAAACAAGCTCATAATTGCTTAAGACTTTTTAGATGAGTTTGTTAGGTGTATTTAAATCCAATCTACCATTTTGTCTAGCATTTAAGCCTCTCAATTAATGTATAATTGACTTTTGACTTCATATGTGCTATTTTATACAAAGTGCATTTAAGAGTTTTTTTAGACCTTTTGTATTCCAAGCCATGCACAAAATTTTGGCCTTAACAAGGGCTTGTACTACCTAATTTTGGATTAAACTTTGAGTTTTCTTGACCCCTTTTGGTGTTTTTTTTTTTTTTTTTTTCAAATCTTGCTTTAGATTTGAATGTAAAATCAATTCATTTGATTAGTCTTGATCAAACTAATTATGGAGTGAGTTATCTTAGGATCTAAGAGTGATCATCATAGGTTCTAAGTGAGATCTAAGAGTGTATTCGCTATTCTAACTTAACTCTTTGTTGGGATCAAGTGTTGAGTTTTTCCATATTTGTGAGTTTTTACAAGGATTCTAGAAGAACCTCTAGTTTTGTAAAACTAAGCAACCTTGAAGCTTATCAGCTAATTTTAGAAACTATCTTCACTTAGTGAGCACTTGCTAGTGAAGAAAAAAATAGGAGAAAGAGGGGAACAAAAATAGAAAAATGAGTTAAATACGAAGAAAAATACATTTAATTGGGATCCATGCATAGAGTTCCGAGTTCTCATTCTATTGAGAAATCCAGAGAAGAATAAAAAAGCTACAAAACATTATCCATTCTTATCGAAAGCATCACTAACACAAAACATTATAATTGAAATCGAAATCATCAACAAAAGCTGTTGAAACCTAAGGTAAAAGCACATGCAAGGAGGAAGTGGTTGTTGCCGAAGAGACTTCTGACACCGTCGTTATCTGCTTCACCACCTGGGAGTTTTCTTTTCTTTATTATTTCTCTCTACTTTATTTATTTTATTTTCTTTCTTCTGCATTTTGCATTTACTGCGTCATTGAACACTTTATTTTAAACATTTGTTTTCTTAGCTCAATTCAATAGAAATTTCCATATTAATTATTGTTTCTACGGTTGAACATGCTTGGTTATGTTGTTTACTGCTTTTAAGTTATTTTCGACACTATAGAACCTTTATTTGCTTTTTTGGTTTAAAATGTCTTTCGCATTCCATACACTGATTTCAATATTTTCAATCTCAATGATGAGCTAAGCATTTTTAGTAGGGGGAAGATAAGCTTTTAACAAAGTAATTATGCTTAAATAACAAGAGTCGACTGACCATTCACTATTTGTTTGCTTATTGTTCACTTTGGGGAGAGAGAAACATAAAGAGATCTATTATTGTTGTTCATTAGGTTATATAAGGATTTGTAATATTTAGGGAAAGGCTAGAGATATCCATCTCTATAGTGCACACAAACCACTTAAGTAATACACTAAGCTTTGGGTGGGAGCTCAAGTATCTATGAATGCGCTTAAGGAGAAGGTATTAGGTCAAAGTGTAGTATGAAGTGCTCTTCTTACCATTACCTTATCCCAAATAAACGCTGTTTGCTTTCTCGAATCCCCTAATCGGAACCTTATTTACTCAACTCAATTTATTCCATTTTTTTTATTCTATCTGTTATTCACATTAGTATTTATGTCATCTTTGCGAAATTACATTTTATTGGTTCATTATTCCTATTGATGTTAATGTTTCTCGCATTCTGTATGCTAGCTTCTTTATATTCCGCATAGATTTTAATTTTTTCTTTACAATTCAGTTACAAAACAACATCAACACCATTTTCATTTATTTTATGTTTAGTTTAAATTCAAAATATAACCAGTTCGTGTAGAAATGACTTAGGGGTGATTGGATTTTGGTGTTGAATAGATGAGAGTAGAGGAAATGTAGGATATTGGAGAAGTTTAGTGATTTGAAGTTATGAAGTATTTGTTTCGAAGTTAGTGTTAGGAGAATGGGATGTTTGTTTTAAATTATTTTTTTTAATAATTAAGTACATTATAATCATTAATCAATGATTGTTTTCCATGTTTAAATAACTTTTTTGTGATAAATTTATTTGATTTATTTTTTTTATTAATGAAATTCATTTTCCCAAACCTCATTATGGGGTACACGTGGAAGCAACTTTAATGGATGTGGTACTTGTGTCTCCAACTTGTCAAATGAGTTTTTTCAAATGGAATTCATTTTTGAATTTTGATGGACCTTTAAACCTTGTAAACCTCAACCTTTCCCCTTAATGAAACCCAATATTCAAATAAAGAGTGGGACCTCAACCTATTCTCTCCTTTTCCAAACCAAAAATATAATCACCCCCTTAACGATTTATTACTTGATTACAATTGACGACGTACGCTTATGAATTAAGATGCTTATAACATTTCCATTGTGTGTAACATCCCTGATAACATTTAATCACTTTTAGCGTCAGCATCGTCGTTCATCAAAGCCCAACTTCTATAAAGCTTAAGTAAGTATTCTCACTAGCATATATGTCTAAATACTATAAAATTATCATGAAGTTTAACATAGAAATCACGCATCTTTATTAACAGCTATGGTATAACAAATAGTTCTAAATAGTAGAACATAAAAATAGCTACTTCTCGCTAGAATTGACAAAACCAAATACTTATTGAAATGAACATATAATTTAAACAATTCATGCTAAAAAGAAAGATAAAAAAAGACTAAACAACACTCACCCATATCCTCAAAACTACCTTCATCTCAGTTGTCCTAATAAAGTCCAACACATGTAGGGATAGAAATTTGAAAATGGTGAGTAGTAGAATATATTCACGAAAAATCCACAACCAAGGTACAATATATAATCAGAAACGTCGAGCAACTAAATGCATCATATATAGTTATTCATAGGACTACTATATCGAATATAAGTTCTTCAAGGTCATTGACTAGTGTTTCATGACTCTCTAGCTCTAAGCTAAACCTTAACTCTAGTGTTCTTAAGAGGAAACTTAACCTAACACTCATCTTAAAGATCAAATTATTAAGAATAGAGGGTAGGAGCATGCACTTAACGCGTCAAAAGCGTGTGAAAAACAATTTTTTTCATAAAAATAATTAAACCATTGAATTATTTTATATTAATTCAATTAATCTACATGCTCATGATTGGTATGTTGTTTTTAACCCTTACGTTGACTGACATCCCTAAATAATTTTGGCGGGTCTTTATGTTGAGTAGAATTGACTATTTCTCGGACGATCCTGATAAATCTCCTCTACTCTTCCAGGTTGTGGCTTCTTTGCTACACAGAGGGTTTGGTCGAAAGCCTTTTAGAGAAGGGAGCTTGGAACTTTGTTAGAGAACTAACTATGGAGTAGAAAAAGATATATAATTTTTAAAGTGATTTCTCTCTAAAAGATGAGTTACTATGATACTTACTGAGATGAGAAGGAAGACCTCCCAAACCTCCTATTTACAATAGATGAATGAATATTTAAATTAGAAAAATAAAATATCTTTCAATATCAATTATTAAAAGACATTGGAAAAAATGAAAAAAAAAAAATCTTTCTATTTTAATGAGAAATTCGAAATTCACTTCCCTCCCTAGGAGGAATCGAAATTTTCATCCCTCTTTTAAGGAGAGGAATTTTTGAATTTTGACAATATATCTCATATATTATTTCATTTATTTTTAATATATATTTATCTAATAAATGTCAATTCCATAATAAATCCAATATATTATAAATAAATAAATCTTATTAATTAATATATCTAATATGTTAATCCTCTACCTTAATAATTATCCAATAATTATTAATCCAATTAATATGTCCAACATATTAATTAATATTCTTAATTTAATAATTATCCAATAATTATTTAGCTAATTAATATGTCCAACATATTAATTATATATTCTTAACTTAATAATTATCTAATAATTATTAAATCAACATGCCAAAACATATTAATAGCTAAGTTCTTGTAATAAATAATTATCCAATAATTGTTTATAATTAATTTATTCAATAAATTAATTTTTCACCTTTAATATTTATCCAATAAATATTAAAATATCCAATTAACTAAGTTTAACTAATACACTTAACACTCATGTTAATTATGTTCCACATAATTAATCCGTGAATTTGAACTCTTAAAAGATTAGTCTCTAATAAAATAGTGTACTGACAAGTATGAGCTAGCCCAGAGATCGATGGACCTATAAGTTGAAAGTTATAACGACCCGGGATCCAGTCCCTTGTATTTAACATGAGTCTTATTCCATTAAAGGCATGTGATGAACTCTTTCGCACTATAGAACAAGCTATGTTCATGAATATAATCGATCATCTACCATGAGATCCTTCACGAGCTTGTTCGTAATTCACAGTTGGGTCAAAATGTCCATATTACCCCTATGGTTACATCTTTCTTCTTAACCGCCAATGATTCCTCTAATAAACAAGTTCTTATAGTCCAATTATAAACCAGTATTCTCTCGAACCAATAAAAGGTGAGATCTCTTTGTTTAAGTCTCAGAATCAGTTTTTAAGGAGACAACTCTATGCATTCCTCAAAATATAGAAATGCGTGAATTTCTTCTTGCACGTTGCGTTTTCAGCCACTGTAGAAATGTCTAACATGAGAGACTTAATAACCCAGCGTTGTTTGGCTCGTCTCACCCATGCACATTAAAGGACGACTTTCAAAAAGTAGAAGTTTACAACCCACTCAAGATTCAGATCACATCGACATAAGATCATTCTTAGTGAAGTAGTTGATACAAGTCTATAACAGATTTACTAGCTATACCATAAAACTTCTAATCATGTCTTATACATAAACTTTTTTATGCATATGCACCCCCACTACAACAAAAGAGGGAATAGGTGACGAGTAATCTGAATTAAATTTGAAAACACAGATATACGGTGTCGGTCTCTTTTGGTGTCGGTAAATTGGTATCGGTCTGACCGACACTACACATTTAATAATCGCTATTTTTGATGTCGGTCGGACCGACACCAAATGTGTCGACACCAAAACTTAAAACCGGCCCAAAAAATAGACAATTGGTGTCGGTCGGACTGACACCAAAAGCCATTAGTGTCGATCGGACTGGCACTAAAAGCCATTTTCCGATTTTTTTGGTGTCGGTCGGACCGACGCTAAAACATTATTCTCTTCATCTAAATTTTTCGCGAGCGCCGCTTCAGTTTCATTTTTTTTCTCTTCAGCTTTCTTCTTCCCTTTCTTTTCTCACTTTTACTTGTGGCCTCAAAGTTCTTCTTCTTCCCAAAATTACCATTTTCTTCTTCTTCTTCTTCTTCCCTCTCTTTTCTCTTTACCCGTGGCCGAATCTTCTTCTTCTTCTTCTTCCCTCTCTTTAACTTAACCCGCGATCGAAACTCTCTCACAAACCCTCTCAAAACCTCCAAAAACTATTCCTATTTCCCAAAACCTCTAAAAACTCTTCACCATTTTGATTTTCCTTCTCATTTTCATCTCTCTTTCAACTTGTTGAGCCGATCCGAGCTCTTCTCTTCTACCTTCTACATTTCAAAGGTACGAATGCAATTTTTTAGGAATTTGTTTATGGGTTTAGTTATATAGTTTTATTTATTTTCTATGTTAAATTTGTATTATAAGTAATGACTAATTTTTTGAATTTTAAAGTACTGACTAATTTTTTGAATTTTAAAGTAGTGTCTTAAAGTAGTGCCTTAAAAATTTGTGAGCTTGGATTTTTACATTGTGTGTAGGTATAATTTTAGTTGGGATATGGATAAGTTGTGGATGCTTAAGGATCGAATGTCACAAGAATATAGTTTAGAAGTTGAGACTTTTATAGAAAATGTGTTACGACATTCCAAATGGTCAAATGTTGTTTGTTGTCCATGTTTGAAATGTGTGAATACCAAGTACCAAAATGTGAATGTAGTAAGAGACCATTTATTTGTAAATGGTATCGATTAAAGTTATGACACTTGGATTTGGCATGGATAATCTATACCATGGAAAAAAAGCAATATTGAAAGTGCTCCAATCGATCAAATTATAGATGAGGATTTGGATTACCAAATACGAATATTTGAGGCTGCACACAATTATTTTAACGACAAATCGCCAATATTTGACCAATAATTAGAGGATGCCAAGAAACCATTATACCCAAATTGTAATAATTTTACTAAGATATTTGCATTGATTAAGCTTTATA
>JBBMEG010000018.1:8790227-8841594 GCA_037832605.1 Cyclanthera cordifolia
ATTTAGGCATGGCTGTAGAAAATTGCTTGCAGATCGCTGATAGGATGTTCTTCGTCCGTTTCTCTTGGTGTGATAAGTGCGCAAATAAGCTTTATCTCACTCAGCAATTGTGGAGAGAGCCAATTTTGTATTGCATTGGAAGACATTCCCAATGAAGTTCAGAGTATTTATAGCCAAGAGATGATCCATGATGTACTTCGGTGGTCTAAATTTGCATTTTATATAATTTATTTTGTTTCTGTCAAAGAAAAAAAAATCAAATAATTCAACAAAATTCACGTAAAGTATGTTATTTTATTTATTCAAAATATTTTTTAAAACATGATCTATGGGTCACCTCGCGTAGACAACCTCAAATATGTTATCGAAAAGGTTGATAGCGTGTGAGTTTGGTTGGTTGGTTGTTATCAAATTTAATCTCACGAACACATGCATCATTGAATATGTCTATCATAATAAAACTTGCTTCTTAATTTTTCCATTTTATTGGTATTCTTACTTATTAACTACATTTAACATTTAATTATGCTGAATTAACTCTTAAAAATATAATTTATCCCACAATTAATCCAAATCCATGTTGCAGTTAGCAAACAAGACATGTTTTTTGGACATTTAATATACTTTTTACCCCATAAAGAAAATAATAAATGTCATTCATAAAGACACACAACAATAAATTATTCATTTTTATTTAACAACAAAATCAATGAATAATTCAACAATACCTTTAATTTGCATCAATTTTCTTACAATTATTATTGTTGCTTGTTCTTGAATATATAGCAGCATTATTGGTCTCATTTCTTTGAAAAAAGTTCCATTAATTAATTTATGTACTTTTCTCTCCCTCTTTATATGCTTTTATGTCTATAATTTAGTTTTTTTTTTTTTTTTTTTTAAGAGTCTACTTAATTGATTGGCTCATAAATTCAAAATGAAAATTAAGAATATAAATTAAAAAAAAAAAAAATTGGGGGTAGAAAGTAAAATTTCTAACCCCAAATCCAACCCTATAAATTGTGTACCAGCTAGTCTAATTTTAGCAAAACTTAAAATCTATCTCATTGCATTTATAGAAGGAAAATGGATAAAATTGATAATAAAATTATAAATTGGCCAAGAAAGTTAAAATTTGATTTTTATGTTTGGAGAAATATAAAATTTAGTCGCTATACTTTTAAAAAATATAAAATTTGATCTCTAAGATTTAAAAAAAAATAGAATGTAGTCTCTATGATTTGATAAAACCTAAAAAAACTGTTCATGTTATTCGTAAATTGCTAGCAAATTAATATGTAGATGCAACTTTAGTATATGAAATTTTGTGACATTAATTTGTAGTCTTCATTCCTTTGATATCTTCCCCGAGTGGCTGGCCTAGGGACCGGCGTGAATAGCCCGAGTGTAGTGTGTGAATATCTATCTCGAAAAAAAAACTTTAATATATGAAATGATGCTCTTTTTTTTTTGTCCAATCCATTACTAATCTAACACTTTCGTCATTAAACATATAAATAACTAATTTCTATATATTTTATTCACCAACTATTACAAACAACACATACTATTGTTTTAGATATTATCTAAGCTTTTGACTAATTAAATTCTAATTTTTCAAAATCATAAGGACTAAATTGTATGAGTGATTTCAGTTCGGTTTTTGTCAGTTCCAAAATCATAAGAATCATTATCTCAAATCCAATAAAAGACAAACTACTGGTTTGGCTCTTATTTAGTTTGCTTCGGTTTTGGTTTTGTTTTTAATTTTGATTTCAATAAATATTTTGGTTTATTTTTCAAATTTTTTGTTCCATTCTCAATTTAATTTTAATTTTATTCTAAATACTTTTATTTTACGGTCAAAAAAACAATTTTTTTTATAAGTATCACAATATTTATCATGCTTTTACTTCATATTTTAGGTTTAAAATTGGTTCTTCCATCAAATTTAATTACGAACACATTTTTTTCTTATTGTTTATATATTTGGTTCGGTTCGATTTTCTATTGGTTCTTCCATCAAAAACCAAAACCGAACAAATATATTTCGATTTTCTAAACCGAATAATCCAATATTTTTATTTTTTTTATTGTTCTATCTCCCTATAGTGTAAATAAATAAATAAATATATTAAACTGATTTATGAATATGTTTGGCTACGACGAGAAGAGAAGAGAAATGACCGAAAAAGTTTAACGACGCGTTGATTTTATTGTTTGGTGGCAATCTAGTTCAACACTTACATCACAAAAGTGATAAGAATGTGATGTGTTACAAGTCATATAAAATGAGCATGTAATATTGTATTAATGATTCCGGTGTTATTATAACAATTTTTCAGATTTTTTTATTTTATTTTTAACTCTAGTCTTCAAGTATTTGTGTTATTTTTTCTTTTAATTTCTTAATTATATTTAAGGTTTTTTCACCATAATTTTTCTTTTAATTTCTTAATTATATTTAAGGTTTTCAACATAATCCAATTTGAGTTCTTATTAATTAAAGAGATGAGGGATTGGAATCTCTACTTCTTTTTTTTTTTTTTTTTTTTTTTTTTGGTTATCGAGTAATATTTAATAATAATTGAGTTTGGATCTTGTTAGCCTCGATTTCAATTCTAAACTTAATTTTGTTTGTAATTCTCTAATTAAATTAAAGTGAATAGATTGATAGTTAATCACATTGGGAAAGTAATTAAAATTAATAATAATCATTAAGTTAACTACTTGGCGGTAAGTCACATGCACGCTTCTGAACAGAACCAGCTACCACGTGGTCGCTTGTAATCCAGTACTACGCACCTCACCGTAACATTTCCGAAGAAATAGGACAAATCATAAATTTATTTATTTATTTATTTATTCATTTTATTTTTATTTATTTTTTTCTAAACATGTTTGAAGTGGTATGAAATGGATCATTAAACCCATAAAATTTCATTTTATTTATCATAAATTTGTCAAACATGTCCTAAATTTTTACTCACTAAATTTGGATATATAACTTCCATTTCTTTCTTGTGTTTCTAACTCAATAGATTTTGTCTATAATATTTCAATAATTTTTAACTTTAATCATTAAAATTATAGAATTGCTAGTTACTCAAAATAATATTTACGAAGATAATAAATTGATTCATTTTAAATTATAGTAATTAAAACGGGTTTTTGTATGTATATTAAAAAGAATTATAAATATTTGGTATATTGAAACTATTTGTATCTAATAACTTCTTTTGGGCGAAATAATCAAATGACCAAAAAGCCAACGGCCCAAAAATAAATTGAAGTCGATCACTTAACTGATAGACTTCTATAACTTACCTGATAGACTGATTGAAGTATATCAAAAAAGTGATTGAAGAAAGGTATAAGCGAAATTACGTGTAAAAAATTAAGAAATCTGCTATAAATGAATTTATGATATATTTGTGTTATAATTATAACGTCTCTTACAAAATGTGCTACCACATCAAATTCCCTAATTAAAATATTATTTTAGCTCTTCAATTATTGTGAAATTTACATTTTAGTCACTAAACTTTCTCCATCATTTTTATTTTATTTTGATCTCTAAATTTTCAAATATCCAATTTTAATTTAAAATATATAAAAAAATTAAAAAAAAAAATCATGCATAAAAAAAAAAAAAAAAAAAAAAAAAAAATATATATATATATATATATATATATTATCATTTCTTTCTCAATCTCACTCCTCTGATCAAGACCTCTACTCCAAAAAAATAAAGAATAAAAAAAAAACCTAGAGAAAGATCATATTGATCTAAATCCAATTTAAAAAAAATCATCCCTACATACTACAAATTAAGGAGATCGGGTCACAAACCATACATAGAGGTATAAAAAAACTGAAAAATTGAGTAAGAGTAATTTGAGATTGTAATATAAAATCTTTAAGTAAATAAAATTATTTAATTTATGAAAAACATTAAAGTTGTCACCAAATTGTGAGTAAATAAATTTAATATCAATCAAAGTTGTTGAATTTCGTCCTTTTATTTTTGTAAGAGAGTTTATAACATATTTGAACATCCACCAAATTAAGTTGGCATTAATTTAAAGTTCAAGAAATGACTTTAATCCAATTTCAAATCAATTTGACTTCCTTTTGTTTTGGGAATAAATATCAACTTTCTACCTGTCAAAAGCTGATAAGAGAACAAATATTACAAGAAAAATATGAAGGAATAATTACGATTTCAACAATATTTAGAATAAGAATTTAAAATTTTATTTTAAGTATATAAAACTAATTCATTTAGATGTTTTTATGAATTTTTATTAAATAATCATTTGAAAAACTATTTCAAAATCTCATACCAAATACTCCTAATGGAATTATTATATATGTTTTGATGAAAAAAGATTACGAAGAGAATCGTTTAATGAAAGGCAAAGAAAACGAACAAAAAAAATATTAATGATTATAAAAATCAGGATAAATTATAAATGTAGTCCATATGCTCTTAAGAAAGTTAGTATAAAAATTTTTACATTTATGATTTAAATAAATATAAAATTTAGTATCTATGATTTGAAATTTTAAAATTTTAACTCTATGGTTTGATAAATCCTAAAGAATTGTACATGTATTTATAAATACGAACCAAGTACATAAATGTAACTTCAGATACATGAATGTTGTATATTTTTTATCCAATCAATTGCATAGACTATTTTTAAATTATATCAACTATAAAAACAAAATTCTAATTTTTCGGACAAAATTTTAGATTTCTCCAAACCATAGGGACAAAGTCTAGATTTTTTAACTATAGGGAACTAAACTCCAACTTTCTTCGCATCATAGAAACTAAATTATAATTTACCTTATAAAGTAATTAAAAAAATGTCGGGAAGAGAATAAAAAGTAGTTAATGTAAAATGAGATTAATAATGATTTTTGATAATTCAAACCTATATAAGTATATACCGTTAACGAAACGTTTAAAGATATTCTATTTGTATGTCTCTTTCAATAAATAAATGAAAATCAACATATTCTTGATAAGAAAATTGTCCAAATTCATCTTTTAACTTGACCTATTCTAGAAAAAGAATTCTGGTGAGACATTCTACCAGAAAAATGGTTAAATAAAAAGTATTTTTACTGTAGAGAACAAGTAAATTCTAGAACTGACCTCTTTGTGATGTGGTATTATTTCCAGGTGGATTCTGCACAAAGAAGAGCAAAGAAAAACAAACAAAATTTGAGAAATAAGAAAACAGGGAGAAGAATCAAGTAGAACCATGACAACAAAAGTACATTATTATATGCCAAGAAGATAATGTTTAGCTGAAATCTCATGCAGGCTGCAAAAAACAAGCCCTACCATCTATCTTCAACAGTGATAACAAAAAGAAACAAAAAAAAAATGATGGAATAAGGATGTAAGGTCTTGATTCATGGAATTTGAGGAGGGGGTATTTTACCTAAAGAATTCTACTTCTCTATAGATGTCAGAATCATGTGCACTATTACCTGAAATTGACTACTTATATCAACAGAACAGACATCTAAAAAAGTTCAATGATTGAAATTAAATTCCAGGTAGCGATCATCAACCTAGCTTTGGCACATTCCTTTACTATTTAGAATTGAAAATGGCAATGTCCAAACTCCATGTCCATTACCTGAAAGCAGACGAGAAAGCTCGATCAATCACACCGCATACAATTTCCTTATCCTTCAACATTACTTTAATTACCATTGTGAGGTTGATCATTTATGACAAGTTTGGCTACTGTGTCTAAGGGAAGAGAAGGAAATGGAAAGAGGAAGAAAAATGAGAGTAAATTAGTTATTGGTGGAATGACAAATTTACTAGTCAAATAGTGTTAAGGATCTCTTCCCTGTACTTAAAAAGCATCCCCAACTTTAAATTTTGGCTATATTAAATAGTGACATTGTAGCTCCACTAAAAAGGAGAGGACAGGCACAGTGGATTAAATATAACTGGGTAAGAATATTAAAAAACACAATAACATAATCATTGAAACATTAGCTGTGTGACATCTAATCAATGAAAACAATGTCATTTCCTATATATAAATAAAGAAATAGACACCTCTCGTATCTTCGTGTCTCGGTGCCCGGTCTAGAAACGATCATGATTATTACTTCGAGTATAGTGGAACAAAATTACGATTTTTCAGTTCAAAAAAAATAAAAATATAAAGAATAACCATGTCGTATTTGAATTTAGATAACTTTGGTGACTATCATATGATGAGTCTTATTAGCCTAAAGAACCATTCCATGAGAACACTTGTAGACAATCCCAGGCTTTCAAGGGAAGATGTCAAATTGCATAAAACCTGATAATGGCCCATCAATGATGACCATTATATATGATGCTGGCTTCTACATGCATATAACTTGGATCTAGAGCTCAGTATTTGATGAAAATTAAAATCCACAAACCCAAACTATGGGGGCATTGTTAAGAGCATGGGTTAACTTAAGGATAGGATTTCCCAAGCTTGAACAGCTAAAATTCACTATTTAAGCTATGACATATGACATAATTTTGATGAACTTAGACTTCCAAAATCCTCTAATTAAATTGTATGATTGAAGGACACATTTACACTACATATAGAATAAATCCCAAGGTCGAAGGTTTGAGCTTTGAAGGTGTGCTCCCTCAAGATCTCAAGTTCAAGACTCATCCATGACATTAATTTGTAGATACCTCCCGTGTCCTCATTCCTTCGATGTCTCCCAATACCTGGCCAAGGGACAGACATGATTACCCCGAGTATTGTGCACCAAAGCTTCAATTTCTCGATTCAAAACAAAAAAACTATAGAATAAATCCTACTTTAGTAAGCCCGTCTCTCCATTCATAACTCTTAGCCTTAAGATGGAGAGACTAGAATTCAAATGGCCCTTCCACATTGGGTTCTTCCTATTTTGGATGGCAAAGAAAGCATCAACTTTCCCTTCATCCCACCCTTCGATAAGTAACATAAACACTTTTTCTTTCTTTAAAAATGTCCACATACATCCAGGGCCAAAACGTTGATGACATCAGCTAAAACAAAATTCTTCCAACTTCCAATCCAGTTAAGAGAAAACAATTCATGCTCTAAAAGCCAATTTTACACCAATTACATGAAACAAACAGCAATCAATTCAGATGTTCACAGCTTTGAATCCTATCAATCACCTTTAGAAGTTTAAAATGAGTGATAATCGAAATTCAGTGTACAGGAGAAGAGACTTACAGAGCAAATTGAAGAGCATCAGAAATTTAAGAGCAGCAGCACGTTGGCAGGAGGTTTATATTTTCCATGCCATTTTTCTACTGTGAAAAGCGAGTGTGGACATAACAATTGGTAGCTGCTGAGTTCCTCCAATGCAAACTCTTTGTATCACCTTTAGCTTAATTTCATGATCATGATTTGCCCTTTTTATGGCATTGGCAGTGTCAAAGATTTTTCAGAACCATGCAGCAATAAACGAAAAGACATATTCTAATTAATTAAACATTCTTAAAAACAGCAAAAATAGAAAAAAGTAATGGCTTGTCGAGAAGATTTTTCAGAACCATGCAGCAATAAACGAAACCGACATTCCAATTAATTAAACATTCTTAGAAACAGTCATGTCAATATAACTAATGTTGATAGCAAAATAGAAAAAATAATGGCTTATATAGGTGATACATAATCTTAGCACAATCTTCAGCAAGTTAGTCAATCAATTGTACAGTCGAATTCTAAATCTTTGAAAATTGTGACCCTGGTGAAGATGGCAGAAATCTTGAGACTGTAAAAGGCACATTTATCATTATTATGAGACCCGGGAACTGATCAACATTGCTGCCGTCCTTGTAGCACATCCATTAACATAAGCTACCGTGCTATTTACTACCGTCCATAAGGATGATATCGACTGCTTGGAGCACTCCCTGCACCATCGTATCCTCCTCCTCCTCCACCTCTACTTCCATAGAAGGAACCTCTCCCACCAGCAGGGTATCCAGTGCCAACACCCATATCATAGCTACCTGCATACCCACCAGTATTAGGAGCACTGCCGTTGTTAAATGCACCATAACTCTCATCAGGTCCACCATAACCACCTCTAAAATCAAAGCCTCTGCTGAATCCTGCTCCATAACGAGCAGAATACCCCATAGAGGGGTCTTCCCTGTAAGCTCCCATCCCACCCGCACCATACATTCCATAGCCACCAAAATCATTTCCACCATATCCACCATAGCTACCACCTCTAGCACCACCATATGGACCACCTGCCCTAAAACCACCACCATACCCTCCGCCACCTCCAAACTCCCCATACGCATCTCCGTAGCCACCACTGTAACTTGATCGTGAATCATGGTATCTCTTTGAAGGGGCTGGAGGTGGATTTGCCTTTTTTGGCTCTGCCTTTTTTATCTCCACCTTTAAAACAAAGCATCAACATTAAATTGTTAAAATGACTTCAACAGATGAATATATTGAGTAAATAATCTGCTTAGTTATTCTATAACTTGTTCATGTGACCAAGACAACAAAAACGCTTATAAAGAAAAAACATCTTCCTGAATAGAAAACAGATTTGTTTTTTTTTAGAAAACAGATTTGTTTGAATGGGCTTTGATTATGAAAATGTTCAAAAATTGAATTCCATATTCTACAAATTAACATTTTCCCTCTCTTAGGAATGTTTTCTAAAATCATTTTCCAAGGTAGATTTCAAGATTTAATTTTTCTTCCAAACATAACTCCAGTTCAACCTACCTAATGCTCTGCACAGACAACAAAAATACTTCGGAAAAAAAACATGGCATTGAGGATTTGGAACAGCATAACTTGTTATTTAAGAAAAATTAAAACTCAAGTAAACGACTGGTTTGAAAAGAAAAAAAAAAAAAAAAAAATTAACTACTTGATCAACTTCATATTCAGAAAAGAAGGTTAACATTCCATGTCCATAATTGGTTAAATAAAATAATACCGAAGTCATGCAACCACAAGAGGAGGGATAATATACATGGGGTAAAATACAATTTCCATCCCTGAACATTGACCTTGGTTTCATTATGGACTCTGTACTTTAAAAGTCCAGTTAGTCTCTAAATTTCAAATTCGGTTCCATTTTAGTCGTCAAACTTTCAAAAATGCAATTTTACTTATTATACTAAATATAATATATATATATATATATATATATAAATTTTAAATTAGTCCCTATAATAAATTTGAAGTCCATATTAATGGAATTAGGTTCTAAGGATCATCTTTAAGTTTTTATGAAAGTTTGGGGACCAAAGCATAACAAACCTCAAAGTTTAGGAGGGTAAAATTGGACTATTCAAAGTTCAAATGTCAAAGTGGTATTTAACCCTACATACATATATTGCAAGCAGACGTGAAACAAATGACATTTCAATAAAAACAAAATCTCCACAAAAAGAACCCAGAGCAATGGCAGATGCGAACTTAATTTTATGAAGGTAAATTTATTATTAGATTAATTCAGCCAGGATAGAACACTGCTGACCTGAGTGCCTGCCATCTCAATTTTGTTACCATTTGTCAAGAGATCATCAACTGCTTGCTCTGTTTCAAATGTAATAAAACCAAATCCACGGGACCGACTAGTGGAGTGGTCACGCATAATCTGGTGTTCCTTAACCTCACCGTATTGTGAAAAAAATTCCTTAAACTCATCTGCTTGACACTTCAAAAATGAGTAGGCTATACCAAATACTCATAGCACCATCAAAACAAGAAATAGCATTAGTGTAATCAATAAGTTACCTTCATCTACAGATGTAGGAATTCCACCAACAAAAATCTTCTTGGTCTTGAAATCTCGAGAGCTGGAAGACCCTTTCGGTATCGTTCGCTTGATTTCTACCTGAAATTTAAGTGAAAGCTTGAACTTGATATCATTAAAACCTAATGCCTAACTCAAAAATCAACACACTAAATACAGGCCTACTTGTTTCCCATTAATAATATGAGTGTCCTCAATGACTTTATCTACCACAGAGGGATCGGCATAAGTCACAAACCCGAATCCACGGGGATGACCCGTCTTCCGGTCTTTCATTATAACAGAGTCGGTGATTTCACCATATTGACCAAAATGCTTAACAAATTGGGCTGCAAATAATCAATTCAAACCCCAAACATTATAAAAATGAAAACACAAACAATTAATTAAAACGTACAAAACAGCAAAAATTAAAACACACCCGAAGTCGTTTCCCGCGACAGACCACCGATGAAGATTTTCCTACAAAAACATCAAAAACTGATCACGATACATAAAACCAAACATTGGGTTCCACTATTTCATCAAAAACTCCATTCCCACAGAGCAAAAGATACACAAGATTCAGTTTTAAATAAAACAACTTACCCTGCACTCGCACCGTCACCATGAGGGGGAGGGTCGTGACGAATCCCATCGTCTTGATGGTTCAAGGACTTGTTGGGTTCGTCGTGTTCGCCATTAGTAAAGGCAGCAGCATCATTGACCTTGGAATCCATGGCGTTTTCCGACATTAAAGGAAACAGAGAAGCTTGAAGAAGAGAAGGGTTGAAAGACAATTGAACGATGGATATGGCTAAGCCCTAGAGGACATATACGTTGATGTTGTTCGTCGGATTCGCAGCGCCGAGTTCGGAAAAATGGCGCCCCCCTTAAACCCTAGATTTCACAATTGGCCACAAACTCGAGACGCGACCTGGGCCAAATGCGCTATTAAATATCTTCGTTTGTTATCTACTACGGCCCGCTCTATTTTAGTTCTCTAGAACCGGGTTTTTCTAGCCGTTATGTTCACAAAATATTAGATTAAATATATTCTAGCTTGTGTTTGGGGTGTTTATGGAGAAGGAAGAACCCAACTCAATTTAGTTTGTTGGTTGGTACGGTTTTGTACACATGTTTCAGATAGCTCGGTCGAGAGATCGGGATGTTCTCCTAGTTGTTGCACTTGTTGCTTTAGTTGATCCATTTGTGTAGATAGTGTACGTCGTCGAGCTTGGTTGTAGACAAATGGCTACAAGAGGAAAGACGTGCGAGGAGTCTTAGAGAGCCTCATTTCAACAAGTTTGCCAAAGAGTTAGATAAAAGATAAAGTTTGAGGTAGTTAGCTATGCAAGGATCGAGATATGATATTGTTATTATGAGGCTTTATATGGTGGAATATCGAAACTTCAGATTGGACGTTTGGACGTTAGACTCATTTTGGACTTTGTGGTGCTTTTAAGTTTGCTTATTCTCGTTATGGCCAAGAGGGTCAATCCGTCAAGCAGTGCGATCAAGTACCCCCATGACTATTTAGTTTTCAGTAAGTATAATCCTGCTGACAATAGACTAAGCGAGTAACAGAATCAGTTGATGGATCATTCTATTGTAGAGTTAGACACGATGAATAAGATAGCTTGAGGTATGTTACTTGTTATAGTAGTGTTTCTTATTGTTTGATTTGGGGATAGTGACTACTCGTTGTTTCTGCTTCGACGTGAAGTTAGCTCATTTAGAGCTAGAGCCCTTGGGTTTCATTTGTTTGTTGTGATTCCATCGAGAGTTAGTTGTTTATCTTTTAAAGAGAATGTCGTTAGACCTTGGTCTTCGGCAAGCGGCTAGTCGTTGTACTCACATGTATGTTGGTGAGTGGCTTGTTGTTTTGGTTGTGAGTGGTTATTAAGAACCTTGCTAGTGTTGATTATGTCGGGAAGATAATGTGCTTAGTCCTCCAACGAAGTTGGAGTTTCTGATCGATGTACTATTTTGAAGAGCGCACTCATTTAGAGACAACCAAGAGTGTGCGTTGGTTAGATTGTTTTCAAGCAAGAATAGTTCAATTGGATATTTGTTTTGGAAAGTGAGAGTGTCATTGTTGTTGTTTATGCTGGAGCTTAGATTGCAGTAAGCAAGTAGTTGAAGTCTTTTCACGAGGAAGCGTCATTCATTTTACAAAAGATAAAGTGGATAAAAGTGTTGCTCGTTAGTTCTTACCATATTAGTGCAACCTTGAAAGCTAATTTGTTTGAGTTTATACGGAAAACTAAGTAGGACTCACTCATATAAGTTGAAAGGTAATATGTTTAAGTGTGAGGAGAATTACTCCTATGACTAAACAGAGACGAAAAATATGATCTCAGCCCATCCTTTCTCGCCTCAAATTTATTTGTTTGTTTTTAATATATATATATATATATATATATTTATAGATATATAATAAAAATTTCAAATATGTACATATACACATATATACATACATACATGCTATTGTTTTGCAACCATTAAAAAAAATCAATAATATTTTGTTTAGGCCATTTAAATAGTATTTAATATATTTATTTCCTCGCGACATCTCTAAATCCAACTAGATTACGGGTAAAATTAGAGTAAACAGTCGAATTAAGAATTAATTTAACAAAGATTAGGAAAGTTTTCGAAATAGAATGACATCGAGTATCATTTCATTAGTAAAATACCTTTGATTGTACAATATATTGAAATAATAAAATAAAATAAAAACTTCTAAAAGGGTAACAAAGTTGTATGAGAAACGTGAAGGATTTGATTGAGGTAAAATTAAAATGTGTATTGTCACGTATGAAATTTGGAATGATTTAGCAAAAATATAAATTTTGGAAAAAAAAAAAAAGTTAGTATTTCACATTTTAAGGGTGGTTTTTGCAATTTTCCATAACGTGTGTTGTGCCATTTTTTTTTTAATTGTGTATATGTTAGTATTTCACATTTTCCCTGTAATAAAGTTTTGAAAAAAAAAAAAAGAAAAATCAAAAGACAACCAAACTTAAATTTGAATTCAAAGTCTTCCAGTCCAAATCTAAAAAGACACAAAATGCAATAATCAAAGTCCTTTGATAAAATACTAGCTTTACAAATTTGTAACCCAATGTTCCAAATGGTTCAAAGTCTATTTTCTCACTGTGTAAACTTCAATGAAAAGAAAACATGATCCTAAGTACAATACAATTCTCTAACATGATTCTAGTTTTCTAGCCTATTACTTCCTTTGAAAAGGGATAAACAATTTGGAAAACATTGCAAGTCCCATCATTTAAATGAATCCCTAAGCAAATTCCAAAACATGGGACTTGCAAGTCAAAACTCGAACCTCTAAAAAAAGGGACCAAGACCGCCAGTAGGTTCGAGTCATTTATCAAGGCCTAATACCGAGAATGCCCGTTTGATTGGAAGGAATAAGTTCAGAAGCAGATACTAAGCTAGAAGGTATTTTGCACATTGAATCTCCGCCTTCCCTCCCGTTTGTAGTATGGCGTCTCATCAATTGTTTGCCTCACGTAGTCTACAAATGGCTGTGGTGTTCGAGGAGACTGTTCGTTCGAGATAACAGGACTCCTACGATCAGGCGTGACGGGTGCTGCAATAGTTGGAGTATGAGTAGTGGTAGCCCTAGAGGGTTGAGAAGGCTGAGCTCTGTTAGGTTTGTCCATGAAACAAATGAATAATGTAATAGTCAACATGAGCAAGAAAACAGAGCCAACTATTATAGCCCAAATCGTTGTTGTATCGTATGCGTTTTCTGATGCTTCTCTTTCTCCAGGTTCATAGAAGACATCGATTTCTGTTCTCTGGCCTGCAACACATACCCCAGCCACCAATATAAGCATACTCAAATGGGCGATGTTAATGATGATATTAGTGAGTCCCGGATCAGTTTATGTGGACCTCGACTATTTTAACATAACAAATTATTCACCCAAGAACATTTGGTTGCCAAGAAAATCTAAAAAAATAAAATTCATAGGTAGCAACCATGAATTAGACTCATAACCTTTTGATTTTCTTAGACTTTTGACCACTAGGTCAACCATAATAATGGAGTGTTAACTTTTTACACATATAGAGGTGAGGATTTGAACCATTAACCTTAGCGTGGATGATATCCTCAGATTTTAGTCTTTAGAATGAAGTAAAAACAATTTACCATTGGCAGCCAATGTAATAAGAATTTTATCCTTGAATCTCTTTGTTCCCATTGCTTTTACCTGAGTATACATACCGTGACGAGTAAATACAACATGATATCTAGCATTTGAAGTAAAATATAAGGTACTTAATTTACCACTTAATTTTTTCTGGCAGAATTTACTATGGATTAAGTACCGTATATACTTAACTTTTAGCCCTTTTTTTTTGGATTTTGAGTCGATAATAAATGCAGCCAAACTTACTTCATACTCAATAAGACCAGCAACGCCAGACTCTTCTTTAGAAATGGGGCCAACGATGGCCAAATTTCCTTCATGCCAGTGAAGTTCAATGTCTGTATTAAAGCAAATATCATCAGCAACATTCAGTTTAAGATACAGATACACAAAGGATATTTTAATAATGTAACGGTTGCCCAAGAATGAGATAGGTGTATTGTGTACTGCAAATTATTTGCTATAGAATTACTGAAGTATTGTTGGAAGTATCAAGTGAACAGAGAAAGATTTAAGTCTTCCTTGGGGAAGCCTTGCTCATCACAAAAGCTTAGGCTGCAGGTCCCCAAGGGGTGGTGCCGTGGTCAAAGGCTTGGGTTTTGAATGAGTGCTTCCCTCAAGATCTCACGTTCGAAATCCATTGTGACATTAGTTTGTAAGCACCTCCAATGTCTCCATTCCATTGATGTCTCCTGGTCCCTGACCTATGAACGAGCGTGGTTATTCCAGGTTACTGAGCGAAGTTTCGATTTCTCGGTTTTCATAGAAAAAAAAGGGTTAGGCTGCTGAGGAAGCTTAGAAATTTGAATCTCTCCCTTCGGTTGCATTTTATGTATAAGAGGAGAAGAAACCACCGAGCACCTCTTCCTCTGATGTCCTCATTCAAGATGGTTGAATCAGATACATAAGGCCTTTGGCTTTTAGAGGTTTGGCTCCTTGAAGCCTTAACAGGTTGAACCTTAGAAGGAAAGAACGGAAGCTCGTGAAGATGAGTTGCTCGAACAATTGTTTGTGCTCCATTAGTTATCAGATTTTTTGTTTGGGAGGGTTCTCACCGCCCCTGTCCTAAAGCTGTTTTCCTTTGAGATTGATATGTATACATGTTTCTTATCTTAAGATAAAAACCACAAAAAAGTTATTATCATTTTATAGGAAATAAAATCCTCCAAAACATTATTGAACCATATTAGAGATTCCATCAAATTTATAGGAAGTTTTTTTTGACAGAAAATTTTTAGGAAGTTTTTTTTTGACAGAAAATTTTTAGGAAGTTCTTTTTTTGACAGAAAATTTTTAGGAAGTTGTACGTAGAATTGACGACCTAATAATATAGTACAAATTCTCTCTTACCAGAAGATGATACAAAGTTGTTCGTTAGCTTACCTGTATTTCCCAAGATGGTTATAACAGTCCTGTTCCAGTCTGGAGTAAGAATCAACTGCGTTGCACTCTGGAATTTCGGAAATAGTCAAAATTTGATTATAATCGTATACCAAATTTTCTTGGATACAAACTAATCTTACTAATAGACTGAACTTCGTAGAACAATAGGACTTTTGAAGAAAAATAGTTTTAAAAATGTTAAAGATCTCGCATTCAAAAAGTTAATAAACTTTGCTAGTTACAACCCTATAAGATAGGCGGATTACTCTAGTAGCCAATTAGTTTTGAGATAGAACCATATGTTACTGTAGTCTGTATATGGTATCAATGTGAATAAAACCCACACAAGTTGTTGTAGATACTCACATTGTCCCACATTAAAAAGAGGATGAGTCTTCAACATATATACGATAAGCTGCTCCGTCACTACCAATTGGATTTGCGGTAGAACTCCATTCTATCTAATATGGTATCAGAGCTCCAATGTGGATTATTTGTTTCAAAATTCCGAGGACCCTACCCAAGTAGGTAAAAACATAAGCGCGTATTCGATTCCAAAAGTTCAGATCCGACCCAAGCAAGTAACATAATTCAATATGATATCAGAGCAGGAAGTCTTCCGTTTGAATCCCAGCAAAGTCGTTTTCTTCCTAAAGTAAAGTTGCATTCCACTTGTAGGACATTTCTCAAATTTTCAAGCCCACAAGTGAAAAGGAGTTTAGTTGTATAATTAAATTTACCTCAACCAAAGAGCTTTAAGCTTTTGGGCTGATTGGCAATTTAACATAATTCAATGTGTTGAAGACTCCTGACCTTTCCAATGTGAGACAAGGTAAGTATCTCCAACAAGCCTCCTTAAGAAGACGAGATTATCTTGGATCAGATCAAAATTTGTAGATCGAAGTATCCGCTTTCGCTTTACTCGCCTGGGTCATATCCAAATTTTCATAATCAAACACCCGACTAAGTTTTTGTTCGCTTGGGTTGGGTCCGACTTACCCGCTGAGGTTTACCCACTTGGGTCGAATCAAAATTTATGGACCAAATACCCACATGAAGCTCAAATACCATATTAGATAATATGAAGTTCCAACTCAAAACCAATTGGTTGTGAGGGGAGTAACCCACGTACCATATAAATGTATTAAAAACTCCTCACCTTTCAAACATGGGACAAGGTAAGAATCTCCAATGAGACAATTAGATTTTTTTTAGCAAATAGTTTTAAAAATATTAAATATTTCACATTGAAAAATTCAAAAAACTTTATAAGTTACCACTTTTATACGATAGGTGAGTTACTCCTACATGCCCTCTCAAGATGATGTCACTTTTGTGTTCCCCAATCTTGAATCGGATCCCAATTTCATTTTATTGGACCAAATACTCATTTGGGTTAATGAGCTCCAATACCGTATTAAATAGTGTGGGCATCTATCTCAAAATCAATTGGTTTTTTGGTAAAACTTCACACTATCTAATAAATATCTCACATTGAAAAAGTCAAAAAACATTATAAGTTGCCACCTTTATAAGATAGGTGAGTTATTTCCTCACAGTGTCAGCAGTTTTAAGATGGAACGACATGTTACTATGATGTCAAAATCCATTAAATTCAAACGGGCATTTGGTCTGAAAAATGAAATTAAGATCCGGTCTAACAATGTAGAACTCAAAGAAGCACCATCTTGAGAGGCATGTTAAAAGATCTAACATTAAAAAAGTGAGGAAGCCTTACAACCTTTATAAGATAGGTAGACTACTCCTCTTCACATTAACAATTGATTTTAAGATGGAACCACATCTGATAAAGTTACCTTCATGAATAACAAATGATTTAAATACACTACGCTTAAACAATAAAAAAATGTAACATTATTCAAAACCATTCAGTTCTGGGAAAGATTGAAAAAAATTCAAAAACTAATTTCATAAGTCGATGCAAGCAACTCATATTTATGAGCTTCTTTCTTATGGACATCAACTTCTGGTTGGAAATAGCGTGTGAATACATTATTCCATTTTTTTCTTGATAAATAAAATGCAGGTGTTTATTAACGAATGAATTACCTTGCCCTTCTCCATAACTGAAAAGCCTCCAACAAAAAGGGCCGAAGCTGATCCAGAAATTTGGCTGGTTTCTCGAGATATAGCACAGATAGTAACAGAGATATCTGGTCTCATGGCCTTTGACTTGGAAATTGAACGTGCCAAGTGCTCCGGTGAGTAAGGGAAAAAGAGGCAATATGAATTGCCATAGTCAATATCCAACCATGGCTTTGCATATCTTTAATCCACAAAAAAAATATGTATGAATAGTCTATACCAGAATTCCTATTTTTCAATGACCAATTACTCAATTCACAAATATGGGAAAGAAGAAAAAATCATATCGCAACATACCCAACAAAGGGAGGGTCTACGCTACAGTCGTGTAGGACTCTCTTATTATTCAGAAGAGTTCCATACTTGCCACTGCAATTTAAAGAAAGAGATCGGAAGAAAATTCAACACGTTAATAGTTTCTACAATAATTTACACAGAAAACTTTTTCAATACCCAAACTTTAAACCCTACAAATTTATTAATTTAAAGAGAATTAGTAAACTTACTACTCAAGTAAGAAGAAAATATACCACTACTCAAATTTATTAATTATAACTGGATCAGAAAATATAATAAATTTAATAAATGAAAAAAAGTCCCACCAACTTTTTGTTAACTGTTAAACTGATATTTTGAATTATTTTAGATTCAGGGATAAGAGGTCTTCTTTAAAAGGGAAGGGAGGGACTAAACAGAACATTTCTTGGAAACTTCAGAATTGGCCAAAAGCCAAATTATTGGCATTTTTTTTAACAAATCTATTGTCAAATTAGTTGGTCAGGAGATTTAAACACTCAATTCTATCCAAAAAAAATTCAACATGAAAGTGTCGTACTACCGTATCGCAGTTTTAACCAAAAAATGTTTCACTACTGACCAAAGATATTTCCAAAATCGTGTAAAACAAGAAGATATTCTAAAATTCCTATGGTGACAGAGTGAAATATACTATCCTATATTCACATGCATAAAAATCTACATACTTGAAGTTCACAGAGAAATTATATCCTTTAGCTGGGAAAGGAACATTTGTCAGAATTTCAACTGGAGCAAACACGGACAAAGTGTACCCAGTCTCTACTGTCACGGTTGTCCGCAAATTCAAATTTGAACCTTCAAAGAGTACTGTCAGCATGAAACGGGATCTGGATTACTTTTGGAAAAGTGAAAATCAGATAAAAATGTGAGTTCTTTAAGAACATAGCAACAAGTCTAACACAGTGAAGACATCAGGTACCTTCTGTTGAACCTGGGCCAGCTGCTTCAGCTATTCCAGAAAGCATATCCACAGATAAAACACTTACATTGGTTGTAATCCACCGGCCAGAAAGTTGTTCATTGAAACCTACACATTTTTTGTTGTAAATCTTTAAGACAAACTGTTCGTGCCTGAGCATCACCCTCCCAATAAGAAAAAAAAAAACCAAAAAGACAAAACAGAGGAAAAACCCCTGCTGCATTATCCCGAATATTGAGGTGCATATTTGAAAAATAAATTATAAAGAGAGAATAATCATCACATAAAAAATTGTATCGATGGCTTGACGTGGTCCGTACATGAAAATTTAGAAGAAAAATAATCATGACATGACAAAGGAAGTAATTATATATCTAGTAAAATTTAGACTTAACAGTTTATCGAGAAGAAAACCAGATGTTTTCGATTCAATTCTCACTGTATTCCTAGTATAATTAAATTTACCACAACCAACTAGCTTAAGCTTTTAAGTTGATTGGTGATTTAAGTTTAACATAATTCAACTTGAAATCAAAGCAGAAGGCCATGAGTTCGAACCTTTGCAAGTCATTTTCCTCACCATTTAAAATTAATTCCACTCGTAGGAAATTTCTAAAATTTCTAAATTGACAAACTAGGGGGAGAGTTAGTTAAAATTAAATTTACCTCAATCTATCAGCCTAAACTTGTAGGTTGATCGGTGGTTTAACATAATTCAACATTGGTATCAGAGTAAGAGATCCTGAGTTTGAATCTATTAACGTGTTGAGTTTTCTTTTGATACCTTAGTTGATATAATTAAAAATTTAAGCTATTAGGCTGATTGGTGGTTTAACATAATTCAACACTAACCTTTTATGCTGAAGTTGAGATGACTACCAACTTGAATTACCGGTTCTTGAGGATGTATTAATGCACCTACTGAAATCTGGAGAAAACGACGAAATTCAGGAATTATAGAGAAAACGTGGCAGGATATAACTTTCATAGAGGACTTGCACCTATAAATCTCGATGAGTTTTCTTCTTTCTTTTTCTCTCTCTTTTTATGAAATGAAAAAAAAAAAGAACTTTTCATAGATGATATAAAATATACCAACTCCTTTGAGAAACACTGCCCGCGCTAAGAAAATTTTGGGTGTTTGATTTATTATTATAATTTTAAATATAAGAAAAAGATAAGAATATTTTTGCAGAACTGAATTTCAACATTTTTAAAATTTAACAATTAAGTATATTTGAGCAAAACTGAACATTAAACAACTTTCTGGATTTAAACAACTTCAACTTAAAGAACATATCCTTCCTGTAGAAGAAAAAAAGACTTCAAGAACATAATTTTAGCTGTCCTAAGGTGTAAGAAGGTTCTGGCCATTGATTTGTGCCCTAACATTACAAATTTAATTGACTGGGTCTGAAAGGATGTCATTATGAAGCGAGGAGAAAGCGTGTATGTGAAACACAAATTTTTTACGTTTTCTTCTGCCAAAAAATTTGACTCTCTCTCTCTCTCTCTCTCTCTCTCAAAATACACCCACCCTTCACGGTAGAGTGCACATTCATATTTTACAAATTTAAAAGAAGTGGACCAAGGCACAACCATACCAATATATAGTCTGACTTTTCTGGATTCTTATCAATCGACACTTGGACAAGAGCCTTACCATGTTGCCTTGCCTACAACATTGGGAGAAGAAGTCACAACAGATCAACAGTTAAATACGGGTAACTAGAAAATTCCATCAATGGCCAACATACAGATACTGTCGGCTATTATCTGAGTTGCATGAGGTATATAATTCTTTGAATAGAAGACTAGTTTTTATTACAGAAGATATAATTTATTTCTATATCCAAAAAACAAGAGAGAATATGAGAATGCTCAAGGAGATGAATAATTGGGATGACTATAAACAGGAATATTTTCAATAAGATGAATAAATGAGATCCTTAAATTTCTCATCAACAAATAGATAGAGATGTATATCATGAATAAGAAGCAAAAGAAAAGAATACATAGATCTCAAGCACATTGCGGTTTCTTCTGACAGAAAACTTCAAGGAGTCTTGGCGTGGCGAGAATATGAAATCTTCATTATCTAAGATAATTAATTAGAGACTCCACCGATTTTTTTTTTTTTTTAATGATGATGATGATAAAGCCAATCAAACTGGCATTTCTTAATTAATAAAACTTATCAAGTGATTATTAAAATTAAACAAACAAATATTGAAGTAAAAGCAAATAGCTCTCCTCCTTGAGCTGTCCGTGTAATACAAACCAATAAATTTTTATATACAGAGTATTTCACAGACCTTCAAGTAAATAAATTCACTGCCTTCACTTGAGTAATTTACAGAAACAATATCTGGACGATTAGTCTCCACGTAAAAGAGAACAACATCATGAGCCTCATGAAAGAGATTGCCTGGTTAAGAACATTGTCAGATATGATCATGAGAAATGGATATCAAAGCACAAAAAACCACAAAATATTTTTACATATAAAATTGGTACCTAGGGAATCATAGTAACTTATTGGAAGACGAACTTCAGTGCCAACAGCAAGATTGATCCCATGGAAAGGGAATTCCTGATTTGATAGCATTATTTGGGCGACCTGATCACAAATATCCATGGAATACTGTGTTTTCAGGGAGGAGATCTTCTATGCACTTTTTTTTTTTTTTTTGAAATGAGATCTTCTATGCACTTAATAAAATAAAATGATCAGCCACGCCCTTCCAGGAAAATGTGAAGTACTCAAAAATTACAAATTATTTCTAACTTTGGCTAAATGCTTATATAATAAATGAAATGAAATTATGAATTATGTTAAATCACCAATCAACTCAAAAGCTTAAATTGATGGGTTGGGTTGAATTTAATTATATTAACTAACACTCACCCTCACTTGTGAGATTAGAAATTTGAGAAATGCCCTATAAGTAGAATTCAATTTTAATTGGAAAGGAAACGACTGGGCAACAACTCAAACTCAGACCTCCTGCTTTAATACCTACCATATTGACTTATAATAATCATCAATCAACCCAAAAATTTAAGTTGATGGGTTTGAGAAAATTTAATTATATCAACTAACAGAGTTCTATTTGACTGTTGTATAAATATGAGAATGAAGAGCAATGATTCGCATATGTCATTTTCACAATCGATGAGTTATGAAGGCTTGAAAGTTAATGATTATCTGGTTAGGATACACCCATGAATACTTTAAGACCATCACACTCTAATTTTTCAGCTATTGACGCACAAGGAAATAAAATTTATACCTCTGCAACTCTAATACAAGCAGCAATTTCCATTCTTCCAGAAGGGCGATCCTTTGCCTGAATACATGCAATATTGTCACTCTCTGAAGTCTTTATTCTTTCCCCAATAATGGAGATGGCATCCTTTCCTATATCTTCGTCCTTTTCACCACAACATCTTAATATGGAATATGTTATTGTTCTTTTTCGGATCTGACTGTCCCAGTGGCCATATGAGTCCATGGATGATGGCAAAGATTTGCTTGTAGTATAGTAGGGAGGAAGAATCCAGGTGATTGGAACTCCAAGAGCGAGGGGAAAATTAGGTATCACTGATAAAGATGCCGAAGCCTTGAAAAACTTGGTTTCTTTATTGGAACCAGAAGTGAACTCACAGAGGAAAGAAACAGCAATATTTGTTATGCCTGCAGATCTGAGAAAAAGAGAGAAACGCAGATAAAGTAGGAAAGGTGAAAGCAAGACAGTGATCCATGAATGAAAAGGGATCATCATACACCCAGCAATCCTGGCAAAAAACATATCACCACTTCCTAAAGTTCAACCTTGCCAGATATAAATGACTGAATCGACTAAAAGAAATTATAGCTTAATATTTGTCTGATATAAACAAATAACTGATAGTACCCATTACCCAATAGCTTAAGTAAATGTAATTAGATGCTCTATAGTTCAAATTCCGAGTCTTTTCTCATTGTTTATTTTTAATTTCTTTTTAAATAAAATATTAAAATTTCGGTCTTTCTAATCAAAATCAAAATTTACAACCAACCTCATGTAGTCCCAAAACGTTTTTCCAGCAATCAAACAGAAATAGGTGTATTGGATTTGCTTGCCCACAGAGTGTTAGTCTCCACATGCCCAAACCATCCTCGGCCACAAAGTTTTAACACCATGAGTTTAGTTTTTTGTTTACTTTCATCAGTAAGAAGTTTTGTGTACATACCATACGACTCCTCCCCTTTAAAGGTTCACACGTATCGTAGTAAATTTGTTCCGAAGTGTACTATAGGAAGACCAGGTAGTCTTCAAAACTCCCCCTACCAAGTGTTGTAAACATTATTTCTATCCAGTTTTTTTTTTTTGTAATTGTTGTCTACAACACTTTGCTTTCCAAATGTTTTCAAATTCTTTTCTCTACTCATGTTTTATAAAACCATTTTCTGCTAAAATGTGAACAGAGGTTAGACACGTGCTCGAGTTAGTCTGTGATATTAGATTTTTTGCCGGTTGGCTTGCAACAATGTCTTGAAGAAAGCATGTATTGAAAAATTGTGACTGTGGCAAGTTGCGATTGTGGAAAAAGCATCTCCCATCCACATGCGCACACAAACAGAAGGAAAAAGTAAAGAAACAGCTAAAATCAAATTTGAAGATGAAAAACTTAAAAATTGAACACAAGTCAGGCCTTAAATCTCAAACATATAAATTGACCGAGATCCTGTATTTTTGTTATGTTTACTGAAATGACTAGTAAAGACGTGAAGCAAAATTATAGTTTGCAACAACAATAATTAGTTCATACCTTCCATAAACCATATTGACAAAGCCAAGTTCCTCGGTCATATAACTAATGAACTGAACATCCTCCAAAACAGTTGAAGTAGGCGTGTACTGTCTACCACTGAAGTGCTCCAACAAACTAAAACTCAACACCTAAGCAACATATGTCAAACTTCTATCCAATGGATACCAGGACCCTAATGTTAGTTACTATAGAGGCAGATACAGTCTCACCTTTTCATTTTCAATAGTCCAATTATAACCTTTGCACAACTGATAAAAGGAAAATACGTCACCCTGAAAACAAACTTAAATTCAGTCGGCTGCCATGTTGATTCTCGAATATAGAATTGTGCTTTGATTTTTAATGTTACCTCAGGAAGCAAGGGGTAAATAGGCATCATGTTTCCAACACCTAGTCGTTCATTTTGTACATTCAACAGCACATTGGATGGAATTCCTACTTTAATGTTTCCATATGCTTGACAAATCATAGAACCTCCATAGCGATAAAAAGTAGCACTGATATTCTGGAATTATTTTGTAAGAAAAAGGAATTAAATTCGGAAACAGTGAGTGTCAACTTAATGACAATGACAAACAAAAACAAAAATGAACACATTGTAAGTCTTAGAGTTAGATATATTAGATGTAATACATCATTCTTTGTATTAGGCCCGTTAGGTCCATTTAGTAGTTAGGTTTAGGATATAAACTCTATATAAAGGCATTGCCTCTAATAATAAAAAGCACGACAACTCTTTAGTCTCAATATTGTTTACAGGAAGATCTTAGTGCTTTTTTACATGAATTCAAAGAGACAAAAGGGGTCTTAGGATATAAACTCTATATAAAGGCATTGCCTCTAATAATAAAAAGCATGACAACTCTTTAGTCTCAATATTCCACTCTTTCTATAAGGAATGATAAATTATGGTTAAGTACGGTAGTGCCACATTGCAAATCCAGTAGTCCAAATAATCAAATAGAATGATCAGACTTTATAGTCACAATATGGATATACATGTCCATAGTTGAATCAATCATTGATTAAGAGGATACTGAAACGGATAAGGCAGGAAATGGAGTAGCCAAAGAGATAAAAGAGAATTCTTTCCAATAAGTCTATCAAAGAATCTTTATCATGATCAAAAGTAGTGATACAAGAAGGAAATTCTTTATTTATTATTTAGAGAATTGGGAGATAAAATAAGTACTAAAAATGCTAAACAGAAGGGAGATTTACAACAAAAGAAAGGTGACAAAAAGAAGAGATACAATAATTTGTATAGCTAAGAAAACCCCAAATACATTAAAGAACAGTGCTGGAATTTAATTTTGAGCACCTTCAGAAGATTCTCCACCCCTAGTATTTTAAAATTGCAGAATTTTTTAAGATTATGCAAATTGTGTAAGTTTTCAGAACCGTTTGGCTTTTGTTGGCTGTGTATTTGATTTCACAGGTTGAGAATCTGTTTCCTAAAGCAAGAAAGAAAATTAACAGGATATCAACATATGAATGAGGAGTTGACAATATCTCTTACACATTTCCCGGAAGAAACTGCCGAAAGTAGTCCAGAAGACTTGTGAACATTCACAATCGCATTGTCCAAACTAGCATACTCAACATATGTCCCCGTTGTTGGACCATCTTTAACTGTGAGCTGAGGATACACCCAAAAAATAAAAATTCAGCAAATTGTATTTCTAAATCACAAATTTCTTTCTCTTTTTTTAGAAGGGAGAAAATGAGATAGAAGGCAAAATGAAATATAGACGTCATAATCTAAAAGCAACAAACCTTTATGCCTTAATTTTCATGATTTATACATACTTTTCTATATTCCAGGATCCATATGTAAGTGGCTTACCATATAAGATGCTCCTGGAAGAAGAAAAATATCATGGGGGTGGACTCTTGGTGGTGCATAGACTTCAATCTTTATTGGTTTGCTTAATATTTCGCGTCCTGATTGTTGTAGAATACTCACCTGTTTTCAAGAATAAATTAACTTGTTAAATTCAAACACCTCATAGAAATTGATAAATAAGTGCAAATATAGAATATTGCAGATCAACACCAAGGCAACAAAAAACTTACATAAAGAGTTGTTGTCCCAAGTGATACAGCTTTAATTTTGAAACTGGAAGCTTTAACCACCCCATGACTAGTATTAATAGAATCATCAGTGTCTACAAGCTCAACTATTTGATCCTCGATGTGTACAAGAATATGCATGTAGGAAAACTGCATTTCAAAAAAAAAAACACAGTCAATGTACTTTTCCTTTTTTTGACAAGGAATAAGACTTTTCATTGAAAACTGAAAAGAAACTAATGCTAAAAAAAATCTCTGAAAGGGAGAAAAAAGAAGACTAAAGAAAAGCCAAACGAAAGTGGAAGACAACAAAAATAAAGAGAAAATAAAACCATGTCAGTTTGCACTAATAACAAAAATAAAAGCACGTCAGTTTGTCCCCAAGCAGTGGAACTTGGTTGAAGGCTTAGTTTTTAAAGGTATGCTCTACTTAGGTCCCAGGTTTGAGACACACCTGTGACATTAATTTGTAGACACATCCGTGTCTCCATTCCTTCAATGTCTCGCGATAGCCTAGGGACGGGCGTGATTACTCCGGGTATAGTGGGAGAAGCTTCGATTTCCCGATTTCCAAATGAAACCAATAGGAGAATAATTCTCAAACACTTGGAAAGAGCACACCAAAAAGAAACATTCACGCATCAACCATTGGATAACCTTAATGTGTCCACGATTCATTTGGGTTTCTATTTGTGTCATCGCTTACCTCAATTTTGCAACTACGATCTTACTACCTTATTTAATCATTGGAATATCTTTTCGTAAGATGTATTGATGAACCTTTGTATCAATGATAGTTTGTTTCCTATTAAAAGAATATAGAGAAAAAAAAAAAGAAAAAAGAAATTTCTACTAATATGGAATCAAAACGATCACACCAGGCCAAAGAGCTGTCCATCTCTATAAAGATTTTATGGTTTCGGTCGCCTGGAATTAAGTGTTGAACTCCTACAGACTAGTTTTGTATGCTCTTATTTTTAGTAGGTAAGCTTTCTTTCTCATAAAAGAACAAAAAAAAAAAACTATTCACATGGTTGTACTTGGTAAATAAAATTGAGTTTTATCACGTAACAATTGCTTTTAAAAAATAAAAGAAATAAAGGACTGCCACAGGTCTCAAATAAAGCTTTGATTTGCAGCATAAAACCATGCAAAAAGTTCAGATGAGTTGAGCTTTCAGTTCCATTTATCTACATTTTTTAGTATTAGAGCAGGGAGGGGAGCTTTATAAAAGAAAAGAAAAGAAAACTAATAGCATCTGTGCATAGTTCAATATGTAAAACGCATCCAAATAACAATGAGTTTTCAGTTGTTTAACGGGTAACAAGGCATGATATGGTGCAGAATTGCACATACAGTAAATGAGTTTGAATTCAAACCTGGGAGATGTCAAAAGTGCTTCCATCACTAATCCCAGCAGCTAAATCAACGACCTGGGAGTCTTCTTCCTGATAATTTTAAGATTCCCACGGTGAATGCAGTTTATATGAGGTATTAATAGTCAATCAGAACATACCAGAAGGCTTATTTCTTCTTGAGAGCTAATTTTGATCCAGTCTACATCGGCAACATGAACCTGGCAATATTATAACCTTCTTAAGTTAAACGTGGAGATGGAAACTGGAGCCTTTGGCAGTACAACTGGGAACTTTCTTTAAAAGAGCAGAACGTTAATTAAGAATGGAGTTTTCAGTAATATTATATTTTGAATAATGAAACAAATTCATTGATAAATACCAATTACGATAACCTTATCCACCAATATTATTATTTGATTGCAAAATTTTCATTAAAACTAATTTTCCTCCAAGCCAAATAATGCTATAAGAAAAGGGCCCCAGACTCCCAAGTAGATATCAATATAATAGGTCCTTCATAGCATGAGAAAGAGAAGATGAACAAATAGAAAAGGAAAATATACAAATCTAATCAAGTTCCTTATAATTACAAATACTAGCAGAAAGAACACTATGGCAAGAGCAAGATAAAATTACCACAGCTGAAGATGATGATGGAGGATTGAGCCCAACGTCATAAATCGTCACAAGTGCATTCCCTACTCCTTTAGGTGACAATACTAGCTCTTGGCATTGTATGCCTAAAGCAGGTTGAATAACTTCAACAATACGAGAATCATTTACAACAGCATCCAGAAAACAGCTCCCTCCACTAATCGACATATTTATCTGTCATACCATTTATACACGTTGTGTATTATTGCAAATGTTATGTTTTTTTTAAGAAGAAACAAAACTTTTCATTTATGTAATAAAAAAGACTAATGGTCAAAATATACAAACTCCACGATAAAGTGAAAATGAAAACAATAAAAGAAAACAAAACGAAAACACTAAAAGAAAACAAAATGAAAAAATTACACCAGAAAAATTAAAGACTTTCCAATTAAAACATAGATCCCGTAAGAGTGGGGACACAAACTTGAATGAGAAACCAGGAAGGCTTGAGGACCAAGGGAATTATTTTATTGGGGTATTCAAACACGCGACCTCGTGATTAAGAATATGTATAGATTCCAATTACTAAAGTATATATGTTTGTGTTTCTTTATGTTGGAGATACTCACTTGTCCCACATTTTTCTGAAACAAGAAACAAACTTTTCATTAAGAGAATGAAAGCAAAAGCTTTAGAAACAAAGCTCAAAAAGAGAGAGAAAAACAAGAGGTACAAAAAGGCAAAAGATAGAAGCCAATACTAGAGAATTAATTGATTTTAAGGTGAGAATTCTTCAACACATTTATATGATTTGTGGGCTACTATCACTAGCAATTGGTTTAGAGGTGGAACCTCATACTGTCTAATATGGTATCAAAGCTCCATGTGGGTATTGGTCCCCAACATTCTGATTCGAGGGTAAAACATTTACAGGTATTTGGTAAACCTAAACGAGTAAAGTCAAACCCAACCCAAGCGGGTATTTGGTTCCAAATATTCGGATCCAACCCAAGCGAGTAAGTCTAAGTGAGTACTTCGGTCCACAAATTCGAATCTAATCCAAAATGGTGCGCCATCTTCAGGGTGCATGTTGGAAATACTCACTTGTCCCACATTGAAAGGTGAGGATTCTTGAATATATTTATATGACATTGTGGACTACTCCCTTCACTACCAATTGATTTTGAGGTGGAATCTCATACTATCTAAGACTTTGGTTTAATCTTCTGAACCTTCGTTAGCAAAAAAAATGGGAATCCCCTCTCTCCTCCCCCCTCCTCCCACCGACACCGACACCGTTTTTGCCTACTCAAATGATGTCCACTACCCACTCTTCAGCCTCTTCATCACCTCTTCGCCTTTTTTGTTGAGTTATGTTAAATCATCAATCAACTTGAAAGCTGAAGTCGATGGGTTGGATAAATTTTTTACATCAACTAACAACCACGCTCACTTGTGGGCTTATTTCTTCTGCTCGTATCCTTTCTTTCCATTAATCAAATTCGTCAAAGAAAGATGGAAGTGAAGAGTCATAAAATTAATCTTTCTATTGTTTCTTGTTCGAGAATTTTCATGACTATGTGGAAGATTCAACTCTTCATTCGTTCATCTCTCTTTCAACTACTTTGTTAAACTGGTTGGAGTTGGAGTATTATGCTACACCAACCCATTTGTTTGGGAAAGTTGTGCTCGTCATCAGGAGGTCTCGTTCATTGGCTTGTTTGGCCAAGGAAGAGAGGATAAGAAAGACATTTCATCCATGTTCCCAAGGGTGAGTCAAATGAGGGTTGTTTTTCATTTTGGGTATCAATAATAGACTTCATCACTTGCCTTGAACAAATTTCTCTGGAACAACCTTCAGTACCTCAAAATACTTCAGCCTCATGCCCTATTGACACTTCAAAGTCAGTTTCCTAAGACTTCATGGCATCTTCTACTTCATCCCCGGTTATGGAAAGGGTCTCCTCATTGCTTGAAAATAGCAAGACACCAAGTGTTCAATCTCCTGCTTCTGCCACCCCCTTTTCACCCATTATCCAGGTCAGAAGAATCTCTACTTTTAAAGGTTATTTGCATGTTGCCTTAGGAGTCAGGACTAGCTCTTTTAGAGGGAAGGACCATATAGTAGAATTATGCAAATTTTACTCGTAGTTTGGGTATTATGTTGATCCCAATGAGAATTTTATGCGCATGAACTTGTTGTTTCTCTTTTATTGAACTTGTTAGTTTCATCATTTCATTTTAGTCTGTTTGTGATAGAATCTATCAAAGGTCCCCTCTCTTTAAGAGACAATATCAAAATGTTTATCTCATTGATTAGGATCAAGAGTACATTAAATAGCCAAATGGGAGACTAACTACTAACCACCCTTTATCCAGCTCCTTTTGTTCTATTTCTCTGCAAGACTTAGCAAACAATATGGTTTCCCACCTTTAATGTTCTTTTTATTTCGCTTTGGCTCTGCGTAGCCTGTCGGGATTTTTTGGATCTTTTTTCTACTGCCCTTCGGGGTTTGTTATCTTATTGTACTCTTTTTCATTATCTTAATGAAATTGTTTGTGATCTTCTCAAAAAAAAAACTACTAACCACCCATCATTGTAACTTCTTAACTAGTACTAACAATATAACTAACTAACAAAGGATCCTATCAATTACCCAGCCCCCAAAATTGCCATTGTCCTCAAGGTGTTTACAATTTTAAACCATCACTCAGTTACCAATTGTAATAGGATATTGCTTAAATGGTGAGCTCTAAGGCAGCTTTGTTTTTCCTCTTTATGAACTTCAGTTCAACCCCCTTCTTTGCTGCAAACGACTAAAGACTGGCAAAACTCACCAATAACATCATCATACCTTGGATAAGGTGGCCACCTCCAAAATTTTCCGAATGCTTAGTTGACTGATTGATACTCCCAACAAATCACCAAAATCATCAAGCCCTCCGTTTTTGGCTTCGGTCCAACTCTTCTCGTCATTACCCCCGATTCGTCCATGGAAGACGAGATCACCAAACTCGATCGGTTGCACTTGAATCGGAGGAAGGTTGCTTCCTTCCAATACCCATTTGGAACGTATACAAGGTTTACTTCCTCCATTCATGTTGATGCTAACAGTAATGTAGTGCATCGTGTCGCGAGAGATTCGGTGGTTGGACTCGGGTTGCGATCGATCTAGATTTAGGTCGGGGGCCAAATGAATAGTTCGAGGTTCAGGTTGTGTCTGGATCGCGGATCGAGTTGCGATGGACAGAGTTCGCGTTTTCCTTTGGATTCGTGAGTTTCGCTATTTCGGCTTCATCTCCCTCCGACTTGTGTCAACCGTCTGCGGTCTTTCCAGCATCGTTCGTCTTCGGCCTTACCCATGTTGCCTTACTCTTCCGGCTCTCTGCACTACTGTTCGACCGTCGTCGCCGGTGCCACTACTTCGCCATCGTTCATTCTTCGGTCGCCAAACGTATCTTTTCTTGGTTAAGCTTTCGTTTCCGGTCTTCACCCCCTTCCTTACCGACGATTCCCCTATTCTGTCTTCTTGGTTTTGTTCCGTTTGAAGACCACCCGATCTGTTTTCGCGTGATACAATTTTTTTTTCGAGAACTCCGGCTTGGCCATCAACCTTCGCTATCCGGCTTTGCCATCAATCTTCGTTCTTGATTTCATCCTTATTTGTGTTCCTCCTATCTCCGGCTTCGTAATCAATCGTCTTCCAAATGCATCCCTCTCGAGTCAGGCCACGTACGGATGTCAGATTAATTTCTTTTCCGAATGAGCCATTGGATGTCGATTCTTCCCTTTCCTCTTCTTCTTCGGTCTCCTCTTTTGAGATCCGTTCTTTTCTTGCCGATTTTTCACGTTTCTTGGACGTAAGCGTTGTCGCCAAAACTCCAAAATGCGTTTCTTGGTTGCAAGAATTTGGTCTCTTATCTTCCTTCTTTAACTTTTCTTCTTACGTGCCTCTTTCCTTTCTCTTTCGTATTTCTTCACTAGCATTTCCCTCCTTCGTCTCCATGTCAATCTTGCGTTCTCCTCGGCCAATCTTGCTATTTCTTTTCGCTTTCTTGCATTTTCCTCGGTCAATCTTGCATTCTCTAATCTTCTTTCTTCCCGCTCCCTTGCGTTTTCCTCATCCCATCTTGCGAACAACGCTTCCATACGCTCTGCAAGCTCTACCCAATCCATGTTAACCGTCACCACGAATCGTGGCTCGAATACCAATTGATAGAATCTATCAAAGGTCCCCTCTCTTTAAGAGAATATCAAAATGCTTATTCCATTGATTAGAATCAATAGCCAAATGGGAGACTAACTACTAATTACCCTTCATTGTAACTTCCTAACTAGTTACTAACAATATAACAAATTAACAAAGGATCCTGTCAGTTTGCTTGATTGCTAAGTAGTTTACTGTGTTAGCTAGGTTTAGTCGACAGCCTGAAGTACTATGACCTGACCATAATCGCGAAATTTGAATTGAGTAAAGACTTCTTTAGAGTAATCTTGGAAATTTATAAATGTTAGGCTACTGCAGATATAAAAACACCATGAATAAAGTTGCAGCATGAAAGGCATCAAATCAGGCATTCATAAACGAACTAGGCCAACTGATTGCATTGAGTCTGGGAATCAGGTTTCTACCTTGAGATCTGGATTGAAAAATAGCAAATTGTACTCTGGGTGGACTCTTAGAGTAGAAACAAGCTGCATTGGTGAACAGATCCAGTAGTAAGAACCAAGTAAAGAAGATAAAAGGGCTTTCAACAAATATATAACAAACATAAGAACTGGCAATGGAAGGACAAAGAGAAATACATTCCTATGGTTGAAGAACTTCTAGAACTCAAACTACTCACCATTAAACAAGACATGCAGGCATAAGTTCCCCCTATACTTAGAAATAATAAACAGAAAAAATGTTAGGACCTTACCTGTAAAAGTATTGCATCTGTCAAAAGTTTATCCGAGTTATCAAGCCACTGGACAGAATAATCATCCCGCACAGCATCATTGAAGCCAGTGACAGTTGCACGAACGATACACTTGAAGAGGAAAGACGTAATTTCAGGTCAAAGCAGCAGTAAAAAATTGGTAGTTCAGGGGGGAGGAGGGATTCAATAACACAAGGAAGATTTCAACACTATAGAAACAGTTATCTCCATTACAAGCATTTCACCAGTATAACCCATGCCAAATAAATAACAGTACATGTGCTCCTAATAGGAACGAATAATTTCCTTTTTTTTATATTTTGATAAGCCTGAAAATTGCATTTTTTTAATAATAAACCAAACTTTCATTCAGGAAAAAGAATTTTTAAAAAATAAACACAAGGGCATGCAAAAAAAAACGAACCAAAAGAAAGGGAGGCAAGCAACCTACAAAAATGACCTCCAGTTAGGTAAAACATTATTACTAAAGAGAAATATAGAATCTAACGAGGGATCGAACATCATCTGAAGACCTCTCCAATCCTCTAAAGATTATGCTATTTATCTTAACTAAAAACTCCTTATTATGTAACTTGAAAAACGCAATACCCAAAAGAAAGCCTTCAGCAAGCAGTACTTAACTACAAAATCTTCACAGGAAAAATGATAAATGGAGCTGAAAATTAAGGTAAGATTCTACCTCTCCTGCTTCATTTTGCAAACTCAAGAACCTCTCCCAGCTATAGGCTCTCTTCGAACCATACAGCTCATCCCAGTAAGCTAAACTTCCACATCTGCTAAGTTCCCATCTCAAATGTAGCGAAGATGAATTTGCAAAAGGTTCTCCTAAATCACTAACACCAACCGCAGCTATTCTTATAGTGCGACCATTCGCCACCGTGACAGGAGCAGCATGATGTCTCATTGAACTCCAGTCGGCTCGAATTGCAGTTTGAATCGCGTCAATTTTATTCACTGAATAGTACAATCAGTTTACCAAAATATTCAGAAAGATAAACTACAGAATGAAATCAACAACTAAGACAATAAACAAAAGGAGTCTACCAGATAAATAGAAACAATCAATACCAGGTTCATCAGCAATTAAAACAATGGAGGAAGGGAGACTACACATGGCTGAAACCAGAACTACCGCAATTGCAGATGTTGGATGGCCATCTCCAACCAAATTGCCGCGTTTGAATCTAAGTTTCTGAATCATTTGAGTCAGAATTAGCATATATAGCAGATCCTTCTAAATCGAATAGAATAATAACAATATAACTATTGAATGACAGAAGAAGAGAGAGAAGTACATAGGTTCCTAATCTTTGACATTGAATTTGATATGAACCATAATTTTCAGATAGTTGGTGCACAAAAATACCGCCTTTGCCAAAACCAGATTCTTCATCAAAAATCTCAACAGTTTCAATAAATTCAACACCTTGACCCCAATGTTGAGGACCACCATGAAGCATGACATTAGAGCGTGTTCCAGGAACAAGATGTAACTTATCTAAACTTTTCAAACCATCAACTTCAGATTGAGCTAAATCAACCCAAAACCCACCAAATTGACTACCATCATCCATGTGTGTGACAAGGAGCGGTGGATATGCAGCAATTTGTAAGGATGCCTTTAAAAAAGTAGGCCCATGCAAAGGGAGATCAAAATGCTGAAATTCTTTAAATAGTGTGGCTTGTAGCAAAGTATGACCAGAACCAGAAGCATAGACAGAAGTCCATGAACAAGGGGGGCCATGGGAAGAATCACGTAGTTCAACATTGTCTAGCACGTCCAGTGCAGGCATCTCACGTGTTTTATTTTGAATTTTGAAAGACTCGCTCTCTACTTTCCACTTTACATGAGAATTAAAAGCATCGCATCGATAGAAATAGTCACCTACAAATGCGAAATCGATGTTAAAATACTAAATGAGAAAAAAATCATAAGAATGCATAAAACTTATAAGTCCAAATATGCCTAGAAAGTTAATCACCATTTGATGACTGCATTGTGACAGCCGCTTGAAGATATGACCCGACAACAGTCTCTACAGGGAAACAAGGAAGTATCATCATAGATTCAGGTACGGCTACTTCAATTACAACCTGCAATTATTTCAAAGTAAGATAAGCATAATCAATTTAACCAGATCAAACTCCCAGATTTGGTTTCTTCATAAAAGAACAAAAAAAAAAAAGATCAATGAAGATGCATAAAGAAAAGTTTTACGTGGTAGCAAACAACAGCCCAAAGAGAAATGAAGGCTCAAACATCACTGGAATACCTCTCCACCCTCTATTTTGTCTCTTTTCTCCAAACCCCTCACAAAATGGCATACACTCTGGCTTATCACAAAAAAAATCCATTTCACATGGAAAGGAGGGAAATAAGTCATTTCACAATCATCCCTATGAGATCTCTTGGTATGGCCAACATAAAGCAAAACTCGTCAAAATATCGATACCACGCATTTTAGGTCATCTCACAACACTAAAGAAGAAGATTAAGATTCTTTGTTGCCCTCCCAATTATGATGCAAGAGACAAGCCCCATAAGGAGGAACCATTCCTCAAAACACTATCTTAAGTATTCATTCTACCAAGAAAACCTGGCAAGTAAAACACTTAACCTTCTTTGGGATCTTCACCTTTCATAACAAAGCAAAATTTGAATCATCCACCAAATAGGAGGAACAATTTTATTGATATATGAGATAAAGAAGAGGGTTATACCAAGTAGGACATTGCAAAAGATCTATTCAATTCAAAAGGAGGTAAGCATAAGTAAAAATTGAAAAAAAATAGAAATTGTTCACAACATGTCACCACGATTGTGACTATAGATTAAAGAGAGGGAGAGAAAGAGGGGTAAATGGCTTCCTTGTCTAGAAAATTTCTTTCATGCCATAAGGTCCAACAAAATATCCAGGTAAAATTCTACCATAGATTTTGTTTCTTATCCCAAAAAAATAAATTCGATAGATGTTTTATCATGTGTTTTTCTCATTGTTTTGTTGCCCGTGTATTGGGCTACTTCGATTGGCTTGCCTTCGGTAACTTTTTTTTTTTTTTTTTTTTTTTTTGACAAAGCAACAAATTTTTCATTAAGAGAATGAAAAGAGCCTCTAAGCTCAAGATTACAAAACCTCAAAAAAAGGAATACAAAAACATGATTTAAGAAAGAAAAGAAGAGGAAAAAAATCAAAAGAAAGATAGAAACAAATCTGAAAACTTAAGAGAAAATATAGAACTATATGAAAGCTTCCCAATTGGTAACAATGTCTTGAATAAAATATGCTTCAAAAAGCTTGCATAAAGAAGCCCAAGATGAGGCTTTAAGCTTTGCAGATTCGAATCTTGATTCTTTTGGTACATTAATGCCTTGAACTATTCTTTGGTTTCTTTCCCACCATATTTCATAAAGAATAGCTTTAACCAACTTTGTCCATGAAATCTTGATTAGTAAACATTTGTCTTTTCATTGTTTCTCCTGACATAACTTTGTATTTTTTTCATCTTATTTTGATAGGTTCTTTCTATCTTTTTCATAATATAAATGAAAAGGTTTGTTTCCTATAAAAAAAATCTCCCATAAAAGTTTTTTCTTAGAAGGATGGCCACCAATGGTGAAAGATATGTGAAGGTTTGGATCAATGATGATGGGTGACTCCCATTTGAAAGCCGTGATGATGTCTTCCCAAAATTTCTTGGCATAGTTGCAACAAGCCAAAATGTGGGATTGTGACTTAAAAGAAACTTTTTACATAAAACATACAATTGAGGGGACATAAAACACGCTTTTTTTGGAGCTTATATTCTGTGTTTTTTGCTTTATGAGCAAGCTCCACAAAGACGAATTTTACTTTTTTTAGGTATTTAGCCTTCCAAATCAATTCAAATAGAAAAGCCTTTTTGGTGTAGTATCATTGATGATGTTTTTGATAGGTTTAGGTATTTAGAGAAAATGGATTAATATAAGGGTATATATGAGCAATTAGTGGAGAATTTGTTAGAGAATATGATTATAAATAGAGGGGATGGGTAAGTGAAGAAGGCACCCAAATATTGAGAGATTTCTTAGAAGGCTCAAGAGAATTGTTCTCTAGAGAATGGGAGGTTCCAAGTCCTATCAATTGGTATCAGAGCCATTTCGTTTCTGGCCATGGAGATCTTAGTGAAGTTCAAAAGCATTGGTGAGGAAATGAAGGGTACAAATGTTCGTGTGGCTAACGAAGCCTGGCAGCTGTGAATTTAGAGGGTAAAACTCTTTGTTTTATTTAATGGAAATAAGAGTTCTTATATAGAGAAACCTCAATGTACAAATAAGGAAAGAATATAAAATAGGGACTAAATCTCCTACAATCAATAGTATTCCAAATTAATAATACAAGTATGGTAATTCTCAATATGGAAATAACTAATTATGTAAATTGTAGGTATGCAAATAACCAACACTCCCCCTCAAGCTGGTTTAAAGATGACTTTCATTGTCAACATGTTTATCATACAATCAAATTTTGACTTCGGAGGGCCTTTTGTTAAAACATCAGCCACTTGGTCAGTAGTTGGTATGTAAGGAATACATATAACCTCAGTTTCAATCTTCTCCTTTATAAAGTGCTTGCTATTTCAATGTGTTTTGTTATATCATGGAGAACGGGGTTGTGGGCAATGGAGATTACTGCTTTCTTATCACAATAAATGTGCATAGGTGAATTTTGAGAGAATTTCAATTCTTCAAGTAATTTCTTTATCCATATTCCTTCACATATGTCATGGGCCAGTGCCCTGAATTCTGCTTCAGCACTACTTCTTGCTACTACACTCTGTTTTTTGCTTTGCCATGTGACTAAGTTACCACCAACAAATGGGCAGTAACCAGAGGTCGATCTTCTATCTGTAATGTTGCATGCCCAGTTAGCATCGATGTAGACTTCGGCATGAAGATGACCCTATTTTTTAAACAATATTCCTTTTCTTGGAGTGCCTTTTAAGTATCTCGGGATTCTATACACAGCGTCAAAGTGAATAAGACTAGGAGCATATTGGCTAACCATACTTACAGCAAATGCAATGTCAGGGCGAGTATGAGAAAGGTAGATGAATCTTCCCACAAGTCTCTGAGATTTTTCTTTATCTCTTACTTCGCTTTCTTTTGCCAGCTGTAATTTCACATTTGGTTCAATAGGAGTTTATGTTCTGCAACCAAGTAGTCTTGTCTCTTCTAGCAAATCTAAAACATATTTTCTTTGATTTACTAAAATGCCATTTTTTTATCAGGAGAATTCTGTTCCTATAAAGTATTTTAGGAATCCAAGATCTTTAATTTGGAAGTCATCTGCTAATCTCCTTTTCAACATGGTAATCCCTTCAGTATCATTTCCTGTCACAATTATATCATCAACGTACACTATCATCCCAACCATTTTATGGCATCCAGTGTGTTTATAAAATATAGTATGATCTGCTTGGCTTTGAAGGAATTCGTGTTTAATCACTGTTTTTTCGAAACGTTCAAACCATGCCCTCGAAAATTGTTTAAGATCGTACAATGATTTCTTTAATTTACAAACTTTGTTACTCTGGAATTCTTTCTCAACCCCAGGAGGTATGTTCATAAAAACCTCTTCTTCGAGATCACCATTGAGGAAAGCATTCTTGACATCAAGTTAATATAAGGGTCAATCTTCAGTAACTGCAATAGATAACAACACTCGAATAGAGTTAATTTTAGCCACGGGTGCAAAAGTTTCTTGATAATCTACCCCAGGTTTGAGTAAATCCTAGCCACTAGTCTTGCCTTATATCAATCAATGCTCCCATCTGCATTGCACTTTATATTAAACACTCATTTACATCCTACCATTCTTTTGTCCTTTGGTAACTCAACTATGTCTCATGTGCGATTTTGCTCAAGAGCATTCTGATAGAATTTGTCAACTTTATTATCAAAAGCCAAGAACAAGAATCTTGTTCCTCCTATTCTCCAAGAATTGAGAATTACAAAATGTTCACTAATCGGTTTGACCCCTACACCAAACTAACATAACTACTTTCCCATGTGCTTCTCACATGTCAACTAGGCATGTGCTTGTCACATGCTTATTTACTCTACACAATTCTAACATGCCACTAATACATTCTTTATTCTTTATTACACACATGTTCATTTTGCCCTTCTCTTATACACCTTAGTGACCGGGAGTCTATCAATACCCGCCCCCCAAAGAACCACCTTGTCCTCAAGGTGGAAGTCCAAAAATTGCGCGTGAATCACTGTTGCCATCTCCCACTTGCTTCCTCGGGTGCACAACCCTCCCATTCTATCAACACTTCCCGCTCCCCGGGGTGCCCTACGGCTTCTCGCATTCCCACCACGGCTCTTAGCCTGTACTACTATTAAATCATCTTCCAGATTAGTCGGGATTAGCAATATTGCTAGTGACGTACCGACTGCCTTTCCCAACATCGAGATGTGGAATACCGGATGTATTCTTACATGTGCTGGTAGTTCTATCCGATAGGCCACCTTGCCCACCTTTTCTATCACTTTAAATGGGCCCACGTAGCGTGTTGCTAACTTCGGATGTTTGTGTGATGTCAATGTTAATTGTCTGTAAGGTCGTAGTTTAAGGTACACCGCATCTCCCACCTCAAACTGTACATCTCTTCTCTTATCATTGGCTACTTTAGTCATGTACTGTTGTGCTTTGTTTAAAGCCTCTTTCAAGGTTCGCAGTATAGCATCTCTACTGGTCAGCAACATGTCCACCCCTGACAACGGGCTACCTCCCACTGTGTAGTTTAACAACATGGGTAGGGCTCTCCCATAAACCGCCTCAAATGGTGTTATGCGTGATGTCGTGTGCTATGATGTTGAAGTTGTATTCAGCCCACATAATCCATTTCACCCACTGTTTTGGTTGTGTCATGGTGAAGCATCGTAGGTGTGATTCTAAACTGCGGTTAACAACCTTGGTTTGGTCGTCAGTTTGTGGATGGTATGTTGTACTACGTCGTAGTTTTGTTCCGGAAGCCTTGAACAATTCCTACCAAAACAAGCTTGTGAATACTTTGTCCCTATCCGAGAAGATGCTTCAAGGCATACCATGCAAGCGCACTATCTCCTTTATGAACAACTGAGTGATGGTCGATGATGTGTAAAGGTGCTTCGCTACAATGAAATGAACGTATTTTGTCAATCTGTCCACTACGACCATAATGGTGTCAAATCCCTCAAATTCCGGTAGTCCTTCCTCAAAGTCCATCGAAATGTCCTCCCAAATTTTTTTCTGGTATCGGTAACGGTTGTAATAAGCCTGCCGGTGCCAATGATAAGTGTTTAGCCTGTAGACACGTGGTACATTCGCTAACAAATGCATGCACTCTCGCCTTCATGCCTACCCCAATATAATTCTTTGGCTATTCGCTGGTAGGTTTTGAGTACGCCGTGGTGGCCTCCGATTAACCCCGCATGGAACTCTTGTAACAACAGCGGAATAGTGAGTGAATCAGGTGGTAATACTATTCGCCCTTTATAACACAAAATCCCGTGGCATATATCAAAGCCCGTTGGTCCACTTTTTCCTTTACTCAGGGTCATGTATATTTTATTCAATTGTTCGTTCACTCTCACCAGTTCCAAGAACATCTCTGTGTTCACTCCATTCACCACACTTAATGCAGCCAATTCTCCGGTTTATGGTATTTGCAAGAGTGCGTCGGCTGCCGAGTTTTCTTGGCCCTTCTTATATTCAATATGAAAATCGTATCCCAACAATTTAGTTAGCCAACGTTGATATTCCCCCGCAACAACTCTCTGCTCCAACAGGAACTTCAAGCTCCTTTGATCAGTTATGACAATAAAGTGTCTCCCCAATAACTATGCTCGCCACTGCTGTACTGCAAACACAATTGCCATCAATTCTCGTTCATACACAGGATTATATCGGTGTCACTGGTAGCGCTTTGCTAAAGTACGCTATGGGCTGGTTTTCTTGCATCAATACGGCGCCAACGCCTACTCTCGAGGCATCTGTCTCGGCAATAAACGGTTGCGTAAAGTTCGGCAACCTCGGAACGGGCATGGATGTCATAGCGTGCTTCAAACGCTGGAATCCCATTTCTGATTCGTCGTCCCAAGCAAATTTTCCTTTCTTCAACAATTGTGTCAATGGTAAAGCCATCGCTCCATAGTTCGCCACAAACCGTCTATAATAGCCTGTGAGCCCTAAGAACCCCCTCAACTCCTTTATGGATTTCGGGCTCGGCCAATTCTCCATTGCTTCTATCTTCGATAGGTCTGCTGCAACTCCGTTTGCCAATATGTAATGGCCTAAATACTCAATCTTCGAAACTCCAAAGCTGCATTTTTTTACATTTGCAACAAACTGATGCTCGCACAAAGCTTCGAATACACATGTTAGGTGGTAAAGTGACAAAGAGGAAGATGAACACTTCTCTTCTTTGATGTAGGCGTCAATTAGAATTTTGGAGAAGTTTTCTCGGTTCAATTAAATAATATATTGGGTTAACTTGTTTTTTTTTTTTAATTTTAGGAAGATAAAAAATGCGAATTTTACATTTTATAAGTGGGCTAATTAAAAGAAACAAAACGATCATTTTATTTGAGTTAAACAAACTATTTTTTCAAAAAAAATAAAACTTGCAAACGTGTCGTTGGTCAGTCCGTTTTTTTTTTTAACTGGACAATTCAACTCATGTGTCCAAGGCGTTTCCGACACGGACCGTCTACCCAAAATGAAGTGGTCGTGCTTTTTAGCCATGAAAAAGTATCCATATAAAAGTGTTGACATTCTCTGGGCTTTTAGATTTCCAAATTGCCTTAAAAAAAAAATTTCCATAATGTTAACTTTTATAAGCAATATCATCGAAACTTTCAAAACGAGGACAAGTTTGCGAAAAAGTTGCAAAATGAACGAGACTTTTTATTGATGTAATGAAAAAAGACTAATTTTTTTAATGAATTGGAATATTTATTAGTGAAATTTTCTTCACTTTGATTGTTGTCCTCTTCCTCTTTTGAACCTTTAACTTGTTGAAAGTTTCGTTTCCTACTTTTTTTTTTCTTTTTTTTTTGAATAAATTGAAATACTTGTTTCTTATATAAGTAAAAAATGGGGAAAAAATAGCAAGCATAAAACAAGGGTTAAAGAGTGGAAGAAAACATAAAATGTATAGAAATATGCATACGAAGTAACTACAGACAAGAGTTCGTTCAAGAAAAACTAAAGCAGAATATTACTAATAATTGTTAAGTCTTACCTCATCAAAATTTGATGAGTCAAAAATCGATAGTGCTTTAACCGTTGCTTTACCGTACTTTTTTGCCTGAATAACTCCAGAAGCAGATACAGTGACAACACTAATGTCCGAGGACAACCATTTGTAGTCACTTGATGTCTTAGCACAACCTACGTTGGAGATTATGGAATGTAAGTAATTTTTCAAGAGTGATTTAAAGACTATGCAGTTAAAATGCTACAGACCGCCAGTAGCTTCAAGTAACACCTCCTGATAAACAGAAGGGGTCCAAGGTAGGAAGATGTTTCTAGATGCTCCACTTCTGTTGTCCAAGCTGATTCTTACTCGTTCACATACGACAACTTCTTGTGTGATCTTGAGAACCTAAATTGGATGAAAACAATAAAAAAGGAATATACTTTCTAACTGGAAGCTCAAAATACAATAACAAATCTGAGCAATGTGGATTATGACCACAATAATAGATAGCCTCCTGCACAAGATGGCAAAGGAAATGTAATCATAGCACATGTTGTAAAGTTAAAAAGATTCAGGTATAAGCAGGAGCAAGAAGATGTGAAGAAGAATAAATTTTTTATGTTTTAAGTAGTACCTCCTTTGATTCATAACTACTACCATAGTATGCCAGTGAAGCAGTCAACATTCCTTGTCCCTTTGAAATCGCTTGCAAAATTCTAGAAGTTCGCCATTTGTGTTTAGGTACAAGATCATTGGTTAAGAGGTAAGTTCTCAAGCACTGGGATTGGTTACCATGCAACTGGACATCATCACTCTGCATTTGAGAGAAAAAGCTATGAGCTGAAAACAGCAAGAAAAGTTAGTGCCAAACATATAAAGGCAGGAAGAAAATCCACGAGTAGAAAACAGCTATTGATAGAATTAATTAGTTAGTAATTAGTAAGGAAATTTGTTAGGGCACTCGGTTATAAATAGAGTTCGTGGGTAAGGGTAGAAGAAAGCAAAAGGCATATATAAAAAACAGTTCAAAAAAGGCCAAGACATTTATTGAGAAAAAAGAATGAAAGAACAATACAAAAAGGCATACATAAAATAGCACATAAAAGGAGACCACTTATACGAAGGGTCTGCAATCAAAAAAAATGACTCCTAAGAAATATTACAAAAACGTTCGGTTACTTTTTTTTATTTTAGAGATGGTGACATTTTATTAAAAGAAGAAAAGAAAAAAAAGTACAAAGTAAGGAGAACAAAAAAAGAGTAACAAAACTAGGCTACGGAGACAACATAATAAGCCAAAACAACACCAAAACAAGGCTAAAAGAAAACTGAGGTCGAAAGAGAAACATAAACCTTGAATCTACTTTTTTTTTAACAAACACACACATTAAATCTTCTAATGAGGGCCCAAACATCACTCAAAGACCTCTCCACCACATTGAAGATTCAATTATATCTCACTAGTCACTCTAAAAATCCAACACAAAACACACAGCTCTACTTTTCACAAGAAATGTAATGACCAAGATTATGGTTTCTATATATAAGGTATGTCCCGAATCCCTAAGTGAGTCAAAGGTAATTAATAGCCTAAAATAACTTTGAGGAAGCTTGAAACACTTTGACCAAGGCCATTTGCTTCTTACGGGGCAATTCAGGAAATTAATTGGCTAATGGCATTTTAGTAAAATCTAACTCCTGCATCTATTTAAATACCTTTATTTGACAAATCCCTATGTCTATTTTGAATTTGAAGCCTGTATGTACCCTTCCAGACGACAAGAACCTCTTGAAGAACACCTTACCAGTCGAAATTCTTTGTGAAGAAAACCTCGTGAAGAACTTTTTGTGCTTTCTAATCCAGAAAGAAGATGAATGATTAACGGTTAACCAAACCTTTTGTATTCGGCTGAGAAGAATTAATGAGATGAGAGTTGCTGTTAAAGCTAGCCTTGAAAATTGGCAACTCGAGAGAAGCCTTCTGAAGCTGGCATTCTGCGCTGGATGGATTTGAAAAGGAAAATTCTAAGGGAACACTTTGATTCTGGCATTCATTTGATGTAGGATTAGCACCAAAAGATGTAAAGAAAGAACTAATCAAAAATAGCATAGAAACCCCTAGAAGCTTAGTCCCAGTTAGAATATGGATGAGAAAACGACCCCGTTTTTTCAGCCAAACAACTCAACAACAAAGATATCCAGAAGAGAAATGAGCAAGCAAATTCATCCCTGAAGACTTGACGGAAAAAATCTTGCGCAGCTGTTGCTTAAGAAGAGATAAAGAGGATTCCAGCCAATGGAAAAGAGAAATTGAATAGGGAATGGATTTTTCGAAGGCATGGTCATCAATCCAAAAAATCGATTAGCTTTGCAAATGTTACAAATGTCAAAGGATTCACCAAGAATATTACTACTCTTGGAAGCCATTTTTAAGAAAGCAGAAAAGGAACATAGTGAAGGCTGAAACAAAGGAAAAAGATAAGTACACAACAAAGAGGTAGCTGCAGAGACTAGGGAGAAGGAGAAGATCTGGACAGAGATGAAAAGGAATTAAAGAGAGACATCGGAAGAATGTCAGAGGAAAGGTCGGGGTAAGGCTGGAAAGGGGAAGGAAAGAAAGGAAAGGAAGAAGGCTATGAAGCACGAACACTTGATTTTGACAAAGTATCAGTGTCGGACGCGTATCCGGCGTTGATACTTTTGGACACTTTTCGAACATGTGTGTGACACTCGAAATTTCGTGTTCTCTTTTATTATTATTTTTTTTTATTTCAGACACTTCACTAACACTTCATGGACACGTTATGGACACTTCAAGAACACACCATTTAAGACTTATTTGTTTCAAGTAATTAATGACATGACAAAGAGATAGTGTTTTGAGGATTTTGGTAGGCATTTAAAGAAGAATATATTCTTTGTTGGATTTAAATGGACTCGTATAACTAACTATGTGGGTTAAATTCAAACGCTAGTTAAATTTTCATGTTCATCTTCATTTTAATTTTTTTTCATAGTTGGTAAAATATCAAAATATATTGGATGTGATCTTTTAATAGTATATCATAAAAAGTAATAATAAATAATGTGTCTCCGACGTATCTATGTCCTACATTTTAAAATAATGGCGTTCTCGGAGTCTGTATCGTGTCGTGTTCATATCTCTTGTTCATGCATCTTCAAGTCATTTTTTTCCCAATTTTGTCAATTGATAATCTACTTCTACTTCTCCGCGCCTTGAGCTTTTAAAAAAACTAGGGACGATGTATTTCATATTTGCCCTTCTAATGTAAACATTTACAATCAGAGGCCTCATAATCTTGGATGCCTTTGTAGGATTTTCAAAGGCCCAGAACTAGAGATTCTTAGAGTAAAGACACTCCAAATAACTAGAGATCCTCGCCAACCGAGCATCCCAAAATATTAGCTTGTGAGGACTGAAAAGTTCATTATTTATTGTTTAATAAGAGAAAGGAATTCAATTGATGTATGAAATCTAATTACAAAAGACGGGCATTGCCCAAACCAAAAGCTATTATCATAATGGTGATAATTAGAGGAGTAAAACCATATTCCAAAGTTACATATCTATTCTGAAAATAAACATTTGTAGGAAAAAAGGTTACCTCAGTGATATATAATTCTTGGGCATCAGATCCTCGTGAAAAAACCTTCATTTGAATGAGATATTGACGACCAACAACAATATACCAATTGGCATGAGACGTAGTTCTTTCTAATCCTTCAACAGGTTCGTCGACAACGGGCAAGGGACTAATGTACAAATGTAAGGATTCTGGCATGACAACATTTAATGATGACATTTGAATGTGCCCAACAACCCTGGTGTCTTCCACAGTTACATCCATGACACCAAATCCTAGCGCGGTAGCTAAACCCAAGGCAGAATCAACATATGCAATGGAAGAGTTTGAAGTAAACCATCGGTAGTGTGGAGATGGTAAAGTTACCTCTGCATATGCAAAAAAAAAAAAAACAATCAAGCAAAAATAAAAGAAGACTTAAGAGAATATACATACAAGTAAACTCTAACTTGTAGGCAACTTCAATAACGTTGACCATAAAGCATACCATAGAACAATTGAATATCCAATTTTGACTTGTTTGTACTTTTCTTTTTCTTTATAGAGGATACCTTGTATATCTTTCAATCTTTTTTTTCTAAGACATTAGGTTTTTTGTTCACGAAATTAGTTACCGGCCTCTTGTTTTTATTTTTGTTTTTGTTGTTTATCATTCGGATTTTGTAATCTCGATCTTATGTATCTTTTCTATATCAATGAAAAGTTTGTTGCCTTTTCAAAAAAAAAAGGTGATGAAGTACCGAAGGAACTAAATTTAGGTAGTAACTAGTTGGCTTGTTGCCGCCTCACTAACTACCGTTATAATGAGTTGAAGAGTAAACCTTGGAGAATGTTGGCACGAATAACTTTAAGACTGTAATGAACAGTAGCACCTACGAGAACAAAAACAGGTGAGGGAGGCTCGAGTGACATTGCCTCTGCCACAGTCAAAACTATCTTATCATCCATGTGCTTAACATCTGATTCAAGCAAATGCACAGAAACGATTTCATGGCCAATTTCAACTCCTCTTACAACAAACAGATCAGAAAATACACCCTGCATCATAAAACCAGAAATAGAAATCATTTAAAATGTGAAATTTTGGTTTTCATGGACCAGGTGTGAATCAAGGGTGGAATTCTTAACATCAGCTGCATACATACACTATCTTCCAGTGTTATTTGAATATTCAAGTCTCCACATAACCCACCACAATCACTAAGAGGAGAATCCTTCAAAGGAAGATGAGCTAGGTGATGAGGGGATCCATCAGTTTCAGGTATCAGATGCCACATAAATTGTAAGCCCGCTAATGAAGAAAACACATTTTCTGCAAAATGAATGTAAAAACAATTCAAAAATTTCATCCAAATTGAAGCTAATCAATTTTTTTAGAGTCGTTTTTCTACTCCATCAACCCTTGTCTATCTTTTTTTATAGGAAATGAAAACATTTTCATTGATAAGATGAAAGTGTTATAAGTTTTTGGGCAAGGTTGTGGGCCTCATATCTCAGTTGAGGTGCTTTTTGTAATTATATATGATCGGATTTCTTAGCATATGCTTCATACATAAATGAAACGGTTTGTTTTCCTGTAAAAAATGAAGAAATAAGGTACAAAAATATGTGCAAATATCTCAAGTACAATACCCTCGGTTAGAGGTGAGGTGTGAAATGAAAATGTGAAGCACACAATCTAGGGTTTAGGGTTTGTGAAGCACACAAATGAAATGAAAAATGTATGTGTATGCATAATATCACGCATATAATTTAATTTCTCTTTATTGGAAACAAAAAGTTTTCATTGATGTATAAATAGTACACAACCATAATGGGTTGACCTACCTAAGACCCAAAGTACACCAGTACGTCTTAATGCACCTTAAGCTTTCAAAAACACTGCCTACAATAAGATTATTACACGATGAACAAACTACATTCCATTACTGATCTAAACTTCTTTTTCTTCCCGGGGACATCAGTCTGACTATGAGCACAATTTCCCCGGTAATTTGCATACATTTCCACATTGTGAATACTTTTTTACTCATTTCCACACTGTGTAATCAATACAAGACACAACGAGACTGATAAAAGATTGCCTGATTATGAGTACTAAATCTACCTTCCCTGTCAAACGCACGGACACGGAGTGTAGCAAGCCCATCCAAGTCAAGTTTGATGGAATTGTGAAATATCTGGATTCTGGAAAAAATGTCGATAAAAACTTTGCAGCGAATTACAATTCCAGTTTGTACATCAGCAGCATAAACAGCAGTCTCCTTACGACCACTGTAAGGAGCAATCGATCTCAACATAGCACTTGTCGAGCAATGGTTACTTATATTGTATTCGGGTAGAACTGAAAGAATGTCATGATGATCCCAAGACCTGTAAATTGTTGTGTTTAGGAATAAATAAACCAGCAGTGAGCACAAGAAACAAAAATTGCAAATTAACAATGCGATCACTCCCCAGTCCCCCAAAATGACAGGTCAAAACGGTCGAACTTTTAAACAACTGCGATATAGGGTTGTAAGCCTGTCTTCTTTTTTTAAAATGCTATCACTCTAAATTTTTTTACCTTTCCTAATCTAACGACCAATCCCTTGATACTAAATTTGAAACTAACACAAAGAAAAAGAACCGGCCATTGACAATAAATCAGATACAGAGTAGTTCAAGCGTCTGTTTGATAGCTCGATTCAGCCAATGATTGCCTATTTCTGAAGAAATTTACTTAGCTCCACGCCTAACAGTGAATATAATTATCCACTAACGTTTTCAGTGGCAAGGCAGGGCTGGGAAAGCCCCAATTCTAAGCTAAGCGTAACATAGCAACACAACAATCAATCAGGATCATTACCCACTCGGCTACATTCCTCATACAGAATTTCTAAAGTTCAGAAGTCAACTTCTCTACCGATCACTACACTCTCTTTCTCAACATTAACATTACCTAATCTAAAACATCATCAATTCGAAAAATGACTCGAAAATAGATATTTACCATTTGAAGCAACCATCACTCCCTTGCAGCCTATACTCCACTGGATTGGACATCTTGGGAGGCAACAATATATTCACGTCGGCGATGTGCGGACCAGAGGCGAAATGAGCCGTCACTCCGCAGTTTCCACCGATCATCAAGAGAAGAACAAGAAGCACAAGAACGAAATTCGACATTTCCGGTTGAATCCAGTCTAGCAGCAACCATGAAGTAAACAACGGAACTCTGATGAATAATTTATGTCGACAGAAATGGCAAGATTCGATGCTTGAAATGGAGATTGAGATTGAATATTGAACAATAAATTGGTGAAAAGAGCAGCGCTGAGAAGTTGGAACCCTAGTAAAACCTCTGTGATTTCTGCATTTGGAAACCGAGCAAGTAACGGTTGGCCTATTGGGAAACGTGGCGCGATGTTATTGGGTCACAAGCAAACATATTTGGGTGCGTTTGGATTCGAGAGAATGGAGTTTAATAGTAATTACACTAATTAACTATTTATATTTAATTTTGTGTTAAAGCTCTTTTAACGATAAATGTTAGTAGTTATTATGTGATAATTCAATAAATGATTTGATATGAAGCTTGATTGAAAAAAATTATGAACAGTTAAAAGTGATTATTCAACAACCAAACATGAACATAATTTCCATAAAAGTAGTTATTTATTACTACTCTTTTAATAAAAAAAAAACAAGCATATCATTTAAATTAATTGAAAGGTGAGGTAGGTGGGGGGTTTTCGAGAAATACAAATAACCTCTTGTTTTTTTCAGATACGGCGAGCATTTGGAATAACTAGTGAATTACAACTCTATTGTACTGCAATTGGTAGAATCAATGTTGAATCACCATTTAGCGGGTTTGCTAGGACTTGGGTCTCTTTCTTGAGCGGGGCATCAAGTACACGTATCTTTACTGATTAACTAATTTCTAAATGTTGGAGTAGATCCTAAAGAGATTCCACTTAGGGTCCTTTTATTATTATATATGAGGATTAAATATAAATACAAATCATTCTCATTGTTATGATAAATGATATTTAGTTATTAAAAAATGGAAAAGTTATTATTCTCAAATTAGGTATAAAATATATTCTTATTTTATATCGAACTCGTGACGCTGGTGTTTAACTAAAACAACACCAAACAATAAAATCAATATGCCACCGATTCTTCGTTAAATTGAAAGTTTAAAACGTATACATGTAATTGAAAAACTAAGTGTCATTTTCATTTCTGCCTATTATAAACAAAAACAAATATTTGATTATATTAATGTTCTTAAATAAGTCATTAATTATTAATAACTATTATAAAAAACCAATCATGGATTATGCTAATTTGTTTTGTTGATAACATTAAGTCGTCACGATCAATTCATAATAATTGCTTACCTAAACTTTGTTTTTGTTGTCTAAATGTTATATTTTGGAGTAAACACAATAGAGTAAAATAATTGTTTGTGATAATAGGTTATTTCGTGAGGAAAATGGATACACAATAAGTATACTTTTTTATTTTTGTTGGAACCTCACGTTTCAAGCTTTAAGATTGCTTTTGCTTTGCCTTGCTTTTAGCTAAATTGCAAGTCTTAATTGAGTGAAGCTAGAGGCAACGCAATACTTTGGTAACTTCGTGAATCAAACCTATATTGATCAACCGACTATGTACTTTAACGGGTGTTTGGGCTACCGATGATAAAGGAGAGAACGCGACAAAAAATGATTACCAGTGTTTTGGCCACCGAGAAGTATTATTCTGCTCGTAATCACGTTTTCCCAAAATCACATTTTTATTCTCCCCCAAGCTACTTTCTATTATTCCCAAAACAAATTTTTATCCTTCTCAAAACTATTTTCACTCACATCATATCATTTATTTTAAATTTTTGTCATTATCATTCTCTTTCCCCCACGCACAATTAAACTTTTTAGTAAATGTGGACATTCATCTCAAAATTAATTGGTTATGAGAAGAATAATTTATCGTATCTTATGAATGTTTGGAGGGTTCTTCACTTTTTTAATGTGGGATAATGCGATCCTCAACAATAATCACGGTTGATCATCTTTAAACCTCCTCTATCAATATTGCTAAGAAAATTGTTGAAGATACTTACCTCGTCGTGTATTGAAAAAACATGAGTTCTTGACATTGTTAATAGATGTATGAGCTACTCTTACGGTTAACAATTGATTTTTAGATGAATGTCCACCATATACCTTTTATAATATCGAGCCCATAAAACTCGAATAAGTATTTCCAACTCACCCATTCTAACACTCCCTCCCTACTAATTAGTTTTGAGGCAAAAGGCCACAGTATCTAATAAAAACAATATATAGTATGAAATAATTACAAAAATATATATATACATATATGTACACACACCAATAACAATATTTATAGAAAATTTGTACAACAAACCATAAAATTTTGGCAGACATAGTAAAAAGACTAAAAATATTGTGCAAATATTGTCTTTGATGAATGCAACAAATGATCTTATATAACTGCGACACATAATTTTCATTCAATGTCAGAAATAGTCTTCAATGCTACACTTTGCATAATTGAAATGTCAACATAAACACTCAAAATGTTGATAAAATAGACAATAAAAAAAATTTACTATTTATAACAAAACAAATATGATCACTTTTTGAAAGAATATAGTCTTGATATTTTTTATAATACAATTATAAAATATATTACCAATATTTATAATTATTTTATAAAAATAATTAATTATAACGTAATTTTTGAAAATAATGTTTTGGGGTGGAAGAAGAAATGTTTGAGGCCAAGTAGTGTCCACCAAACATGGAGGAATCTCTGTCCATTTACTCCAATTTGACAAGGATGGCTCTTCCCTATCTTCTGAAGCAAATTAAACCCTTTTTTCTTTTCGAAATAACAAAAGAGACAACTTCTCTTGTGAAAATTAGTGGGAGACTATATATAATTATTCGATGAGACCCGAATAATGTAGCTGGCAACTCCGTATTTTATTACAACTATACTATTTATTTTTTT
>JBBMEG010000018.1:8854496-8865353 GCA_037832605.1 Cyclanthera cordifolia
TAGACAACAAAATTTACAAGTAATTAACAAAATAGTTATGTTAAACTTGTAATTAATCTCGATGTAATCAGAATAAATTTAACAAGAAAACTGGTTTTTTTTTTTTTAAAATTTATCTAGCATGTTTGTAAATGATATATTGTTATATACAAAAAAAAAAGTTTTAATTTAAGATTTTTGAATAAATATAGGAACAATTATTCAAACAATGCATTTCATTATCAAAATAAACTTATGTACATAGTAATAATTGGATTAAATAAATAAAAATATAAATTGACATTATTTTAAAGAGCTAATTTTAGAAAACATCATGTACATTTTATTTAAAATAAATTGTTAAACCTATAAACAAAGCAGTAATTTGCAAAATCATAATGAAAATGAACCGTCAATATTTATTATATAGAAAAACAATAGATTTTAAACAAATTAAATAAAGGTTAAAAAATCAGGTTGACCTCTAGACTTCGAGATTTGTTACATTTTGGTTATTAAGTTTTCAAAAGTTCAATTATAGTCATACACTTCCAAATTATTATGTTTTAGTCTTTAAACTCTCAAAATTGTTTCATTTTTGTCCATGAAGTATCAATCGTTCAATTTCAATACATAATCTTTCAAAATAAATTAATTTGAGCCATATTAGAAAATATTTGTCCAGTGTTATTTAAAAATTAACAATTTTTCTTTATAAATTTAAGAAATATTTCACCTATCTTTTGTATTTATATTAAAATTACAAACATATTGAACCCATCGTTAAAAAAACATCAACTTCAAGACCAATTTTCAACTTCTTAAAAAATTGTGAGGACTAAAATGATTTTGTTTTTAAAGTCGAGAGACTAAAATTAAACGTCTAGCGATCGAAATAAAACAAACTTAAAAGTGTATGGACTAAAATAAAAAATTTAGAAACTAAAATTAAACAATCTTCAAATATAAGAACTAAAATGATATTTTAACCGTGAATAAATGAACACGTAAATTAGATAATAAATATAAAAAATTAATATAAACATTGATAAAAAACAAAAAATCAGTTGAATTACAAAGGAAGGTAAAAATGTTAGGTGACCGAATTTGTAATTTAGCATTCGTTACTCTCTTAAAAAATAGCGCCTCCGCCAAGAATACACACACAAAAAGAGAGGGTATAATTCAAGTTCCCGCCATTTGAATACTGCAACTGCCGCCAAATGGGGGCGTAAATCTCTTCACATTTCAAGCCATCCATCCATCTTCAACATTTTTTCATCTTCGATTTCCCTCTCTTGACACCGATTCAAGCTACTCTAATGGAGTTTTCAAGTTCGACATCATTCTTCCAAGATCTCAGTTCCAGAGAGCTCAATGGATCCAGAGGTTTCCATCTCAAATCGCCGTTTTTTGTTTTTATTATCGTTCTAATCACTCTCTAACACTCCGTAATTTCATTCTCAGTTCGAAAGCGGCCGCGATTTTCTGCTGAAATCGCTCTTCGCTTCGAGGAAGTTGGAGTTCTTGCCGTCGAACACAACGGGGACCAGACGCCGCCGTTGGCTGTTTCGTTCTGCAAGGTTTTGAATCCATGAACCTATTGATTTTGTTTTGTATTTGCGTTTTTTTTTGTTCTATGTTTGGATTTGATAATGAAGGAGCGATGTTTTGAACTTTTGTTCTTGTAGACGTTGAAAAATTCCCATATTTTTGCACTTTCGGATGAGGAAGGTTTCGTTAGTCTGTTCAATACTCGCAGCAGATTTTCATTGTTTTCATCTCATGAGGAAAATTCAGGTTTTGGTCTCTTCTCCATTGTATAGACCTTATTGAATTGGATTTTGTTCCTTTATTTTGTTGACGCGTGCCATTTTTGTTTACAGAGAATTCTAGGGTTTGTGAATGGGAAGCTCATCGCAATGCTGTATTTGATGTTTGTTGGATTAAGGTAGTTCAAAAACTCAATCGTATTCAAACTTTTTATAACCTCAAATCCGATCTTTGCCCCGCTAGATACCAGAGTACTAGACCCGATAGACGAGCGATTTTACGATTGAGTTCACTGGTTGGTTAATGTCAAACATGAGATCTTCTGTTTGAGATCTTTATAGAAGTATACTTTTGAAACCCCTAACCTCTAACAACATATCAGCCATTTGGATGAGTTCTTGCTTATTATTTCCATCAATACAGTTTCTCAATGGAATGTCTGTACTTGAGCGAGCTGAACATATTGAAATATTGGCTTTTATTTACACCACTGTTTTGTCAACGTTAATTTCTGATTTATATTGTTGTTACATATTGGTATATTGGTATTTGCATCCTAAATCATGAAATGCTAATATTTCAGGACGATACCCAAATGATTACAGCTTCAGGGGATCAATCTGTAAGATTTATCTCTTAAATTAGTTTATTCAACAATTGGACATCAATTATATACATTTTGATCTATGCCACGCCTTTCGCATCTGGCTGTAATTTGAATATTCATATTCCACTTCTGCCACTTCTGCAGATGAAGCTTTGGGATGTAGAGGCAATGAAATGCATGGGAATATTGAGAGGGCACAAAGGAAGTGTGAAGTCCATATCTTCTCACCCAACTAATCATGGTACGCATTTCATGTTATTTAACACATTGATATTCTATCTAACAATTCAAATAGCCATGTCTTAGAGTTTGCAAAAAGGAGCTACTTTCCTCAAATGATTGATTTCGTTGACTCGTACAGATATAATCGTATCTGGTTCAAGAGATGGCTCATTTGCTCTTTGGGACTTGAGAGCCAGTTCTTGTTATAAAGTTGGTAACGAGGAGCTGTGCCTGCGGTAAGTAGAATTAGTGGTCTTTGATGTTTAAACTGAACTTCAGTATATTCCAAGGGATACGTGATCTTTGGCTAGTGTTCTTACAACACTCCCAATTACATTGAACAGGGCAAGTTCTGTAGTTAAAGGAGCCCATCTTTCCCCTCATGCAAGGCGAATCAGGCGTCAAAAGGTTTGCTAATGGCATTTTCTCTTCATCATTTGATTGGAATAAAACCTCATTTGATTGGAATAAAACCTTACTTATACTTCTATTCTTCCAGTCTGCTTCGAAGAGCATAACTTCTGTTCTTTATCTTAATGACGAACTCTCTGTAGCCACTGCTGGTGCAGTAGATAGGTGAGTATTAGGATTTGCTGTCAATAATCTTATATAGAGTTAGATGTAAAATTCCATGCCAGTAGCTATATCATATTACTGATGTCAGTTTTTTTCCGTCTTTATAGTGTAGTGAAGTTCTGGGATACAAGAAATTTGAAAAGTGCAATTACTGGCTGTCAACCCAACTCTTGTGACAAGGTGATGCTCTAAATCAGAAATATAATGATATCTTATTCAAATTTTTGGAGTACCATTGTCTCTGAGTCTAATTATAATTTACCATGTTCATTTGTAGGATACGAGATTACATGGTGTATCGAGCTTATCCCAAGATGCAAATGGGGCATTTCTTTCAGCATCTTGCATGGATAATAGGTCATTAATTCATTTAATCACAAGCCATTTCCAATGTCATGGTTCCCAAACACCCATCTTTAGCTGCTTTTGAGAGCATGCCTGAAAATAACTAATTTTGTGCAAGCCTGTCTTGTATCAAGTGTGTATATTTGTATAGAGCTTAGCAACAGCGCAAATAATGACAATGACTAACTTTTCTGTTCTTTTAACAGAATATATTTGTACAATGTACTTCAGCTTGAGAAGGGTCCCGTGAAATCATTTTCTGGATGCCAAATAGACTCTTTCTTTGTAAAGGTAAGTGTTGCCCAAGCCTTTAAATATAAAGGACATGTTTGGCTATGGTGGGAAAGGAAGGGGAGGGATAAAGAAGAAAAGTAAGAGTAAGTCAATGATTGACGAAATATAACTCGATTGGCCAAACAGTGGGAAAGGATCCCTTCCCTTCCCATCCTCCTTCTCACCACACCAAACATGCCAAGAGTCCTTAGCATACATTTCCTAGAATATAAATATAATTCATTTTTAATGTTTGATGCTTGCTTTTGCAGTCTGCACTCAGTCCTGATGCTTCGTACCTTCTCAGTGGTTCTACTGATGGAAATGCCCATGTCTGGCAGGTAAGATTCTTTTTAATCACAACCTTTATTTACAGTATTATTAAATTATAGCACAAATTAAAAGCAATGTCAAATCAGGTAGACAAGCCTCATGAAGATCCCATCACATTAGCAAAACATAATGGGGAAGTTTCAGCAGTGGATTGGTATTTTCTTTAAACCTTTTTGCTTCTTGTTCTCAGCTCAGTGATTATTAAATCATTACTGATAACCTTATCTTCTTCCAGGTCTTCGTTCGAAGACGGGAAGTTTGTGACATCTTCAGATGATTTCACGGTAAGCAAATGAATAATATAAACTCGATATACAATTTAATTTCTTCTTTAAACATAATTCCTCGAGTTACCAAGATCACTGTAAATTAACTCGAATATTATCCTATCTCTAAATTTTTAGTCTTTCTACCAGTGACTTCTTTTTTTGAGATTATAATAATTGGGTGTGTGGGGTTTGAACCCGTGTCCTCATGGTCCTTGGGTGTACACTAACGTCGCTGAGCTATAACTCTTTTGGCTTCTACTAGTGAGCTCTAAAGCTTATCTTTTGATAATGTGTCCATGTTAATAACAAAAATTTTCCGAAAATTCACTATAAGGACTAAAATAGTATGTATGTAAAGTTTATAGTTTTAAGTGAGTGTTTGAATTTGGTAGAAAAGAAGAAAGTGGAGTGGAATAGTTAATAGTAGTCAGGAATCACCTATTAGTTTAGAATTGGTAATAGTTAGAATAATTAACTACTTGTTTGATGATTAGTCTTAGTAGTGGTGAGTATTAACTACTCGTTTAGGAATTGTGCTAGTAGTAGTTGAATGATAAATTTGATTTGAAGTTTGATGAATGGTTTTATGTGAGGTTTGATTAGTTATCACCAAACCCAAACAACAGGTTGGATTATCTTTGATCCCTTCAGCTCTTCTACAAAAAGGAAAAAAAAAGAAAGAAAAAAAAGAAAAACAAGCACACTCTAAATTATAATTATCATGTTCAAAGACTAGACTAAAATACCAAACACTCGAAACATATACTTTTCACAAAGTCGGGAGCCTCCAAATTCTCTTTAACCACTCAAATATCTTTGAAATCAACCATCGTTATTGATTCATGGGATTATGAATTAATCTATCGGGTCACCTATGTCGAAAATAATTTTCTATAAATTTTCTTGACATCTAGGGACATGTTTGATGTGGTGTGAAGGGATTTTTTCCCACCATTTGGTCCACTGAGTTACATCTCATCATTCACTAATTTATTTTTATTTTCCTTTATTTATCACTTCTCTTCTCTCCGTAGCCAAAATTGTTCTTGATGTTGTTGAATCAGACGATATGTCCATTGAGAATATTAAGTGTACATAAATTATCAAATATGAAGAATGAAAGAAACCTCGAAACATTATGAATTATACTAGATTGCTATCTGATCATGTGGATTTGCAATTCTAACATTTGAAAAATGATCTGCTAGGTTCGGATATGGAATGCTGAAAACAACAGTTGCAGTTCAAGCAAAAGGCCAACATCATGCAACCGAAAGAGAATTATGGCAATACCAAGTTTAGAAGAAGCCAAAGACTCTGATAGTTCAGATTCTCCATACTTTGACATAGCCAGTGCTCCCTCTACCTTACAGCCCAAGTTAGGCACTCCTCAATCCAAGGTAAAAAGATTTCTATCAGACTCTCCTTTAATTGTTGAAAGCTTTGAGAAAACTCCCGAAGCCTCTTCCAAAAGCCCATCTTCTGTTCTCAATCCTCCTCCTTCCTCCATTAAAAGAAAAACAATCAGAGATTACTTTCTAGCTGCTTCATAAAAGTCTCATCTGATTCTTGTGCATTTTTAGAGAGTACATATTTTTCCATTATTTTTTAGAGTTGACCTCAATCTTGGTGGTGGGAATTCAATTCAATTAGAAGCCTTTTGTTCCCCCAGTTCGTAGTTGGAAGCTGATTTTCTTGTTGATTTTTATACCTCAGTTTTGGATCTCTTATGAGATGATGTGTAGTTTTTGCTGTGTGATAAACACGTGTGGGCTACCATTTGGGATGTAGTTAAGGGGATGCAGTTTTGTAAAATGTGAATATTTTTAGTTTAGAAGTTTCAATTTATTCAGCTTTCATACTTATTTTGGATCTTGTAATCGATTATACGGGATGTTACGGTGGTCGAAGACTTGGTTTTAGAAGGCGTGCTCCCCTCAAGAGACAAAGCTTGAAACTTACCTGTGACATTAATTTGTAGACATATCTTATGTCTATTTCTTTTGATGTGTCTTGATACTTGACTTAGGAATAGATGCAAATCCTTGATTTCTTGATTTCTAAAAGGAAATAGATGTTAAATAGATGTAGTTAATTTAAGCATTTTGGGAGTTCAAAAACTAGGAATTTAAACAAACTTCTGATCTCTTAGTTAAAAGTATAAAGTTATGTTCAACTTAAACATGTTATTATACTTGCACTTTTTTCTGAATATTCTTTTAGTAAAGATAAAATCTCCAATCACTATGAATGGAATATTGTTTTTTTTTAGTACAACAAATTGTGGGGGAGGGGAACCATAAATTCTATATAGAAGACACAATTTTATTCATAAATGAGAATCAAATACTATATTGATTTTCAAGATTGAAACTTGATGTCGAAATGGATTGTCATGAAATAATGAAACCAACATGGCCTTTTCAAGTTGAATTGAATATTGTTTCTCAATCTTCCTCTTTCAATGTTAAAAAAACAGTACCTATTTTACAAGAGTGTAATCGTAGATGTGATGAAAATATGATACAAAACAAAAACCCAAATAAACAAACTAATATGTAATAATATACACATTTTATCTTTAAAAAGAATACATTTATAACTAAAATAAACGGGCATTTTATTGTCTCTAAGAGGTCTCAAAATGCTTTCTTGATGCTGCATTGCTTTGAAGATAGACTCGTCTCGTGCGCGATGATCGGGCAGGTTCAACACAATACTTTTCTCTTACAAAGTTACAGATAAGATTACAACGATCCCATTTTGTTGCAGATTCAAAAAAAGTTTCATAAAATTCTCAGCAGCTCAACAAGGGATTTCTAAGATAAGATTCATAGGGCATAATCAGATGAGTGGGGGAATGAACATACCAGGATCAAACATCAGTTGGATTTTTCCTATTGAATTATATAAAGCTCTTGTTTGGCTATGAAATACCGGCCGATGAGGTTGCTTGGTTCGATGATGAACTGCTCCCGAAAGGATCCCATTTTCTTACTCGCCATGTCGATGGATAGATCCTTAAAATTTGGCAATCCCTCGACTTGGACACCGTCTCCACATATGAGGAACTGGTTTCCGATGATAAAGGATCCGGACACCCTTATGGCAACTCCATCTTGACCGTGAGCTCGGCATTGGAGTTTTTCGACGACGTGGACTAGTTTTTCAAGAGGCCAGTCCCCTGCTAATGTACTCCGAATGTCTGATAGCTTCGCAAAGATATCATTTGGACCAGAAAACTGTTTGCCAGAGAAACTGAAAATAAGAGAAGCATAATATGATTCAGGGAAGTATGTAAATAAAAATTTCTTTTAAACTAAAGATTGAAATTTATATGAACCTTAAGCGACTTCGGTGGGAAGGACTAAAGATATTCGAAGAAAAACTTAAAGCTAGGTTTGAGCATCGGATTGGAAAACTTAATAGATAAAAATCGTAGTTCTTTCCAAGAGCTAACAGTGGGACATTTCGACTCAAACATACTCTCTCTTTAAATCGATTTAGAAAATTGAAATATATCGAATTGAGACTTATTGATGGATCAATGATTCATACTACTCTCTAACAAACAAATATCATTTTCATTTTTCAGTCTGCTAACTCGCTTCGAAACTGTTTTTGAGATCTGTTAACGTGTGAAATAGATATCGTTGTGCGTCGATGGAAGACTCAGACAGTATTTTCATCATTATCAATGTAAGTATTATTTCTTATTAAAAAAAAAATCAATGGACAAAAAGAGAAAACATAATCCAACTGCACATTACCTTAAGGTTGAGGTTTCATTGTACAAAGCTTTTGTATGGTGCCACAACTCATTAGATCCATCAAATAGCAAGTAATAATGAATTGTCAACATCTGTTAGAAAAATTAAAAGAAAAAAGGTCAGCATCCATCTTCATAAAGCAAAAGTAACATGGGGTTTAAGATTTAAAACTCCAAGTTCTTGTATGACTATATAACTATTTCACCAGTGCAGCTCCACCATCATAATACTAGAACATAAGGGACTGTTTAAAAACAGCAAATGAAAATTATTCTATCAGATTGTAACAAACAAGTTTATAATCAAGATTCTCAAAAGTAATAGAAAACAAAGTAAATGTGAAAGCACTACATCATAAATTAGTTTACATGTATACTGACAAACTGTTGGTTAAAGTTATTGAATAGCGTTGACATCTATCTCAAAATCAATTGGTGATGAGAGGAGTAGCCCACCTATCTAAGATATTTCCGCACTTTTTCAATGTGGGATAATAGTGAGATCCTAAGCACGCCCCTTCAAGATGGTGCATTTTTCGAGTTCACCAATCTTGAATCGGTTCTTAATTTCATTTTATTGGACTGATTTCCTGTTTGGGTTTATGGGCTCTAATACCATATTAGATAATATGAGCATCTATCTAAAAGCAAAGCTTTTGAGATGATTGGTGGTTTAACAAATTTCACCATGGTATTAGAGCAGGTAATCATGAGTTCGAGTCCGTAACAAGTCGTTTCCTCTCCAATTAAAATTGAATTCCACTTTCGGCATTTCTCAAATTTTTAGGGCCACAAGTAACTAGGAGCGTTCGGCTAATATAATTAGATTTACCCAAACTCATCAACTTAAACTTTCGGTTGATTGGTTATTTAACATTATTTAACAAAAGTATTAATTGATTAAAAAATATTACGAGATCAAACCAAACATCGGCCGACAGTTGAAATGATATACATAATTTTGTACTGTAATTTTGTTTTATGGGAATAGGTTACGCGTAAAAATATTACATACTTACATCTGCCAAGTCCTTCATCCTCTGTATTGGATCAAACACATTCTGGACAAATGCTGCCAAGTCTACTTGTTCATCCTCATATTTTTTGATAAATGGGTGTAAAAGCAGCTGCAATCAGAGAAGTATAGGGCACATATTATTCATCTTGAACTAGTGTGATACATTTGAACTAGCTTGAGAGACACATCTGCTATTGCTTTTGATATAAGGACTTTTTTTTTTGAAGTTCAGAGGTATAAGGACTTAAAATAGCGAAAAAAAGATCTCTTCAAAAAGAATAACCTAGTTATGCTATTGCTTTTGATATTAGAAATAGCAAACTGTCACATCTGCTCGATAAATGCATAACGCAGTGAAAAGGCTTTCCAGGCACCACCTGATTAATAAATCTAGTGACTGCCTCCGATCATCAAGCTGGGGCTCTACCAAATCTTTTCTTACCAACATTTTAGTTTGCGAAAAGATGAGTGTGATTGTTTGATTTTGATTGTGTATATGGGAGAGTCAATTTAATCTATACAACATATTCCCAATAAATTTTCTTAAACGTAAGCTCAAATCATACATGTGAGAATCAATTTAATCAACTAAATATTTAGGCCTCCCTTTGTTTCAAAGAAAATGGAAGCATTTATGGCAAGTTCGGGTTTGTGCGTGGGTCTTTCGGGCGAGAGAAAGGCTTCAAAGAAACTGAATAGTCATACGAGAGTAAACACGCATATATAGGTATACAAGAAGTCCTAATCTACAAGAAAATCCTAAACAAAGTCCTAATTCTACAAGGGAACTCTAACTAAGAATGCAAAATTGCGACAAAGAACAAAATCCAACAATAGAATCTCATACTTCCAAGCGAGGAACTTCTTTCTAGAAAACACAATTACAGCATTTATGATCAATAACAACAACTAAAAAGATCTATATGTTATTTTGCAACGACATACCTGCTCTGCTGTTGGCCTAGATTCTGCATCTTTCTGCAAGCAGGCATCGACGAATGAGCAAAATTCTGGTGAAAACTTCTGTTTTGATGGTGATGGAGACGAGTCATCCAAAATCTATAACAAAGCAAAATATTACGCATAAACGACGATTTTGTCATGAAAGTAAACTGAATAAATGTGGTCTAACATTTGAGAAATATTGCAAGTAAATGTTAGTGTAATTCACTTGTTAATGGCAAATATGATATCTTAAGATCAAGCTCATACCTGCAACATAAGGTTCACAAGACCTTCAGTAGCTGAGTATGGAAATTCACCAGTACCACACTCAAAGAGTGCAAGCCCAAGGCTCCAAATGTCAGCTGGATATGAATAGCTCTCATTTCGAATTCGTTCTGGCGACATGTACGTGACAGTTCCGACAAAAGTAGCACACTGTTATCACATCCAAAACCAAGTTAACAAATAATCCTCTCGGTTTTCTTCAATTCATGGGTCATCAACACCAAAAGAAATAGTTATGATACTAAGTATTAAAAACTCACCATAGCCATTGAATTCTCTAAGCCAGCACTTATGCCGAAATCCGTAATTTTCGCTTCACCCTTTAAATTTACTAGTAAATTAGCTGGCTTTATATCTCTGTGAACCAAATGTCTTTCTCCATGCAGATAACTTAGACCCTTAAAAATGAACATAGAACCAGTTATGTTTTCTTACTCCAGTTAGTGTGACTTAGTATGATTAT
>JBBMEG010000018.1:8909897-8953394 GCA_037832605.1 Cyclanthera cordifolia
GTCTTTAAAATGACGTCATCTTGATGGGCATATTAGAGATACACACTTTGTGGCATTCATAACATTTATATGATATTTGAGCTACATCCTTTACTACCTATTGGTTTTGAGGTGGAATTTGATACTATCTAATATGGTATCAGAGCTAAGCCTCAAATATAACCATGTCAGTAGAATGCACTAGTGTAGGGAAAAGACATTTGGAGTCCCGAGATGAAATTTGTGCTAGCTTTACCAGACTGGTGGTGAACTCTTAGGAGAAGAAGAGTTTGGATGTGAGCTAGACTAATTGACTAGCAATGTACTCTCGGGAGAAGAGTGGTTAGTCGGATATAATAGTTGTTGTAGAAAACTATTCTACAGACTAACTGTGTACTCTCAGGAGAAGAGGAGTTGGTCTGGATCTGTCTAGACGGATTGACTATTTGAGGGGAGGCTCCATCTTTGTTTCAGGGGAGGATATAATCCTCTGGTGCCGAATGCAGAAGACAAACCATAAAGAGGTTCAGCGGAACTTTCTCGAGGGGAGAATTGTTGGGAGTTGTCCCACATTTGTTAGAATAGGGGAAGATCATAGATATATAAGTGATGACAACCATCTCTATTACTATGAGACCTTTTGGGTAAAACCAAAAGCAAAGTCTTGAGGGTGTATGCCCAAAGTGGAGATCTTGGTAGGTTGTCATCTTTATCAGTTGGTATCAGGGCTCCATGTGGGTTGTTAGATGAATCCTTCAACCACATTTATTTAATCAAATGATTTTATAGCAGGTTCAATGTATTTTTTTTTAGTCATCCTACTCACGTAGGTTCACCCCATATAGATATTTTGGAGCATTTTTTGTCTTGCAAGCTTGCACGTCTAAATGACAAGCAATCGTGTGGTAAAATATCTTAACTCTTAAGTTTTAGACGGTTTTTAATTGTGAATTTGTTGAATGATCATTGAAACATTCAAATGGATGTACACAAGTTTCACAATCTTTTGACGTCAAACTTTTGACGTCAAACTTTTGAGGATGTTTTTTCTGCAATTTGGTTGACATTGTGAAACCGTTTTAAGTTAAAAATAGTTAACTTTCAACTACTTATATTATTAATATATTTAAGAAGATAATCTTTTTTTTTTTTTTGCAGTCTCTGTAATCTTCTCAAGTGGGGCGCGATTGATGCTGAAGTCTATCCAGAAGCTTCAAAAGACATAATAGGAATTCTTTTCGCGATTGGTATATCAATTTGTGCTAGTCAGGATTTGCAGTGGACGAAGGCTAAGGCTTCTGCTTTTGGCGCCTTAGCACAATATGAGGTAATATCTAAAGATGAAACGCGACCCTCTTTTTTATAGAAGAAACAATCTGATAGAACCTAACTATATTGCAATATATAAGATAAAAGAAACTTACTCTTTAAAGCATTTGAGGTATGTGGAACCTCTTTTCTTTAGATACCACTCAATTCCATTACAACTATAGTGATGTGTCATGTGTACTGTCCATGGTTCGATCTTAATATCAGCCTTAGATATTATAGAAATAATTTGAACTGGTTGTGGATAGAAAACAAGTATTATGATTGAGTACCCCTAATCGAGGCAATTTGCCTTGTTCCTAAAAGGTAGTCTCGTTGGTTGTCACATGTGGCTCCAAAATATAATTCCTTGGAGGTCCTAGGTTCTAACCCACAAATGAGCTTAATGGTAAAATTTATTGTTGTTTTTCAAGTTCGGGCTTTGGGTATGTAGTGAGGCGAAACTTCTATTTTTGGTTATAAAAAAAAGAAACAATTAGCCTTAACTCATACGAAATCATTCTCACTATATCCAAAATAACATCATAATTGATATATGTGTTTTTGTTTTCCAAGCCTTTTGCCAATTCTTTAGAATGAATCTCTCCCAATAATTAAGCTCAACCTTGATTAGTGACATCATCTATAGGTTTTTCTTTTTTTTTTCTTTTGTAATCTTCTATCTTGGTTGATGCTCTCCTATTTATTTCAAACAATCAAACATCTAGATAGTCTCCTTTCGGTCGGTTAAACCTCCAATTAGGATTGTGTATGATAGAAGGGTTGGGATGTCCAACACCATATGCTAAAAGTATCTGCCTTTTTTGTGCAACTTAAGACTTGATTAAGTTGAGTTTGGTCTCCTTCGTTACTCTGGGTATCTTATCACAGTCCTCTTTGTCTTAAACGTTTTCAGCCATTCATATCGACAATGTCATTTACATTCTGATTCTTGTAGCCGTTGAGGATCTCACATTATCTCACAATTGGAATTCTGAAGAGACCTCCTAGCATTTATAAAATAGGCAGACTACTTCTCTCATCACCAATTGTTTTGAGATAGAACTCCATACTATCTAATATGGTATCATATTCATTAAGTCCAAACGGGTATTCAAACCAATAAAATAAAATTTGCATCTGATCCAAGATTGATTAGCTCATAGTGGCATCATTTTGAGGGGGTATGCTGAGTGTCATGGTCATGATTGTCCAGGGCTTGTCTAGGGCGTGTTGCCCATGGCCGTCCATGGCTGTATGCCTTGACACCTCATGTATGCTTGTCCAAGGTTTGTTGCCATGGTCGCATGCCTTTGCAACCCCTCGTCATCATGCTTTCTAGTGTAGCCTTTCCTTTTGTCATTGGCCCTTGGCCCTTGTCTTTTTGTGTGTCGTGACACCCTGTATGACTCCTCGCCATTTTGATATGTAAGCCTGCCATATAAAAAATGTGTCATAATGTACTATAGGGGCAGTGAACTCCCACCAAGTTATATGTTAAAAGTTTTGGTCTAAATTCCTGTAAACTGCTTGCGGTATATAACCTTTCAAAATGTTTTCTAAAATCCTTTTTTCAAAATGTTTTTCCTGAGACCCAAGATGAAGGTTCCCGACGGTGCCCATTCGTGCCAACGACTTTTCGAAATTTTCCCGTGAAGCGCATCCGTAAGCTAGAACAGACCCGACACGTTCACTTTGTCGCTTAACGAAGTACGACCGTGATAGTTGGTATTAGAGTCGAAACGGTTCGAAGAAAGTTGCTTGCTTAATTATGTATGCTAACAAGCAGCTCAGTAAGTCACAATCCGACCGACTGGCCGATATAGAAGAGCATTTTGTTCTACCTAGTGGAAGTTCCTGATAACATTCGATTCTTGGAATCTCAAGTGAGCGAGATTGAGGCCAAGACGAATCAGATTGACGCGGTAGCTAGCCGTGTGGACGGAATGCCGGTCCAAGAGTCGATGCTGAGGTTCGAGACACTAGAACACAAAGTTTCTTGACCCACCGCCTTCGAGCGAGGGGATAGTTCTACGGGCTTTGTTCCCACATGGAGGAGCTCGTCGATGTCCTGGACAGCTCCCAGAAAACGATAATTCAAATGATCACGAACCTTTCGGAGGACGTAAAAGTTACGTTTGACCTCCTAAAAGCTCAAATAGAAGACCTAAGCAATAAGCTAAACCTCACCATGAAAGCGGTGGGGAATCATGGCCCGAATGGAGGCACAATGCAGCTGAACGAGGTTAAGGTCCCGAAACCAAAACCCTTCTGTGGCGCTCGCAATGCCAAGGCTATTGAAAACTTCATATTCGATTTAGAACAATATTTCCGAGCCACGAACACATCGTCTGATGAATCTAAAAATTGTGCTGGCACCATGCATCTAGCTGATGATGCGAAACTTTGGTGGAGATCTAGGTTTATGGACATCGAACAAGGTAGGTGTACAAGTGAATCATCGGAAAAATTAAAGCAAGAGCTTCGATCACAATTTTTCCCTGAAAACGTTGAAATCTTGGCAAGGTGCAACTAAGAGAGTTGAAGCAGACCGACAACATTCGAGAATATGTCAAATAGTTCTCAGCACTAATGTTGGACATACGCGATATGTCCGAGAAAGACAAAGTTTTCTATTTTGCCGAGGCTTGAAGTAGTGGGTGAAATCGAAGCTATACGAACAGAGACTACAAGACCTTGCAACTACCTATGCAGTGGCAGAACAACTGTACGACCTGAACGTTGACGCATCTGAAGAGGCAAGAAAGAATCCCAGTCCCTCGAACAACACGAAAGGTACCACTCGCTCCACCTCGCCTAAAAACGGAGGGGGAGTTAAATCGAACGGAGGAGATTGAAGACCCTTCTAACCGAGGGGAGGATACCAAAGGCGAGGGCCAAATCAAAACTGACCCCTAGCTGCATCATATGCTAGGGGGCACATCGAACATTTGAGTGCCCGAAAAGGGCGTCCCTCCAGGCCTTCCAAGCCACGTTTGACTCTAACGCTGAGACAACCACTGAACCTGCCGAGTCGAGTATGCCGCAAAAAGAAGACAACAACCCTCGCATGGGAGCCTTGAATTTTCTATCTGCCCTACAGAATAGAATGAGTCAGTCTGAAGAGCCCTTGGAACGTGGGCTCATGTACGTCAATGCATGGGTTAACCAAAAGTCGACCAGAGTACCATGGTCGACTCGGGAGCCACCCATAATTTTATGACCGAAAGCGAGGCGCGTCGACTGAGCCTACCATGGGATCGAGATACTAGGAAGATGAAAGCCGTCAATTCGGCCGCATTGCCCATCATAGGTATGACTAGAAGGGCGGCGTTAAAGATTGGGGACTGGGAAGGACAGGTGGACTTCGTGATTGTCAAGATGGACGACTTTGATGTTGTCCTAGGGATGGAGTTCCTTTTAGAACACAAATTCATCCCGATGTCTCTTGCCAAATGCTTGGTCATAACGGCATCAAGCCTTACCGTCGTCCAAGTCGCCATCAAACAACCAAACGACATAAAGATGATCTCGGCCCTCCAACTGAAGAGAGGGCTCGCCCACAACGCTCCAACGTTCATGGCCATCCCAATGATGGAAAAAGTTGTCACTAAGGAAGTCGTCCCTGCAGGAATTCAACGTGTTCTAGAGAAATATCGTGATGTTATGCCTGACTCTTTACCATAGGCTTTACCTCCGCGTAAGGGAATTGATCATGAAATCGAATTGCTTCCGGAGACTAAACCTCCCGCCAAAAATGCTTATAGAATGACTCCTCTCGAATTGGCTGAGCTTCGTGAACAACTGATGAACTCTTAAGTGCAGGGTTCATTCGGCCGGCTAAGGCCCCTTTTAGAGCCCCAGTCCTATTCCAGAAAAAGAAAGACGACAGCCTTTGCCTATGCATCGACTATCGCGCTCTTAACAAAATTACTGCCTACAATAAATACCCTTTACCGATCATAACTGACTTATTTTATCGTCTCCATGGTGTGAAATACTTTTCAAAACTAGACCTGCGATCAGGGTACTACCAAGTTCGTATTACAGAAGGGGATGAACCAAAGACCACATGTGTGACCAGATATGGGACATTCGAGTTCCTCGTAATGCCATTTGGTCTCACCAATACCCCAGCTACTTTCTGCACTTTGATGAATTAAGTGTTTCACGAATATCTTGACAAGTTTGTGGTGGTCTACCTCAACGATATTGTAGTTTATAGCTTAACCATTGAGGAACATCAAATACACCTGCAACTCGTCTTAGAGAAGCTTAAGAGGAACCAGTTATATGTAAAGAGAGAGAAATGCTCGTTCGCCAAGGAACACAACACTTTTTGGGACATGTGATCGAATGCGGAAAGATTGGCATGGAGGATGGAAAGGTCAAGGCCATACGCAACTGGAAAGTACCAACCACCGTTACAGAGTTGCGTTCCTTCCTTGGATTAGCCAACTACTATAGGCGATTCGTTGAAGGATTCTCAAGTCGAACTAGACCTTTGACCGATCTCTTAAAGAAATGACTAAAATGGAACTGGACTCCAGAATGTCAAGCAGCTTTTGAAGATTTGAAGAAATCTATGATGGAAGGACCGGTTCTCAGAATTGTCGATGTTACCAAACCTTCGAGGTTGAAACTAATGTCTCTGATTTCGCTTTAAGCGGCGTCCTGCTTCAAAATGACCACCCAATCGCTTACGAAAGTAGAAAACTGAATGATGCGGAAAAAAAGTATGTCGCCTCCAAGAAAGAAATGTTAGCCGTGGTCCACTATCTAAGAGCCTGGAGACAATATCTCTTAGGGGCCAAGTTCACTGTTAAGACCGATAATAGTTCCATTTGCCACTTCTTCAACCAGCCCAGGCTGTCATCGAAGCAGGCTCGATGGCAGGAATACTTAGCAGAATTCGATTTTCAATTCAAACATAAACCTAGGCGGGCGAACCAAGCAGCCGACGCTCTGAGTTGGAAAAGCGAACATGCGGTCCTGTGTATGTTAGCTCAACTGAGTAGGCTCAATGGAACCATACGTGAACTCCTGAATAACGACCTGGCAGCTTAATGCATCATCCAGTTAGCCAAACAAGGGAAGACCTGCCAATTTTGGGTAGAAGACGACCTTCTGTTAACCAAAGGTAATCCGCTGTATGTGCCCCGTTCGAGAAACCTCAGAAAGGTGTTATTGGAAGAATGTCAACACCCTATGGGCAGGACACATAGGTTGGCTAAGGATGTACGCGCTGTTGAAACGGGGGTATTATTGGCCAAACCTCTGTGATGATATCATGCAATTCACGAAGACCTGTCTTATATGTCAACAAGACAAGGTCGAGAGATCAAAAATAGCAGGGTTGGAACCCCTGCCTATGCCAACAAGACCTTGGGAGAGTGTCTCCCTTGACTTTATTACCCATCTCCCGAAGGTTGGAGAATTCGAAGCTATTCTTGTAATCATTGACCGATTTTCCAAATATGCAACCTTTATTCCCACTCCGAAATGTGCTCAGCTGAGATGACAGCTCAACTATTTTTCAAGAATGTTGTTAAATTGTGGGGAGTCCCAGAAAGCATTGTGAGCGATTGAGACGGACGTTTTACTGGGTCATTCTGGACAGAGTTATTTCGTCTCCTAGGTTCAAATTTGAATATTTCCTCTAGTTACCACCCGCAGACGGATGGTCAATTTGAGCGGTTCAATAGTATGCTCGAAGAGTACATGCGCTACTTCATCGATGCGAGACAAAAAAATTGCGTTGACATGTTGGATATAGCTCAATTCAGCTTTAACTGCCAAAAGAGCTCATCAACGGGGTAGTGATCATGCTTTCTAGTGTAGCCTTTCCTTTTGTCGTTGGCCCTTGTCTTTTTGTGTGTCGCGACACCCTGTATGACTCCTCACCATTTTGATATGCAAGCCTGCCATATCAAAAATGTGTCGGAATGTACTATAGGGGTAGTGACCTCCCACCAAGTTATATGTTAGAAGCTTTGGTCTAAATTCCCGTAAACTGGTCGTAGCATATAACCTTTCAAAATGTTTTTCCCGAGATTCTTGATGAAGGTTCTCGAGAGAGCCTGTTCGTGCCAACGACTTTCCGAAATTTTCCCGTGAAGCCCATTCGTAAGCTAGAACGTGCCCGACACATTCACTTTGTCGCTTAATGAAGTACGGCCGTGATACTGAGCATCTCACTTGTCTCACTTTGAAAAAAATGATATTTCCTACATTTATAAGATAGGTAGGCTACTCTCCATCAACAATTGATTTTGAGATAAAACCATTTGCTATTTAATAGTTACCCTTTGCTAACTAATAATAGCAATACATTCATTCAATTTATTTATTCATATTTTTTTACATCTTTATTTTGGTTTTTTTATTCATGCTTCTCAGGTATCCCTTCTTGAGAGAAATATTCTAGATTTTAAAGAAAGGAGCACGTCAGTTCTTTTTACTGAGAGAGATTTGAACATTCTCAGTGCCATAAAAGATCTTCTGGTCAAGGTTATAGTTCATGAGCACAGGTTAAAATTTTCATGTATCATGTAATTCCAGCTTCGATTGATGCCGGGGAAATATTCAAACAATTGATGAATCATTCTTAATGTGTTCCAGTAACCGAAGACGACTTGTAAAGGAGAAGAGAGTTGCTGGAAGTAAGATTGAGAAGCTACTAGATGTCTTTCCTCGTGTTGTCTTTTCTTCAGGTATTAAATGATTAATTGTGTAGCTATTATGTACAAGAATAATGGCATCCACCGCTCTTTCCTCACCTAAAAAAACCCTTCTAGTTCTGTATAACCGAACCTCCTATAAAATAGTTCTTATGGCATTGGCTACAACTACAGATTTTAAATTTGTTCAATTTTTAGATTTCTCACTACCCTTTTACTAGTAGTTTACGTGTATATGACCATCACGAAGAACACTGCAAGGAATTATAAAACCAAGTAGGACCACAAGATAACATGAACAATCAAAGTACTTAACAAACAGAACCGCTCGCATTGGATTCATGGAATAACACCTTTAGTTAATGTAACTAATATGCCTTTAAAATTAAATTTTTTTTTTATTTAGAAACTAAGCTTTTTTTTTTTCCTTGTAAGAAACCAATTTTTCTGAACAAGAACTTAGCTCTCTGTCTAAATGGGTTTGGATACTGCCTTTTGAAAGAGGATGTATCTTTGGATTTTGAGGAGCTTCTTCGCGATCTTTCTTCCCACCCACTTGGAACTTTGGATGATTCAAGATAATAACTTCCTCCCCCACAAAAAAATTTTAAAAAAATAAAATAAAGGAAATGAAAATGTCCTCTACGATTGACATAAATCAAAAAGGATCAAACAAACAAAATCAATTGCATCAGATTGAAACTACGCCAACAAATGGAGCAGAAAGTATACTAATAAACGAATGAAAATTATTTTGGTTAAATCTAAGTGAATTGTAGGATAGAAGCTGAAAAGGCTAATTAGAATGAAGTTGAATAAATCACATATGACATTTGGAAATTGAACTTTTAGTATCTTCTTCTTTTTGCATATTCGTCAGATATTATGTCTTTTTAATGTCTTTTTTTGACAAGATATTATCTGTCTTTATTGTTTGTTATTAAATTCCTAGGTGAAGGTAATCTATTTGTAATAGTTGTGTTTGATTTTAGTTATTCATGTTGCTTGTTGGGCAAACAATATCTGACTTTGGTATTACTTGAAATGACTTGAATTGAAATTTTATATGCCAGAAGAACGTATACTATTGGAAGATTGACTTACTCGCATTAGAATAGGATCCACCCTAGGAAAAGTGGTTTCCATTCATAAAAGTCCGATTAGAAAAAATATATATTTCAAGATAACTAGTTTATTCAAGAGAAAGTGGAATATTCAACTCAAACAAACTTAGTTACTAAAACCTACTCAACTTCATGGAAAAAGTAACCATCATGGGTGTCAAAAGGGCCTTCGGTTACCAAAATATTATGAGTTCAATCCATGGTAGCCGCCTATCTATTAATTAATTTCCTTCAAGTTTTCTTGACAACCAAATGTTGAGTCAGGAAATTTGTCCGGTGTGAAAATAGTCAGTATGCACATAAGCTGGTCTGAACACTCACAAGTATGAAAAAAATCATGGAAACATTGTTAAGTCTAAATCTTTAAAAATGGGTAAGCTTGTGAAGCAATGGTTATTCAATCATATTGTAAAGAATTGATAAAGAAATGGAAATATGACATGCAATGCATCAAAATTAGCAGAAGTAAATTAGATGCCTGAGGGTGCTTCCTTTAATTTTTTTTTTAAATTTTTGATGAGGAAGGCGGGGATGCTATCCATCGAATTTGAAATTCTGGTCATAGGCATTCCATACGATGAGTTATTGCCCCGTTCTGTGCTTGTTTGTGTAAAATTGCTGAACTCCTTCAATTTGTTCTCAGGGAACAGAAGTACTGTCAGGGAACTACCTGCTGCTGCGCTGCTTTGTCTTTCTTTTTCTAGAAGAAAAGGGAATGGTCCAGCAAGAGTAAGGACATTGTAACCGGTAACCATCATTTTTATAAGTTCTTCCTTTCCCTTAACAAGCCAGTTCTTTATTCAGAGAACACAAGATGAAAATGCTAGTTATGAGAATGCAATGTGTGAAATTGCTGAATCTCTTCAACTTTCAAGAAGCATTGTCATGGCTCTCTTAGCCCTGGAATCATGGAAAGCATTTATGGAACGCTGGCTGAAATCTGAAGTCTTATCCTTAAATGCTAGAGACACTGCAGTTATCTCAGAGAAAACTTGTAAAGCAGCTGCTGACATTTTGAAGGTTCACTTCGTCTTTGCCTTTCTATTTTGTACATCTTACTGTCATGTCAGTTATCTAAAATAGTTTGGAGAATGTTGAAATTTTGTTAGTAATGTTATTCCTGGTGTTTAGAGTATAATACACGCCGCTGAAGAATCGTTGCCAAGATCTGCTGAAAATATGGCACTAGCTATTGGTGCACTTTGTATGGTAATGTTTTGCTTCAGAAACCTTTTTCTTTCACAATTTGATTCTCAAGCAACTTTAAGTTTTATTTTACCATCGAACATATCAGCAACTTTCTTCTAAAGTTCCTTGAATATCCATGTCAAAAAAATAATATAAAAAAAGACCATCAATGTTATTAGACTCTGGTAATATCCAAAACCTTACTAACTTGTAACAAATAACAATCGGCAAAAACTCCAAACAGAATACAATTGCAAAATAGCATTGAAATAACGATAGTTTCGCTAATGAATGACGATATATATTAATATCCAAAGAACAATAGCAAGATAGAAATGAACAAAAAACACACGGTGAATTCGAGAGCACTGGGAATCTCTCTTCTAAATTCTATGATGTAGCCCAAAATAAGACCTACCTCTCTAAACCTCGCCTTTCTTCTCACTCATCTTCTTATCTTTCTAATTCTCTTTTTCAACGTTCTTCAATGATTTCTTCTATAAGGTTTAGATCACGTTGATCTGAACCTTGTCAATTTTTGGCAAAATGTCAATTGGTGAGATCTCCATTTTTCACTTGCTTCCCCTTTGAACGTATTCTTCTCTTCTGCTCAACTTAATCTTCATTATAATCCTCTACTTAATCTGACTTTTGGACTGAACCATCTGCCTTCTCTAAATCCTCTTTGATTCCTGTAGCTTCGTCTGATTTACAAACAACTACATCTTTCCCTTCCTGCTTTGCTTTTTGATTAGTTATCATTGTAATCATCCATTCTAGTTTATTCTCGATTCTGTTAACTGATACTTGCAATTTGTCAGTATCTTGCTCGAGCTTCTTCATTCGTTTTTCAATCTAAGATCGAATCATTTTCTTCCTTGAAATTTTGATTTCCTAGAATTTTGATGTTTTGATACCCAATTTGTAAGATATCCAAAACCTTACTAACTTATAACAATCAACAAAAACTCAAAACACAATACCATTGCAAAATAACACTGAAATAACGATAGTTCTTCGCTAATCAGTGAGTAGTGATAAAGAACAATAACTAGATAATAATAAGGTAGAAATGAATGAAAAACACGTGTGGATTCAAGAGCACCAAAAACCTCTCTTCCAAGTTCTATGACTTTGCCCAGAATAAGACCTACCTTTCTAAACATCTCCTTACATTATTTCTACCCACAAGAGAAACCCTCCCCACTCTCCATCTAATCAATTATTAGGGAACTTCCAATTTTTCCTTTCTAGAATATTCCCTAGAATTAGGGTCTTACACAATGCAAAGCATGATAACTACTAATTTGGAGTATAGGTGTATCTCCGTGCATTGGTCTTCAGGAGTAAAATTGATTTCTGGTTAGCCTTTGTGCATTTTGAGATTTATGAACCTATCACAGCTCTTATAAGTGTCATTGAGGGTGATTTAACATATAGCTTGTGAATTTTTTATTGCTTTCTTTTATTTTTTTTTCTTGTATAGAAAACAAATTGATGACATGAAAATATTACAGATTTCATTGTGGCTTTTTCCTTTTTGTTACCAGGTCTTGCCTCAGTCTGCACATGCTGTGAAGTCAACTGCTTCAAAGTTTTTATTAAATTGGTTGTTCCAGGATGAGCATGAGCATCGTCAATGGCCGTCGGCAATATCCCTCGGAATAATCTCCAGATGCCTACATGTCACTGATCATAAATTGAAATTCCAGAACATCTCTGGACTTCTTGAGGTATGCAGATCTTCGTTCAGTCACCTGTGATTTGTCAAAGTTAATGAATATTTTTTTCTTCTTTATGGCATTATGCAAATAAATGAGTTGCAAAGTTTTATTTGATAAATTATTACTGTTAATTTTCAATCTTTTTGCCTCTGAATTTTATGAAATCTCCTTTAGGTTTTAAGTGTTAGCAAAAGCACCCTGGTTAAAGGAGCTTGTGGAGTTGGGTTAGGCTATTCTTGCCATGATCTTCTTTCCGGAGTTCAAATTGTTGGCAAATCTAACTTGGGTAAAGATAAACAGACAACCAAGGTAGAAGAAGTAGAGTTACTGGGAACTATAGTTAGGACTCTATCCATGATGATATGTCAGCTCTCCGGATCTTCTAAGGATATGTTCGAAGATGTCTCTGCAATGTTTTCAGTGCACTCTTCTGATATAAGTGTAGATGCCCACCTGTTGCGTGAGAATGGTGACTGTGAAGAAGATGTCTGGGGTGTTGCTGGACTAATCCTCGGTCTAGCTAATACCGTCGTTGCAATGTACAAAGCTGGGATGTATGATGCCGTCCTGAAAATTAAAAGTTTGATTTCCTCGTGGATTCCTCATGGAAATTCTGTACTTCAATACTCTGGTTCTTTCGATGAAGATTCTATTAGAATTCTCTCTGTTGGATCCTGCCTTGCACTACCAATTGTTATGACCTTTTGTCATAGAATGGAGTTGATGAATGGCAATGAACTGGACCATTCAATAAGTGCCTATAAGGAGACCATTTCCGAACTGTTATCTGTTAAAAAGTCTGATGCATTCCATCATAATTTGTTGATGGCATCATGCATAGGAGCAGGGAATCTTCTTGGCGTCATTTTAAATGATGGAGTGCACTCTATTGAAATTAAATGTGTCCAAGACTTGTTGGAGTTATTTAGAAGATGTTATTCTAATCCGTACAGTCCTTTGATTCATTTTGGCGGAATGCTTGGAGTAGTTAATGCCATGGGAGTGGGCGTTGGAAGTTTGTTCAATGTTCATCCTACAACATCATCAGTTCTAAATGAGTATGACCTAAAGGTAACATGTCTCACTGTTATTCTTTTGTTTTTTTTTTAATTTGGGTTTCTTATAAAATGCATTTTCTTGGCAGGAGTCCTCTCGTCTTATGGGTCCACTACTTTCAAGTCGTGTTTGTGAGCCACTGTTGACATCCATGATGCAAGAGATTTATCTTGTTGCACAGAATTCCGATGACAAGAAATTGCAGCAATATGGTGCATGGACAGTTTCATTCCTTCGACATAATATCTTGTCGAAGGAATTTTCAAACCTTCAGAACTTGAATGAGACAGATGAATCTGGTTCAAGATCTTTACCTCAAAATTTCCCAGTGGATGGTGTAGTAATGCGGCTATGCAATTGGCTAATGCAGCTGAATCTTTCAGAGGTATGTTCTTTTTTTACTTTGGTTCGAGTCTATGAATTGTTTATATACATGCATGCATTGTGCATCATCTCAAATTTTTACAATTTATGAAAAATCATCTTTTAAAATACAAAATTGCGAGAAATTAAAAAGAAATGGCGCTAGCTAAAGGGCTGAACCGTTTGAAATAAGAAATGAATGATAATTACAACAATCTCTAGTTACAGACATCTAAAAGGAGGCGCTGAACTCGTTGAATACCAGAACTTCCTCTCAAGATATCACTACTAAAATTCCTCCTATTTTTCTCTCTAGACCACAAAGATAGCTAGGAGCCAGTTCATGAGACAGGAGTATAAATATTCCTTTCATTTCTCCTGAACTTCATTAAAACTGAAGTACTAAGTATAAAAAAGAAAGGTCCGTCCTCAGAACTTATCATAAACCTACAGTGAAACCTAGTTCCAGTTGGCACACCAAAAATTTGACCTACATAGTGACGGAATTGTCTAATGTTACAGAGAGTACACTTCTTGAGGCTTTTTCATAGGAAAAAGCTAAACAAGCACAAGCAATCACATGATTCTACTCATTATTATTATTCTTATGTAAAAAACAAATTCATTACAAAGAAAGTAATTCGTGAAGGTGGAGAATAAAGGCGCACCTTAGCTAAGAAATTAGAGAGAGTTCAAATTTTTGTAGTTAGGAAACAAAAGTTATCATTTGTAAGTTAAATTTTGCGCATTACCCAACGAAACAAACGATAAAAATTCAAAATACATGGTAAGTGAGGGGAGGAGACAAACCAGTGGCGCATCTATAAAAGAAGAGCTAAAATTACTGAGGATCTCTCTTTCTATGACTTATTTGCTACCTTCACAATTTATTTTGTTGAGGTTTAATCCGAAAAATCTAATAATTCAAAACTTCAGACAGGTACAGCTACGCATATCAACACATTAATAACCACTCTACGGTGCCTATCTCAAGCTCCCAGATTGCCATCCTTGGACTGGGGAGCAATTATCAGGCGTTGCATGAGGTATGAGGATCAAGTTGCTGAGTTGCCGCTTCCAAGTTCTGCTCTTAGAAAGGGCAATCTAAGGGAGGAATGCTTGAAGTTCTCATTAGCACATGCAAACCAATTTGACCAGCTACTTATTTTTCTTGATGAGCTCTCTGACATCTCAAGATTCAGGACTCTTGTGCTGAATCTGCAGTCATGTGTGCTTATTCATCTCGCAGATCTAATGAAAGTATTCTCCAATTCAAGAGTTGAAAAACTTTTCGACGACATGAAAAACTTCTTGTTTTCTTCTTACTCTAACCAACTCCAGTACAATTATGAAAAGCATTTACTGAGAATCTCGTGTTGGAAGGGCCTTTGCCAATGTCTTGAAGAGGCTTTTATCAATTCTTTAGAGTGCGTATTTCATATTGAAAACTTTATGGAGGTTCTGTTTACCATGTTACCTAAATCGTCCTTGAGTATCAACAGTGAAGAAGATGAGGTACACTCCATCAAAGAGTGGTCCGAGGCAATAAGATGCCTTGGCAAGGCACGGCAGGCCTGGTTGCTGAACTTTCTTCAGGTACAGATTCACCTATTCATATTTCCTAGGGATCTTTCATCATATCTATTGGAAGAACTTATAGCCAAGTTTTGTCACAACCAGCTGTCTATGCTAGTAAACCTATGCAGATCGGCTTTCTGTTGATCGCTTCTTAAGTTCAAATAAAATGGCCATCCTAATCTGTTGGCATCCATAAATTTTCAGTTGTGCATTTAATTTCGTGTTTCTGACTTCTCTAGTGCCGTGTTCAGATTTCATCAGAGGATCTTGTATCAAAAGATAAGAAGTCAATGGAAGTTATCAAGAAGATGAAAGCCAGAGCCAAGCTAACCAGGAATGGTTCTCTCCCACTGAGCGAGCTAGGAAAAATGAAAACTCCGATGCTGAACTTGAAATCCCAAGGTTCTGCTTCTTCGGACAAATTTTGGAAACAAGTTTTATAGTTAGTATTGAGTTTATAAATGAAGGGACGATTTCATGATTCATAATTCTCAAAATGAAAGCTCGCATGTTAGCTTAGCTTCGCAGTGTCATGTCCATTTACTTGTTTCAAGGCATTTGATTCTGAGATTTCATATTGCTATTGACTTTACCTAGACCTTCAATTTGCAGATGCATGGGATGTACTAGTTGAGGTTGCATCAGCTCTTCAACTTGCAGAGGGAAATGTTAAGAGACAATGGCTGGTTGATACTGTGGAAATTAGCTGCGTGTCAGTTAATCCTTCCACGGTAGGCATTACTCAGTAGTTTGATGGAACAGTCGCATAAAATTTAGACATGAAACTATATTACAGCATGATTCATGGACAAATAAAGAATTGTTATTAGTGCTATCTGAATTAGTCTACCCTCAGACAACACTAAAATTTATAATCAATCGGATAGGGTTGGGCCTTAGAAGGGTTCATGAATATTAGAGGGGCATATAAGAAAATAGTTAGAGAGTTTGTTAGGAATTTTAGTATAAATAGAGAGGTTGTGTGAGGGGAGGAATATCCATATTTTGAAGAATTTCATTAGGGCTCTTAGAGATGTTTCTCTAGAGATGGGAGGTTCCAAGTCCTATTAAAAACTTGGATTATCTTGTAGTTCTTGGTAATTTTGTTATCAATATATTTCTGGTCTTATCACAATCCTTTAAGCCGGAATAGATTGTAAGAATTTATTGTTGTCTTTGAATAGTCATTTAGATTGGACTGAAAATAGAAACAAGCAAATTCTTAGTTAGTTTTAAACCTTCCACCAACTTGTAGTTCAACTATAATTAAGACATGTATTCGATCATAAGGTAGAGGTTTGAATTCTTCCACTACATTGGACGCATAAAAAAAAATTTATGAATCTTCCAAAAAGATGCAACCTCCAAAAAATGCAGTTAGTGCATTGTTATATTTTCTTAGAAATTAGATAATGGTTTTCTCATGTCCGAAGTATGGTAAGAGAGGTTTCATCTAGTATTCTATCACTTTCCTTGAAGAAATATTGCCATCTAAATGATTTGAATTAGGTGGTTAAAACATTTTGCTGTTTTCTCCTGCAGGCACTGCATTTTCTTGGTTTACTATCAGGTAGCTTCTCCAAATACATGCCTCTACTGATTTTGGACCCTCATGCCGTGCTGATCGATCTGCCGGTAACCCTTAATTCTCTCCTATCCACATCTGGCTGGGATTATATTGCAGAGCCCATCGCTTCCCATCTATTTGCCTCGACTGAACGAATCTATCATTCGATCACGGGCATTGCAAACAAGGATAGCACACATAGCTCCCAACCGATTGATGAAAGTGAAATTGATACATCTATTTCTCTATTACAAGTGATGCATAATACCTGCGTTTCTCTCATGGGCTTCTTGCCATTGGAGGAGCAGCTTAGGCTTGCAAATATGAATATCATCACTTAGCAAAGAGGCTATATTTCAAATTGATAATCAAATGTTGTAGATTTTACAATAATACTGAAATTGACTGGTAATGATGAACTTAGGTACAGAGAATTTTGGTGTAAAAAATGAATGAGATCCCTTTATATTTCATGGGTGTATCATTATAACATCAATAAGATTATAAAATTTTTGGAAAGGGGCAATTTGAAAGTTCATGTCTAATTAATGAACATTTTTCCCAGCAGTTCTAATTTTGGCAGAAAGATTTTTAGATTTGTGTAATATGTTAGATTATGCCAATGAATTAGGTACTTTTTGCAAGGGTAAAATTTTTTTTTTTTTTTTTTCTTTTTTTGTTTTTTAAATTTTTTTGAAAAGAGGGTGTAATAAGAAGGGAAATGCGAAGCATTCTTGGTATTTTAGTTAATTTTTCTTATAAAAACATTTTATTCCCACCATTATATTTATCTCTCATGTGCATATTATTTTATTTATTTTCCTTTTGCCTCAAACACAAAGTCATTCTATCCATGATCATTCATTCATCTAAAACACACCATCATTCTTTTTCATATTCTCTTTCACTCCTATTCCTCCTATAATCATTATTTTTCACTTTCAGCATAACAATACATTTATTATTAATTAGCAAACTCTTACCTTAAGCAAAGGTAATTTTGATTCTTGGCCCTTAAGTAAGCTATGGGCTAAAGCTGTTGACATTTACAGAGTTAGACAATGAAACTGTTTGAAGGTAAAATACAAAAAAGTGTTTTTCGATCCTAATAAGAAAGCCTAAAAATAATATTTTGATTCAATCAACTATTTCAATCAATATCCTTTGGTAATGGTCTAGAATCAGACATTTTCTTTATACATGAATGCAGTAAGAGGGAATTGAAAATGGAAAACAAATTTTCACATTTTGCCAAAAACCAGTATTCCTGAACTAAGTGATAAAAAGAAGGAAAACAAAAACTCCATTAATTTTACATTTTAACTCAGGCATGAAAAATGCTTCAATTATGTCTCTTCCTACCACCCGCGAAACTTTACCTGTTTCCGAAGGCTTGCCACTGTCAGTATCGTGTTGAATTGTCGGATTCTTCGTCTCTTGGGATTTCCTTACAAAGGATAGTCTCTGATTCGCTTTCAGGCTCCATGTCTACATCTCGAGATGCCTCAGAAGAAGCGCCATCAGGGTCTTCGCCACTGGACAGCCATACAAATGTCAAGTGTTGACCTTGCCAGCATTTGCCATCTACAAATGCCCTTTCAGCTGAATGACGGGTTAAAAATGTGACATTAGCTGAGGTATTAGATGCATTTGCAGCGCCATCGCCATCGCCATCTTCCGTAACAAGTTTGACAGTACAAACTTCGCCCAATGATGAGAAATGTTCCTTTATCACATCCTCCTACACAACATTTGATATCATGAATATAATCAGGTAAGATTGATGCCCAAAATACAAAAGTTCAACAAAAAAAAAGTAAAGATAATAACATAAAAGGATGGTAAGACTTCAACCAAGAAAGTCCTATTAGAGTGTTTTTTTATTTTAAAATTTTTTTAAAATTTCATTCAGCTAAAAATAAAGAATACATGAGTATATAAAAGAAAAGCCAACGAAAGTAAGAAAAATCAGAAGCCTACAAAAATAGCTTCAAAAATCCAACAAAATCTAATTTGACGAATAATTACAAAATAATTTATAGGAATCAAGCCCTAAAGAGAAATATTGAATCTAATGAGAGTCTAGTGGTCAAGAGTGACATAAGTAACTAAGAGGTGACAAGTTTAATCCGTGGCGGTCACCTACCTAAGAAATAGTTTCCTATGAATTTCCTTGACATCCATGTAGGGTCGGACAATATCTCACGGAATAGTTGAAGTATGCACAAGCTAGTTTAAATACCCACAGACACCAAAAAACTGGAGACCAAATATCCTATGAAGATGTCTCCATCCCTCCAAAAATGTTTTGTTTCTCACACTTCAACGACACTGCAAAATAACGCAAACAGAAGCCTGCACAAACTGTAGTCTGCCAAAGAAACTGTAGTCTGCCAGTGCGGGTGTCTCTGTTTTCTGATTCTTCTCTTTCTGGCTGGCTTCGTTTTCTTCTGTTTGAAGTAGCCTTCTCCCCGTTTGAGCCCTCTTTGAGCTCTCTATTTTTCGTTTTCGTCAGCTCTCTTTTTTGCATCTCTACTCAAGCGTCTCTTTCTTTGCTTCATTAAGAAATCTCTGTCTCTTTTCAAGAGGTCCTCTATGTTTGCTCACAACGATTGAAAAGCTAATAGCTGCTTCTATCAGTCGTCTTTTACTATCAAATGTTGTGATTAATCCCTTTCTAATCTTATATCTGCTTCTGGAGTATGGCATGAGTATGCAAATTCTCACCTTATGATTGAAAGATGGAGTGCTATTCTTCATAGTCGGCCAAGTCTCATTAGAGGGTATGGAGGCCTAGATATTTGGACCCGACACACTTTTGAAGCAATAAGTTTGCGTTTGTGGGCCTTGAAGAAGTTAGTTTAGAGACTCTTAATTTAAGCAACGTTTCAAAGGCCAGAATTAAGGTGGGCTAGTAACATTTGTGGATTTCTTCCTGCCACTATTGAAATTAAGCATTGTCTTAGGGGTAGCACCTATCTTCACATTGGTGATATTGTCAATTTGGATCCCCTTCCATTGTGGAAGGCGAGCTATTTATGAAGGATTTTAAGAACCTTTTAAACCTTGTCAGGCTTAAAAGTGTTATGAACGATTGTCCTAGTGCTCAAGGCATGCTGTGCTATCCATCAAATTATCCCCAAAGCATGACTCACCTGTTCTGGAATCTTTTTCCATTGTTTGAAGATCATATCCAACCAGCAATAAAGCCAATGCAACCTCTCCCTGCTGCTCCTGTTGAGGAAGCAACAAGGTCCTGAAGGGACTTTTCTCTAAGAATCTCCATATTTGACCATTGACATTCCCACTGTTAAAACTTCCTCCATACCTTCTACTTTGTCGCTCCTTGACCCTCCCACTACTATGGAGATCCCACCTCCTCATGAAGATTCTTCCCTTCATGTTGAGCCCCAAACCAACCTTTCCGCAATTTGAATCACCAAAGGGCCTTTTTTCCATGTGTTTAACAACCTCATTGATTCTAACACTACCCCTAATGCTGCTTCTAAACCTTGACTTGCCCTCCCTCTGTCCCTTTTTGTCTCTCCTATTCCCCGTTCTCAGTCCATCAAGAACTCTAACCTTAAACTTCCAATCAAAGGATTTCTTTTTCATTACGCTTGCCACCATCATTATAAAAACACATTCGATCTCATTAACCCAAATCACTTGGATGACCCATAGTGCTCTATTGATGGCTGGTACTTTTGACAAGAATCAAGATGGGATCTTTCGACTTTCATCCACCTCATACCTATGCCTCATTTATTCGTGTTAGAATAAATTATATAAAGTTAGGTTTTAACTAGATTAATAAGACCTATAATAAATGGCCCGTTAGGCTTGTAATTGTGTATATATACACCATAAATCAATGAGAAAAGTGCGATTTTCTCAATTAACCTTAAAGTTTACATGGTATCAGAGCAAGGTTAAAAGTTTTCTAGGGTTTCGAGGGGCCATAGCCGTCGTCGTCCAGTAAGAAAACAGAAACCCCAACCGCCACCCACCATCGTCGACCAGGAACCACCGTCGCTCGTCGTTGCAGCCGCCAACCGCCGCCACCTGCGCCGTCGTCGCACACACCCACCCGCGCGCAGCCCGTTGGCAACGGCTCCACCCAGCCCGCGCGCAGCCCGTTGGCGACGGCTCCACCCAGCCCGCGCACAGCTCGTTGGCGACGGCTCCAACTCGTCTTCGCGCGCATCCAGCGGCCGCCCTAGTCGCGTAGCCCATCGTCGCTCGCACCCAGCAGCCGCTCTAGTCGCGCGCGCAGCCGGTCGTCGCTCGCACCCAGCAGCCGCTCCAGTCGCGCAGCCCGTCACGTGCAGCCTGTCGTCGCGCGCACGAAGCAGCAGAGCCAACCGATCCCTGCAGCATCTCCACTCTGCTGCTGCCCTTTCTAGAATGTTCACTAGAATTAGGAGTCTTACATCGAAGTTGCAGCAACTAACGGCTAGCCATAGTCGTTTCAGTCCTGTCGTAGTCCTCTTTGCTATTATGGCTGAACCAAAACCAAGTGTGACCGACATAATCCCAGTGGTTTCAAGAATTACAAATCAGAAACTCGATGGATCCAATTATCGTGTTTGGAGGTCTACCATTCGTCACTATATTCGCAGCATTGGAATGGAAGATCACGTGACCGAGACTGCTCTGGCTGGTGAAGGAAAGAAACTTTGGCTTCATAACGACTCAAGAATTTTCTTACAGGTGAAAAATTCGATCGATAATAACATTCTCACCATGATCAAGTCACTGTGACTCTGTCAAAGAATTACTTTCGTACCTGGATTTTCTGTATTCTGGGAAAGATAACATGCACAAGATTTTCGATGTTTGCAAGATTCTATATCAGGCTAATCAGGGCGATCGGTCACTTACAGACTACTTCATGGATATGCGAAAGACGTGTGCGGATTACAAGGCACTGGTACCAAAATGGTGTGGCAGAACGAAAAAATCGTCATCTCCAAGAAACTACTAGGGCCCTCATGTTTCAGATGCAGGTCCCTAAGGTTTTCTGGCCGGATACGATTTCCACTGCTTGCTATCTAATTAACCGTATGTCATCATCTATCCTTCACGGGAAAATCCCTTTCCAAACCTTATGTCCTACACAGTCTTTGTATTCCGTTCCTCCAAGGGTTTTTAGCTCTGTCTGCTTTGTTCAGGATGTTCGTCCTACACTCAAGTAAACTTGACCCCAAGTCACTAAAATGTGTGTTCATTGGGTATTCTCGTCTCCAAAAAGGATATAAGTGTTATGTCCTAGTCGTGATACGTACCTTGTTTCTCGTGATGTCACTTTCTTTGAAAAGACCTCGTACTTTGCTAGTTCTCATATACTGAGTCAGGGGAAGCGTTTGGTGCCTGAGAACGACTTCCTGGTGTATGTTATCTCCACCCCGTCTGCTGACATCCTCGCATCCCCGGTCGTTCCAGTTCCTAAGGTTTATACTCATCGTGTCCGTCCAGAGATTCCTTCTGATACTCTGTCTGTTGCAGAACCTGAGGCATGTCCTTTACCAGCTGCCCCTTTGGTGGACGATCCGGCCGTGAGTGATGATCTCCTGATTGTCCTTCGAAAAGGTAAACGTTCTTGTACTTATCCAATTGCATCTTTCGTTTCTTATGATCATTTGTCTCGTGCTACGTCCTATTTTGTTGCTTCATTAGATTCAGTGTCCACACCCACGTCTGTTCCAGATGCTTTATCTCACCCTGGTTGGTGTGCGGCGATGGTCGATGAGATGACGGCTTTGGATGCTAATGGTACTTGGGACTTAGTAAACCTTCCAGTCGGGAAGAAGGACATTGGGTGTCGTTGGGTTTTCGCTGCCCTAGCTAATCCTGACGCTCAGTTGCTCGATTGAAAGCTCGTCTCGTGGCGAAGGGATATGCTCAGACATATGGCGTTGATTATGATGATACTTTTTCGCCTGTTGCAAAGTTGACATCAGTACGCCTGCTCATTTCTCTGGCCTCGATTCATGACTGGCCACTCCATCAACTGGATATCAAGAATGTGTTTCTTCATGGTGATCTGCATGAAGTTTTTATGGAGCAACCACCTGGTTTTGTTGCTCAGGGGGAGAAAGGTAAAGTGTGCCAACTTCGTAAGTTCCTGTATGGCCTGAAACAGAGTCCTAGAGCTTGGTTTGAAAATTTTAGTCAGGCACTTGAACAGTTTGGGATGAAGAAGAGCACCTATGATCATTCAGTCTTTTTCAGACGGTCTACTTCAGGTATTATCCTGTTAATCGTATATGTTGATGCTATTGTGATCACAGGTGATGATGTAACAGATATTCAGTCTCTCGAGTCGTTCCTCCATGGTCACTTCAGTACAAAGGACTTGGGCTCGTTAAAATATTTTCTGGGCATCGAAGTTCTGAGAAGTGATAAGGGGATATTGTTGTCTCAAAGGAAGTATGTGTTGGACCTGCTTACTGAAACAAGAAAATTGGGGGCTAAGCCGTGCAGTGCTCCGATGGCTCCTAACACTCAACTTACCAAAGAATGAGAGTTACTAAAGGATCCAGAGAAGTATAAGAGGCTAGTGGGGAAGGTGAACTACTTAACAGTAACTAGACCAGATATAGCATACTTAATCAGTGTTATGAGCCAGTTCATTTCATGCCCAACAGTTGATCATTGGTCTGCTCTAGATCAGATTTTGGGATATTTAAAGGTCTCACCGGATCATGGAATAATATACAAAAATAATGGTCATACCAACATTGAGGGGTATTGTGATGCAGATTGGGCAGGATCTAGGGAAGACAGAAAGTCCACATCAGCATACTGTGTGTTTGTAGGAGGAAACCTAGTCTCCTGAAAAAGTAAGAAGCAGAATGTAGTCTCGCGATCGAGTGCTGAATCAGAGTAAGCGATGGCACAGTCAGTGTGTGAGTTGATCTGACTACGACAACTTGTCAGTGAAGTGGGGTGTGAAGTCGAGACTCCAATAAAGTTGTGGTGTGATAATCAAGCAGCGTTACATATTGCATCCAACCCAGTATTCCATGAACGAACGAAGCATATTGAAGTAGATTGTCACTTTATAAGGGAAAAGATACAACAAGGCTAGATAACCACAGGGTACGTGAAGAGAAGACAGGAGATCAGATAGGTGACATATTCACTAAAGCGTTAAATGGAGCACGGATGGACTATCTCTCAAACAAGTTGGGCATTATGTACATATTTGCTCCAACTTGAGGGGGAGTGTTAGAATAAATTATATAAAGTTAGGTTTGTAACTAGATTAATAAGGCCTATTATAAATGGCCCGTTAGGCTTCTAATTGTGTATATATACACCATAAATCAATGAGAAAAGTGCGACCTATTTTTCTCAATTAACCTTAAAGTTTACAATTCGCAAGTCGAATATTAGTTAAGATTCCTGGGATCATCCTAAGAAGGTTGTGACTGATTCTGGAAATACCTCTACCATTCAATCCAAAGGAGATTTTCGCACTCCTTTTGATGACTCGGATGTTCGATTTTCAGTGCTAGCTCCTTTTATTCTTCTATATTTATGCTCAAGACTAACAACACTCTCCCAAAGAGGAACTCTTCTCCCCATATTTAAAGGAGTTATCTAGAAATCATGAAAATGTGAATTCAAAATTGGAAGCTAATTATTCCTGTTTCCGTCCCTAAAAACTTTTTAACAATCTTCAAATTAGTGGTTTACATTTAAAGACTATTCCTGCTAAATTTGCCTAGTTCCTTGTTAATTGTTATAGCGACATCAGACTTGCAATCTAGTTTCATATAGAGTTACAATTTCCACAATATGTTCAAGGCTCAATTTCCTTTGTTAATGCTCGCTCCATTTTTCCAAGCAATCCCTTCGTTGTGTCTATCCATTTACTAGTCTTATTTGCTTTGTTGTTCCAAAATCAATGCTCTCTCAGGTTCTACTTTTGGGCTTTGCAGATTAATTCAGCCTCTCTGAACGTGCTTGTTGTTCTTTGGCTCTTTGCCAATGTATTTGTTTTTGTTTTTCTATTTTGTATCTTGAACTTTGTTTCTTTTTCATATTCTTAATGAAAAGTTTGTTTTCGTTAAAAAAATAAATAAATTAGAAGGTAGTCTAAATTCGGCCTCCATCTCCTTACACAGACTGTCTCAATAAAGCAACATCAAAAGCCAAAAAGAACTACTCCAAACAAGCACAACCATGTCACATCTCCAAAGGACATGTCTTCAGCTTCCCTTCGGGATAAAAAAATAAAATAAAACACAGAAGACATCATTTTCACCGCTCTAAAATATTCCTCTTTCTATGTATAAAACCTACCAGATGAAAAACATTACCGTTTTAAAATGTTCACCTTCCTGAAGCAAACTCAGATCTCCCCACCATTAGGAAAGTAGAAGAGGGCTAAGTGAACAAAAAAAGAACATCCCAACCAAAGACAAGATCTATGACCTCCAAACCATCACCCTACATAATTTGATTGCCAAGGAAACCCGTAAAAATTAATTTCTAGATAGAACACCATCATGGATTGAACCTATAACCTTTCAATTCCCTAAAGCATTCTAAACTAGTAGGCCAACCCATGAGAGTTAAGCTTCCGTATCAGTTAAGAAAAGCTTGAAACCCAAGCGGGGTAAGGACATGACTCGCAAACGACAACACCTCTGCCATATACTGAAATTTCACTGATGACAAATGGCAAAGGTTAGGAAAAGCACTGGGAATCCAAACTCAAGAATCCTTTCCAAGAAGGATCGCCTAGTTAGAAAGAATAAAAAGTAGGAAGATAAGAAGCTAAGAATCCTTTTCATGAAGAATCACCTAGTTAGAAAGAATAAAAAGTAAAATAGATAAGAAGTTAACAAGGTCGGATGGAAAGGAAACTAACAAGGAACCCAAACTAAAGCATCCTTTCCATGAAGGATCACCTAGATAGAAAGAATAAAAAGTAAGAAGATAGATAAAAAGCTAACAAGGTCAGATAGAAAGGAAACTAACAAGGTATCCAAACTCAAGCATCCTTTACATGAAGGATCGCCTAGTTAGAAAGAATAAAAGGTAAGAAGATAGATATCGGTTGGAAAGGAAACCAACAAGGTACCCAAACTCAAGCATCCTTTCCATGAAGGATCGCCTAGTTAGAAAGAATAAAAGGTAAGAAGATAGATAAAAGCTAACAAGGTCAGATAGAAAGGAAACTAACAAGGTACCCAAACTCAAGCATTCTTTCCATGAAGGATCGCCTAGTTAGAAAGAGTAATACGTAAGAAGATAGATAAGAAGCTAACAAGGTCGGATAGAAAGGAAACTAATAAGCTCAACAGCCTCATAGAAAGGAAGCTAACACAACCTTTTCTCAAACAAGTTATAAAGATGAGGAAATAAAGCACACAATGGTCTCTCCCCCACCCAAGAATCTTCCCAGAACTGGGTGTTGCATTATGTTAAACCACCAATCAACCCAAAAACTTAAATTGATAGGTTGGGGTAAATTTAATTATATCAAATAACACTCCCTTCACTTGTGAACTTAGAAATTTGATAAAATGTCCTACAAGTGGAATTCAATTTTAAATAATAAAAATGTCGACGGGGACTCGAACTCAATACCTTCTGCTCTGATATCATATTGAATTATGTTAAATCATCAATCAACCTAAAAGCTTAAGCTGATTGGTTGGGTAAATTAAATTATATCAACTAACAATTTCGAGTCATCACTCATCACCAATGAAGCAATGGATAAATAAGGAAAATAGAAAACTCGTAGCAATGGAAGTCCAATAAGAACCCTTTAAGGCTACATGAACATGCCTATAAGGCTATAACCTATATTCGACTGAATATCATTCACATTCCTTTCATTTTTTAGGGTAGTCCTTCGCATCAACTCATGATCTCACCTTTCGGAACATCCTTAAAGGGCAAAATAATTTACTAATAACATCGCCCTCCAACCAAATATAGAGACAATAGTAGATACTTCTAGTGTTTCGCATCTAGGTCACCTCGCCTTGGTTAAGCGAGGCACCGATAAGAAGGTGCACCTTCAATAAAGCCCATGAGATGTGAAAGGCACACGTCTTTGGGCTTTTCCTGTACCAAGTCATTAGAAGCTCGAGATAAGTAATAGGCATTTTAATACCTTAGATAGCCTAATTCTTCAACTCACAAAGAAACATGCACTTTTATTTTTTCTCTCCTCGAGAACTCATATTCTTCCTTCATAAGTCACACATTCTCTAGTTCTCCATCCACACCGCACATGAGTTCTTCGTAACACTACGTTCAAATGTTAATCGTTGAATCTTAGGTGTGTTTTACCTATTATTCTTGGTTAAATTTTCATTTCTTTTCATAGAAGTATTTTTATTGCATATACAACCATATATATTATGTTTTTTAATATAAAGTGCTCTTAAGTAAACAAGCACATGCATGTGCGCCTAAGGCTCGTGAGCCATTCACAGGATACTTCACATCATCAAGTTACCCAACAACAATTAAAAGACAATATAATCTAATGACTCAATAGCATCTTTATCTACAAGATTCCAGAAATTTTCTGATTAAACTAGAGGGATGGTAAGACATACATTAGCGAGTTCTGCAGGTAAAGGAGGAAGAATTCTAAATCCAGAAGAAGAGCTGTCCAATTTCTCTCTAACAATCTCAGAAGGGGCTCTAGGTGCCAATGATGAATGAATATGCTCAAACTTTGAGGAGTCCTGTTGTACAGTAGATGTGGTTGGCTCAGGAGAAGGGCACTCCACATGCTCCCCATTTACCTCAGTATGCGGTGATGCCAAAGCAGTACTTGAATTGCTGGCCTTCGGAGTAACAAGTTTACTAACGTCAGCTTCTATTCCCAATTTAAGTCTCTTTGCAGAGAACCCAACGATTGCTTCCGCTTTGTTTCCTGTGGCCTAAATAGAGAACAAAATAAGAAAATAAAACAAATGGCAGACTGGTTTTCAGTATGCAACACAAGAGAAAGGATATGCACTTCTACAATAGGGTGTCTACACATGGAGATTAAATCAATAATTGAGAGGTAATTAAATAAAATGACATAATATGAACCTCTAAATGCTATCTTCCTAGGGACAATTTTCTTTCGCAAACTCTTTTTATTTACTTCCCTTATTCCTCGAACAATAGGACAATTTCTCAAGAAAAAGTCTTTCGATCAAACATGTATGTTAACATAAATTTAAAGACAACACAAGGGCTGAAAGGTTACCTGTTTTTCAAGTTTATCTAACTGGCGCCTAAAATCACTCCGCTTCATGGCTAGCATTTCTTGCTTCTTCCGAAGTTCCTCCTTTAACTGTTCAAGATTCTCTATTTTCTTTTGCAAAGGTGAAGAAACCTTGGAGCTACTGAAAGCATGAGGGTGATCTGCGACAGCTGGAGAAGATTCCAGTGGATGGGAAATATTGCCTTTTGAAGTGGAAACTTGGACACTGTTCTTTCCCTTGACAGCAAGAGAAGGAAGTGAAGCAGCTGCAATCTGACGAGGAGGTACATGAATACCATTATTGCAGCTTACACCATCATCAGGAATGCTGTCACGATTAGCCCACCAAAGTTTGATAAAACGATTGCCCATAACAGCATCAGGTGACTTCAGAGCAGCTTCTGCCTCTTCTCTTTTTGAAAACTGAACGAAAGCACGTTGACTATTTGCTGGAATATAGATATCGATAACCTCACCATATCTTTTAAAATGAGAAAGAATTGACTCTGCTTTGTTGCTCTGTTGTGGAATACCATTGACAAATAGAGTACGCATTGCTTTCTGAGATGGTTTCCGCATAGTACGCATGGCATCACTCTGAGACTTGAGCGATAAATCTCCTACTTCAGTTTGAGCATCATCCTGAGCCATGGGCTTTTGTTGATGGGAATTTCCTTGAACCCTAGTCAGTACCTCATTGTGTTCCTTCACTGCATTTTCATGATATCCAGAGGAACTTACTATTGGATCAAGTTTACCTTTCACATCTTGTCTATCTTTCAACCCAACTCTACCCCAGACTGACGAACTAGTAACCTGTGAACCAATAGTTGCAGTAGTTCTACTAGTACATCCATTATCAGCAGCTTCACATTTTCTGACCTGATTCCCATCAGAAGGATCGTCTCCCACTAAGGATTCAACTTCATCCATCTTTGATGAATGCATGCCTGAGAGTGCATTTGGCTTCTCAGGACAATTTTTGTTCCATAGAGGTTGATCAGGATCGTACAAGTCAGCTTCGGTTGCACTTCCAGAACCTGAATATACACCATGAAAGGCCAACGAATCATCTCCTACACCAGGTTTGCTACTTTTTCCAAGCAATCCTTTGCCACTCATTACTGACGTGGAAGATGTGCTAACTGCAGGAACAGATCCTGTAGCTTTCCCCATTAATTGTGCATTTGGAAGTGACAGAGGAAGGTTAAATTGAGAAAGACTCTGCAGATGCAAGACCATATGATACATTAGAACTAGAAATATGGTTCATTAGAACTAGAAATACGATTATTTGTTACACATAAAAAAGCATTAAAAAACAGGTAAAAGAGAAACCAGAAACAACCCAAATGAAAAAGATGTGTTGATTGGTATTATTATTGAAGGTTGAACAAAATTTAAAATGTACGGAAATTATATTAATCTCTTAAACGTTTGGCTATTAGTTATGCATACAAAAGCATTAAAAAAATCTAAGGTAAAAGAAAGGCCATAAATAACCCAAAAGAAAAGGTTGTATTGACTGGTACAATTTATACTTATACATGATATACAATAAGGTTTAACGAAATAAAAAATGTAAATTGAAAGGAATTTATATTGCTCACTTAAATTTTTAATCCGCTATAATACAACTTACAGATATAACCTAATGTTTTAACAAATTTCCTTATGTTACCTAGCTTCCCTTTAAAAAAAATAGCAGATGAAATTACTTATGAAACTACTAATTTTAAGAGGAAATAAACAATTAACGGGGGGTGGATTAATGATAGACCGTGATGTGCAAAGCATGCCCAAGAGTAGGGGATCCGTGTGATGGAGGAACGCGTGGTGTGTGGGTTCAACAGGTAATCTGTTAGTTAGCAAGGGCCAAGGAAGAGGGTGGAGGGATATAGCAAGTATGTTACAGGAGGTATATTTGTTAAACTGTTCTTGGAGTTCTCTGTTGAGGTGAGGGAGAGGCAGGGGAGCTCTCAAATCTCCCCTCAACTTGTAGCTCTGTTCATAAATAGAACTGATTAGGGTTTATCAAGTAATTTCATGGTAGAGTAGAATTAGTTTGAAGTTTGAAGTTTGGACCAAAGATAACAATATCATTCTAAATTCTAATGAAGCAAACTTGCAATCTAAGAACACAAAAATCAATATTTCCAATAATTGGCAGTGCTAACAAGGTGTGTAGCCAGAAGTCCCAAAGTTATGCTCTGTAAAAACTAAAAAATTAGGAAAAAAAGAAAAAAAAGTATATAATCAATATACAAGATGAAATATAACCGGGGTGCTTGTATGGGAGGCCAAACAGGCTACACGCTCATTCTCAATCTAACCAAACATCATGCCCAATCAATTACAGAAAACTGGGTAGTAAACATACCTGGACATCTTCAACTACAATACGATTGATACCATGTTCCATTGGACACATGTCTCCTCTAAGGCAAAATCCACGTTCCTCAAAATCTCTACATCTCTGGCGAGGTATACCTATGTTTAGTGGAGGGTTGATTGAAGGCCTAAGTGTTCCCTGCAAACCAACGGAGTGCATCGTTTCGAGCGCACTATTCGGAATTCCTGGTATTAATCCAAAAGCATTCCATGGTGCAGTTTGTGCAGTAGAAACACTTGGTAAACCCCTTCCAGCAAATAGACCAGGAGGAAAAGACCCATGGTGAACAATTTGGGAAGCAATATCAACAGGACTAAACCTTGAATCAAACTGGTTCCAAGTGCCAGACTCCCTGCCTCTTCCCCGACCAAAACTTAGGTCACCAGAAAAAGCATGGTTTGCCCTGATTCTTTGATTAAAATCCCCAGCCATTCGAGGACCTGGCACTGCACCTAGGCGCCTTCTATCAAATCTGCCAGGGAAGTCTTTCTCAAAAGTGGGAGTATTGAAGGATTTCCAAGCTTCATTTGCATGAGAATCGTTGTCCCTAAAACTACGTCCATTCTCAAAAGGTTTACTATGCTTTCCATACGGCCTCAAAACATGTTCACGTGTATCTCTTTCCGAAGATTGAGAGCACATATCCCGCCTACGATGCTTATGGTTGCGATCATCGTCTTCATCATCACTAATGTCTTTTTCCTCCGGATCACTAACATTATCAGAGGAAGAGATGTCTGGATTAGAATATGAAACTTTCAGCTCCATTTAACTCCCAACAATAACCAGAACGACCTCTTGTTGCTCTGAATTTTCGAGTGTCTTGAATCCAGGACACTAAATTAATTTTATTTAACCTAATGAAACAAAAAAACAGAGAAGAGTCAATTAGCCTCGAACAACGAGAACAATGAACAGACCCATATACTAAAAAATACCATGGCACCAAATACAAAGGAACCAATTCAGCCGCATTTATTAATCATCTATTCCCTAAGGAAATAGAGACCACACTACTTAGCAACTGAATAGCATACTTCAAATTATCCAGCATCGAATTGGTTCAATATTTCCCAACAATTCAATACTTCAATGACGAATCAAATAAACCAGAATCACAACAACTCCAAATAATCTATCTGCGGAACAAAACAAAGTCGCAGAAACAAGAGGGAAAAGAACAAACACAAACAAACGAATAGGTTACCGAAAATTCTCGAACAAATTGACGAAGAAAGCGCCGGTAAGTGTTTGAATTAGTCGAGCGAGGAAACTGGGGACGGGAATAACCGGAGACGAGAGCAAGAAGAGAAAACGAAGGGCATTTGAAGAAGAAGAAGAAAGGTGATGGAAGAGACAAGATCGTTAGACGAAAACGCCGCCGGCGTTCAGCGATTCAACGGCTGTCCGGCGAGAGAGAGAGCGCGAGGGTTTCTCTGCAACCCTGAGTTCGTATATGGCATCTTCGGAGTCGTGAACACCAACCAGGATTCTAGACCGAGAAGGAAGAGAGAGAAAGAAAGGAGACGATTGTACGATTCACAAATGAAATTACACAAAAATTACCGAAGGAGAATTTGAGATTGGGGAATTCTAATTTTCACCTGTCGGGTTTTGTTAATTATGTTTTCGCCCCTTTTTGGCGCCTGTTCTTTTTTCTTTTCTTTTTCCTTTTTGTTTTTTGTAGTATTATGGGCCGGAAATATGGGCCGGATAATGGGCCGTCTGGAAGATTGAGAAACAGCCCACAATATGAGGAAAAGGGGCTTGTTGCTCATGGAATGTCTAAATCTAAAATTTTGGAATTAATTAAATTATAAGTTAAATAATAGTTGATGATTCTACCCTATAATTAGTCTGATTTTTTTTTTATCTTAATTAAAATCAGATTCCCACCTAACGGCTTATAAAAATATTACAGTTTTTGGGATTTCAAAATTGGAAACAAAAATTTGAAAATTGGAAGAAAAAAAAATGAGAGGGACGATTTGAAGATTGTACATATAGTCTTAGTCATGTACATACCATGGGATAGTTACAAACTTGACAATTGTTCAGTTTGAGCTTCAACTATTGTACATAACGTTTTACACTATTTTAACTGATTCACGAAGGTTTTGAACTAAAGGGATAGAGTTTCAGATATCCATGTTGTGTATGTATATACCAATAAGATGTCAAAAATAAATGTTGCAGTAGATGTACATATCATTTGCAAATTCATACGTGTTGCAACTGATAAGATAAGTTGAGATAATGTTGTTTCTTATCAGATATCAATACATGTTATTTTGTAATTTTAATAAATATTTCTCTCCTCCTAACATCCATTGAATGCGATTGTTATATGGGCGACTTCCATTGATCAGATTTTTAAATCTCCGGGACTGTGAAAAGTGATGGTTCATATTGATGCCGAAAAATGGTCAAAGAATATCAACCGTACAATTTCTTTACCGAGGATAAGAAGCCTGCAAAAAATAACAAATTTAGGCACACCGGTGTTGTGTGAGCCATAGGGCCTCCGATGCCCAAGTCAGTAAGGGCGTGTTTGTCCTGTGTGTTAAATACACACGCGTTAATGGTTTTTGTTAAACCACGTTTGGGACGCGTGTTTTCTTCCTCGGTAAATCGTGTTTCATTAACAGCCTTAAACTGAGTTTTCTCTCTCTCTCGTTTCCGGCGTTTCGCCTCTCTTTTCTTCTACGGTGATCTTCGATTTCCTTCCCATGTTCGTTCCGATTTCATTTTCTTTTCGATTTTCTGGCTTTGTTAATGTTTTTCTTTGCAAAATTTTGCATCGATTAACATATGGTTTGTGATTTTTCAGTTACTTTTGAATAATTCGTTCTTCCCCTTCATTTCTGGACAATTGGTGTCTGTCAGATCGACACCAAAAGCCATTGGTGTCGGTCCGACCGACACCATATAGTAAAATCGACACAAAAAAAGTCTTAAAGATTTTATCCTGTTTAGATGCTCGATTTGCATACTACTGTCCTTGAATTGATTTTACACCCCATTCAATTGATTGGAAGTGTTCATTTAATTGTTCTCAACAGCACCCCTCTTCTTTTCTGTTTAAATTTCAATTGTGTTGTTCATTTGGACATATTTTTTTAATATCATCTTTCAGACGGGAGGGGAACAAATCTGTCTCGTAACCCGAGAGAATTTTTTTAATAAAGCACACTCATCAGCAAGAAATATAATAGAAATAGCTTTTTGTGCTCTAAAAAATCGTTGGGCAATCCTATGAAACAAGTTGGTTTATCCTCCTAAAGTACAAGTAAGGATAATAATAGCATGTTGTCTCTGCATAATTTGATCAGTCGGGAGATGGGCTCGACAATAGGTCTTGAGATATTAGGCTACGATGATGCTTCTATTACTCAAGCTGAAATAGACGAACATCCAAACATTAATTTCATCGAGACATCCCCACAATGGACCCGCTTTTGTGATTCACTAGCTGAACGAATGTATAACCAAGCTTTTAGGTCATAGACTTCGTTATTATGTAGCGTGTTTTACTTCTTCATGAACCTTTTTGTTTCATGTACCCTTATGTATTAGTAGTCTTTGTATGGAATGGTTAATGTAAAATATTATTCACATAATATAATATATTCTTACTTGTAGAGTAATGTCGGGACCATCAAAAATTGGGCGTCACAATTGGACTGCATTAGAAGAAAGCACTCTAGTGCAATGTTTAATGCATCTAGTTCAGATTGGTGGATGGAAGTCTGACAATGGAACTTTTAGGAGTAAGTATCATAACGAACTGTTGCGACTAATTCATTCTAGAATACCTGGGTGTCATATCACTTCAACCACAGTTATCGACTGTAGAGTCAAGACACTGAAACGCCAATACGAAGCTATTGCAGAGATGTTTGGTAATGGATGCAGCAGATTTAGAAAGATTTCTGAATGGCCTAAAACAAAATTGAAGGTCGCGAAGGAGCAAAAATATGAAACGCGATTTGAGGTTGCAACAGTTCTTACTGAACTATTCCCTCCACTCATTACTCAAGAAGATTGTGTTAATGAATGTTCTTTTCCAAGACATCGAAAAAGTCGAGTCCTTTCTTGTTGTCCCTTAAAGACCAGCGCAGCACTGTGAATACCTCATATGTAGGGTCAGAATGATATGATCATACGTATCTTCTTCCACGAAGTTCAGCATGTTCTTTTTTCTTTTTCTTTTGTTTAGCCATATGTTGCCTATTTTGTTCGTATCTTTTTATCTATCTAGACTTATTTTGTTACTAAGATATGATTTTATTTCATGAACCTTGTTTCTTAAATCGTCTTAATTTTTTTTTCATTGTTAAATTTTGGTGCTTATATTCAAATAAATTTTATTTTATTGTTAAATAGTCGCATATGAATCCAATAATTACAAATTTGAGCATCCATTTACTAATATTTTGAAATTCAATTCATTTTCTTTAGTGGGGTCATTATGAAATAAAAAGTAGTTCATCTAATTCATTGCATTTTAATTTCATACAAAAAAAAAATAAACTCACGTTAACTTAACATACATAACAAACTCATTTTAACTTAACTCTGCTTAACTGAACCCTGCTTAACTTAATCCATGCCACAAACAACATTCAGCTTAACTAAACTTTCCTTAACTTAACCTCTGCCACAAACACAGCTTAACTTAATACTTAGATAAACTTAACACTCCTCTTAACTTAACTTCTCTTAAATAACTCCTTGCCTCAAACACGCCCTAAGAGTTTATGAGAGTAATTAAGAGGTGACTTTTAGAACTTAGAACGGGTTATAAAAGTTCTTAGCATTGTTCGGCTTAGATTAGCTTAGATGTGAATGGAGAAATAACCTAACTTTTTATGGCAGTCGGTCTTGTAATCGTTGCGGTTCACTTAATGATGGGTTAATGGTCAGCTATTGAAACGTCTGCCATTATGCCGAAAAATAATACCAGTGTAACTCCTCACCGTTACCCTTTGAGGTGTAACGGTCTTGACTTGGAAGTTACTTCGACTCGGTGAACCTATGTAGATCCTCATCTCCACGGGCGACCCCTTGAGGGTGTGGCCTTCTCAATGTAACCTCTAGACGTTACACCCAACAAGTGCAACGTTCCCAAACGTTACTTGGTCTTGGTCGACTCGTCCACATGATAGTCCTAACCTCCACAGCCGACCCTTTTGGGGTTGGCTCACTCGACCGATCTCTTTAGAGGTTGGCTTTGGTCTCAATCAACCTTTATGGGTCCTCACCTCTATGACTCGCCCCTAAAGGGGAGGGTCCTCGCCTTCTTGGCCATTATCAGCAGACCCACTCGTTCGACTCTTAGGAAAGAGTCATAACCTCCATAGCCCTTTCTCGAGGGATCTAGACCTACTCGTTGTAGTTACCGGCCACTTCTACCTTATGACACAATGGTCCTAGAAGTTACTTGGACTTGATCGACTCATCCACAGGAGATTCCTAACCTCGATGGCCAATCTTGTGGGTTTTCGCCTACTCGACCAATCTCCTTAGAGGTCTGTTTTGGTTTGGGTCAACCCTTACGGTCGTCACTTCCACGGCTCGCCCCTTAAGAGGGTCCTGCCCTCTTGGTGTAACTCCTGGTCGTTATCAGCAGATCCAGTCGTTACTTAGACTCGATCGACACCTGGGGGAGAGTCTTGACCTCCACAGTCGATCCTCGGAGGGGGGGGGGAGGGGTCAAACCTACTCTTGCCAACCCTCGGGAGGGTCTGGCTGGCCTTAGACGAGTCGTAGAGGGATCATGGCCGCCATGGCTGACCCATTGGGGGTCTCGACCTACTTTGATCGACTCTCATGGGGTCAAAATGGGCTTGGCGACCTCCTCGGGTTGTGGCCTCCCTTGGCCGACCCTCGAGGGGAGGAGGGGGTAAGAATGGGCTTGGTCGACCCTCTAGGGGTTATGGCCTGCCTTGGCCAACACCCTACCGACCCCCGGGGGAGGGGTGTTGGCCTTGGCCGAGTATTTCGAGATATTTTAGCATATAATAGTTCAAGACAAAGGTTACCTACTACACTACATATAGATCAGATATTGATTTCCATTTTGTTTTCTAAAATACAATTGGTTTCCAAAACTGGTTCATGACATTTGAGAACATGATGATTATGAAGACGACTGGCTACTGATAATGGTTTTCAGGTAAGTCTGTATTATGAATGATTTGATAAATAATATCGTAAAATATGTTGGATATTTTAATTTTAAATTCAAATATTTATTGGATAAAAATAATTTTCTTTAAAACTAAAATACAGACTTAAGGCTTCATTTGATAACTATTTCGTTTTTTTTTAGTGTTTGAAATTTAAGATTACAACAATTACTCTAACGCATAATTTTCATGACTTTGATGTCTACATCTTACTTTGTTTTAAAAACAAAATCAAAATTTGAAAGCTAAAAAAAATAGCTTCAAAATACTTGTGTTTGGTTTTTGAAATTTGGTTAGAATTCATATACTTAGAGAAAAGATGAGACATATGTAGAGAATTGAAATAAATATAGGCCTAGATTTTAAAAACAAAAAACGAAAAAAAAAATGATTATCAAACGGGATCTAAGATACTTAATATTTGATTTACACGATCATCATCTTGATGTATTTTGTATGTGGTAACCTTTAGGCTTCCCATTTTACTTATAACATTTTGAAAATATTTGGTTTATAGCAAAATCTCAATTCATTTTTTTTATTCTCATTCTATCCTGCATATAAAAGAACGATTTAAAGGATAGTATACCAGATGTATCACAATCAATATGATGATGATATAATTGTTTGGGACTGTGCTCTAAATGACGTACTTTGTAAATTAAATAACAACATTTAATGCACGACATTTAATGTATTATTTAGTTATTAATAAAGAGTTATTATTTTTATTTATTCCGTATTTAGATTATAAACACCATCCAAACCTATCGTATTAATTGGATTAATGACAACAAGCTCATGGTTATTAATACGTACACTTGGACAAGTATCTGGAATATACAAGTGATAACCTAAAATGTCATCTATAGTATAAGGATTAGACACCTAAGTTCTGGTGACAATGTTGTTATGACCCACTTTGCAATAGTTGTAGACAACCTGATTCTGGTTATTAATGTGGAGTGTAACTGCCGTTATTTTTTATTTATAATAGAAATTAAAGTTATTATTTTTATTTCGGGAAATTCAGGAAATTAATGACAAAATTATCCTTGAGGGTTTGTTTTAAACTTAAGGAAACAAGGGGCAAAAAGGTCTTTTCATGAATTTCAGGTCAAAATAGGAGATTTGGGTCAACAGGGGTATTTTTGTAATTTTTCCACTAAAGGACAAAATAGGGAAAGTGACAAAATAGACTAGAGGACAAAAAAGATTTGGGAAACCCTAATCATTGGGTTATAAATACCCCATGATTGCACAGTTTTCAAAGCCACAATCATTAGCCGTCAGAGCACGTTTTCCGAGGAGTCGTCATCGTTTGTCGTGCAGCTGCCACAAATGATTACGTTATGGTTACAGCCGCCGACCGCCGACTGATGCGCCAACCGTGAGCCACCATGCGTCACGGCACCGTTGGCCGCGCCAGCGCCGCCCGTTTCAGCCGATCAGTGCGCGTTTGTGTCGCCCAATCAGAAGCCGTCGTCGTCTGCGCCAGCCAGCGTCCACCGTTCTGCTCCCCAGCCGTTGCACGCCACGTGTCACTCGACGATTGGGTCATTGTAGCTTCAGAGCCCCCGAGCTTAGCGTGCCTACCGAGCCTGCTTGCTGCCAACCCGAGCCAGACGCGCATCCCGAACCTGTTCCGAAGCAGCCCTCTGAAGCGCCAGCCTTCTCGTGCATGCACCTCACGCGCCGGCGACTTCAAGCCCACGCGCCGCCACCGGAGTTCACGCGCCGCCACCGCCGCCGTCTCCAGTGACCGAAAAAATCCAAACTTCGTCCCTAAGGTAAATCTCGTGTCCCGAGTCCGTTTTTTGGGGTTTTTAAAGCCTAATTCTCACCCATTTGTCTTGTACGACCCCTTTTAGAGGGAGATTCTATAAGCGATTCTTCAATAAAGTTTCAAGGGTCGTTCCGAGCGATTTTTGGCCAAGGTAAGGGACTGTTTTCCCAGTATATGGTCGTTGTGGGTAATCTTGAGCACGTATTTGATTAGTTAGCGCTGAATAACGTATTTTACTACAATTGTATGTTTCTGAAGTTTAGATGCTTTATAGGATTGTGTTTAGTTCATTCCGGTGTGTTTTCCGAATGTGTTGTGAGTGTTAATGCTTCCTATATTCAGCATGTGGTTTCTGAGGCTGTTGTGTTATGCCTAGAGTCGTTTCCTGATATTTAGGTTGTCATGTTAGTTAAGATTCGAGGTCCTGTTTTGGATGTTACTTTCTGTTACGTGTTTAGTTGTGAGTTTTACTGTGTTAGTTACGTGTTGGCTGTCCCAACGGGGGCCGAGCATGTCAACCAAGTAATGTATTATGAGTTAGGAGTTCCAAAGGGACCGTTGAGTTTAATCGAGTTGAAGGTCCCAAAGGGGACAAGGTTTAGGGGTTTAGTTCAGGTGCAGGGCGTTGGGAAAAATATTCCTACTTCGCGGTAGTGTCAAGGATCGGAGGGCCATCCGATTAGCCATACCTACCCAGAGTTCGCCTGACTTTTCCCAGGTGTCGTGCTAGGAGTGTGAGTCGAGAGATATCCCATAGCGAAGGGTCCTAGATCTACCCTTCGTGTGAGTGTTCGAAGTCTGGCGGCAACCAGGTTGTTTCGGCTCGCCGAGGTGCTCTCACACTAGTATAGGTTACCAAGTTTAAGGTAAAGCATTAAGATAAAGATTTGTGATAAAGAACGAGTTAATGTTAGAGCTATGAGCTTCGTGGTTGAGTTAAAGATCGAGTTAGAACTAAGCCTTATGACATTTACGTAATCACGTTACTTAGTGTTTCTCTGATTATTTATGTGTTCTTGCTAGATCCCGTGCTGGGATCCCTTACTGAGTTTTCGCGAACTCACTCTTTCCATTGTGGAATCCTTCCAGGTACTAACAGGTGGACCGGGATGGGTTAGCTGAAGCTGATGTGACTATAGGCAGGCTGCGTTAAGGTCTTATAGTTGGTTTTACGTTTGCATTCAAGTTTATTGTTTATTTCCTGTTTAAAGCATGAATTGATTTGAGGCATGCTTAGTATAGGTTTTAACGTCATTTCATTATTTTCCGGGTACCCCTAAAACTCTGCTTACGTTTTATTTAAGTTATTTCACTAAATACAAATGATATTTAGCATGTCTCCATGAGTTTAATTAAAGATTTATTCATGCATTAGAGGTTAAGGCCCCAGGTTTGACTCCGTGTTGGGTCGGGTTCTTACATGGAGACATGTTAATGGGGATACCTATGCAAAAAGAGTTTTTGTGTAGGTTGGACCAAAAACATTACATCCGTTTAGTAATTCAATTATATATGTAGATCAAATATTTTACTAGGATGATTGTATACTAGTTGATTTTAATCTTGAGTGAGTTATGAACTCCTACTTTATGAAAGCGTCGTTTAATGTGCATGGATGAGATCAGTTAAACAACACTTGGTCAATAAGCCTCCCATGTTAGGGATTGTCATAGTGAGTGGCTGGAAACACAACATCACAAAATATAATTCACTTATTCCATATTATCGAGGAAGTGTAAGGACCTGACCTGACACTGAGTCAAATCCGAGAAGGACCTGACCTGACACTGAGTCAAATCCGAGACTTTAACCTCTTATACATGAATAAATAAAAACACTAGGGGACATGCTAATAAATACTTTGAAATATTATTGAAAAGAAATAGTTCAAAACAATTTAAGAAATCAAAGGGTACCCCGAAAACATTGGAAATAACTGAAATTATCCAAACATGTCTCAAATTAAACAGTTCATGTTGTATGAAATAAATAACAATAAACTTCAAACTTATATCACTAAATGCAGTTTAGCCCATGCTCACATCAGCTCTAACTCATCCATCCTAGCTCAACCTGTGAGTACATGGAAGGAATTTCACAATGGAAAGGGTGAACCATTAAACTCAGTAAAGGGCCCTAGCGCGGGATCTACAAGAACATATAAATAATCAATAACATGAATATAAAGTTTACTCAAGAAAACTTGAACTTGGTAGCCGAGCATCTCGGCGAGCCGAAGCAATCTGGCTGTCGCCAAACCTCAAACACTTGCATGAAATGGTAGTACAAGCACCCTTTACATGGGATATCATCCACACCCCACTCATAAGCTCGATACCTAGGAAAAGTCAAGCGAAACTTGGTTAGATATGGCTAACCGGGTTGTCTCCTGATCCTTGACGCTACCACGAAAAAGAATATCGTCCCATCGTCCTACACTTAACAGATCCCTTATCTGAGTCTAACAGTCAAGACACGTATGTCCTAATCGTAACTCATGCTCTCAAAGAAACCTAGTCCTCTATGAGACACATTAAACAAGGATAAACATAGATGGTTCTCTTTCGAACACCTAAACGTGGATAACATACTCGGACCTCCGTTGGGGACATACATCATAATCAATTCACAAAGATCTGAAAGCTACAATATGCTGGCTCTATCTCAGTTTCATAAGATAGGGCATCACAACCATATAACAATCTTAGGAGTCAAACATTTAAAGCAAACAAGACATTCAAAGCACAATTAATCATAAACATGTTCAAAATTACCCACATTGATCACATACAAGAGGAAACCGTCTCTTACCTTGGCCAAAATTGACTTGAAATAACCCTTGAAACACGAACTTAGGATCCCCTGAAGAAATCTTACCTAAAACTGCATGTACAGGAAAAACGGGTCAGAATTAGCATCTAACTATCAAAAATAGACTTGTGGCTTGGGGTTTACCTCGAGGGTAAATTTTAGGTTTTCTGTCACTAGCGATGATGACGCTTGGAGAAGGATGGCGACGCGTGGTGGAAAAGACGATGATGCGTGAGAGATAGCTAGGATGCAGGCTCATGCACGTCTGGGAGGCTCAAAGGGCGCAGGGCGGTTCAGATTGATGTTGGATTGCTTCAGAAAGTGCTGCAGGCTCGGGTGTGGCACGCTGAATCAAAAGCTGAGACCGGACAGGACAGACGCAGTCGAAAGGCGACATGCGTGCGCTTAGTATTGGCATCTGATTGGAGAACACGACATTGACCCTCTAAGCGGTGACGAGCTAGAAACGGCGACTGCTCGAAAATAGATGCCTTAAGATCTGTACTCGGACCACTGTTTAAACTGCTTGATGATTCAAAATAATGACCTAGTGATTTGGTCTTTTTTGTCATTTTATATAGCTGGAAAAACCTGAAAAATTACTAAGATGCCACTCCTTTGCAAAATTTCTCTTTTACCCTTCCAAATTCCCATCCAAATAGGCAAACTCAAAGGTATTTTTGTCCATAATCCTAAATAAATTTATTTATTTTTCACATTAATAATTTATTTTAATACAAAATAAAAACCTAGGGGCGTTACAAGAAGTAAAAGAGTTGTTCCCTTAAGAATTGAATTCGGGTCGCCTCTCACTCTCACCGTCCCGAGAGGATACTGGTTTATGGTTAGACCATGAACAGATTGTTCACTAGAGGAATCAAAGATGCTTAAGGAGAAAGATGTAATCACATGGGTAAAGGAGATCTTTTGTCCCAGCTGTAAATTACGAACAAACTTGTTAATGATCGATTAGCAGATGACCGATTGTATCGTAATTAAATAGTGTACTAGTATAGCTCGAAAACCGATAAACCTTTAGATTAAAAGCTAAACGACTCGGGATCCAATCCTTCTTCGTTAACACCAGATTTATTCCACTAAAGGCCTATGTTGAACTATTTGGCACTATAAGAAAAGTTACGTCTACGTATATAATCGGTCATCTGCTAATTGATGCTTCACAAATTTGTATGTAATTCATAGCTGGTTACACCGATATAAACAGTCATATGGTGAGTTATGTCTACAAATATAATCGATCATCGACTAAGATATGTCCTTAACTGATCTCTAACAAGAACTATTTTTTGCGCGTCACTTATACTTAGATTTATCAATTTGTGGCCCAATGTTTTATTGGTAATGGATGGAAAGCATAAATCTTTACTTTATGTCATGTTTTTTGTTGAATCGAAAAGTCTTACCTCTAAATGAGTTCAAAGGAAAAAAGTTGAGGTATTTTTACGGGCAGGAGGTTTTAGTGACATTCTAACATATTTTATTATACTCTCACCTTTCTTTTCAAAACAAATTAAAGTAAAAATTTTGTAGAGCAGGTCAGTTGAAATTTTTATATGAGAATCTGAGATAACATATTTGACAATATATTAATTATAAGTCTTTAATCTTTCAGTTGCGTTCTTCATCCCAAGTGCCTCGTATCTCTAAATGGATGAAGGTATATTTCCTATTCAATCTCGTATTAAAATACTTACCAATCTAATATGATTGTACTCATGTTCATTAGGAAAATATAAGATGATTTAGGTTGTACTCATGTTCATTAGGAAAATATAAGATGATTTAGGGTGTGTTCGGCCCACCAAGATGAAATTGGAGAAAAAGAATGAAGATGATTCTCGGTGTTCGGACCACCGAGAAACATTCCTCCCATAATCATGTTTGGAGACATTTTCTCCTCTTAACTATTTTATATTCTTCCCATAGCAACATTTTATTCTTCCCATCACTATTTTTTACATCATATATATTATTTTATTTTTGGTCCCCAAGGGGTGGCGCAGTGGATGAAGACTTGGACTTTGAAGATGTGCTCCCCTCAAAGCTTCGATTTTCAGGTTTCCAAAAAAAAAAAAAAATATATTTTATTTCCTCATAATCATTTATTCATTCATCTCAAACACAAATAATCATTCTCTTTATTATTCACATTCCCTCACAATTATTCATATTCCTCATGTGCCAAACAACTCGAGTTTTTGGCTAGTAAAAACACTTTCCCTATGAAACTTCCAGAGGAAGTACTAATTAGAGATGTCTATCCCCGTCCCCGCTTTCAAAACCAATCTCTATCCCCTTGAAATTCACCGTTTCTTTTCGCGAGAATCAGAGCGGGGATTCCCCATGGAGAATTTTCAATTTATTATTTTTAATTTTTAAATATTTTTTAAGTAATAAATTTAAATAATTAAATATTTTTAAAGAATATCTACCAAGTTTCAATTCTATTGTATATTTTAAAGAAAAATACTCATTTGAATATGTAATTTTAAT
>JBBMEG010000018.1:8969127-8984091 GCA_037832605.1 Cyclanthera cordifolia
ATATATATATATATATATAATTATTTAGAGTGGTGAAAAAAAAATATCCTGAGTAATTAAAAATATGTTGTTAGAAATAAATAGTTATTTTAAGTGTTATAGTAGCTTGTTTGGATTTTATTTTCTTTAAAATCTACAAACAGAAACGCATATAATTTCTAGAAGTTATTACCGAATTATAATTATTTATTTATAATGACATATTTGGTGTATTAGGAATGAACGATCTCTTTTTATTGTTTGTTCACAAATTTACATTACACCCATCATTGATATATTCTTAATTTTTTTTATTTATTTTATCTATTCTTAACTCTTCTAACCAAACATGCCCCTAAAATTATTTCAACATTATTAATTAATTGCAAAAGAGCTGAATGTTTAAAAAAAAAATGCAAAGGAGTCAAGAGGTCACTTGCCGCGTGTTTGGGAACAAGTAAACACGTGTCATCATCCTGTTAAGGTTTCTTTAAGATCATCTATTTGTCCCTAAACTAGCGCAAGAATACGTGGCGTGTGTCCACGTGTCATACAAATGTTGACTCGCAAATCCGTTCCGGATTCAAAACGACAGTTAAAAGTCTTTTTTATTCTGTTGAAACGATGACCGGTCAAATCAACCAAAATAGTCGGTTTTTTTAATTAATTAATTAATATTATTATTATTATATATTTTTTTTATAACTCGTATCTGTTGTTTACTATATCTAAACTTTGTTTTAAATTTAAACGAGTAACTTTTTTTTTTAATTAAACAAAACCATTTAATTTAATTAAGTAGAAATAAAATTGTGCATTAAATATTTTAAGAATAAGAAAAATTTACTGTATTACAAAACAAAAAAAACTTGTCATAAACGCCTCCCACAACCAGGCAATAGATTAGTTAGCCTAAAGAGAAAAGAAAAATTAATGATTATCCACTGAGCAGTAGCATGAGCACCTCAACTCCATACATGGGGTCAAAATAAAACATTTTGGCATTGAAGGGAGTTCATAAAAGCAATAACCTATATATACAGAAGAACACTAATAACATAATTCAGAAGGTCGTTAACTCCAATAGCCTCAACTAGGACTTTTGCATATGAAATTAAGATAAAGTTTCAAATCTCATTATCAGCCGTCACATGTAATCCCATCAAAATTGTTGAAGACTCATATGTAGAAACGTCCAACCGATGGTCCACAATAGTACTCTTGGAAACCACAAGGAAACCATTTCAATCACAAATAACTACCCCAAGGCCCATCCTGTGCTCCGTCAAATGATTTGCGACATCAACAAAAATGGAGAATAAACCAATTACCTCTTGAAACATAAGGGATCAAGCCTTCGAGCTCGAGATGCACCAGGGTCATCACTAGATCTTAAAGAAGCTCGATATTCGTGCTAATATGCAGCAATAATCTACGTCGAACTGTTAGCAGTCAAACACGTCCTTTCACAATAAATAAATAAGTTAAATAGACAAGTTGAACAACTTGACACCCAAACGTAGAGATAGGAAAACTTCTTATCCCAACCGAACCCTACCTTGCACCCCACATTGGCCCTTAACACAATAACTTTTAAAGAGGAATATCTACAGTCCCATGAGCGAGAATATAAAATACAAATAGACTAATCTATTTAATTTTAGGCTAGAATTTTTTTTCCACTCTGGGCTCCACATGTCTTTGATCAATACCGAGACATTCTTATGACATGTTTATGTATGAGGCATGACTCTAATATCAATTGATAAGAATGACACCTCACTCAAATCTGTACATTGATATTATATTGTCTATTTCGAGGAACATACATCCTCAAGATTTTGTTTTTGATTAAAAAAAAGAAAGCAAGTAATTTAATTATTAACCCATTACTCTCATCGAGATAATTTGTTTACGAAGAAAATCTCCCATTAAGAAAAATTAAACCTTTTCCTTGCTCTCTTAATTTTGAATATGGTTTAGGGTATATATGTCATAAAAACTAATCTTCTTATAATGTTGGTTTTTCCAAAACTCTCCCATTACTTGAAGAATAGCCATAAAATCTTCAATTAAGCCAATTATAATTTGCAACATACTCTTATAAACACTGTCATGTTACCATTCAAAAACACAACAATTCAATAAAATTCTCTTTACTTTGGTTTCTTTCTACTTTGCTCTTCACTTATATGCTCTTGTTGTTTACTTTTTTTTCATTCTTACTTTCCTAACAATTAAATTTATCATCATTTTATACTGACAACATCCACAATAATTTAAAATAAACCATACCCAAACTTCAGAGTCTTAACATTATAAGGTAAAGATCTTATTGTTGTTAAATCCTCCCACCTCTAAATATTGATTGAATTAAAAAAACATGATTTATCATCATCTCTATCAAAATTAACTTACAGGCAAATACTAGTAAAAATAAAGGGCAAACAAAAATGTGAAAGATTACCTAATATCCTAGTTTAAAATACCAAGAACAATTGTTGCATCAATTTGGCCATAAATTTTCAACTCAGAATTGAAAGGTGCAAAATGATAGTTTGGGAGTTCAAACCGACTTTACGAGCCAAAGACTGCCAACTGCTGCTATTTGTAGCCCCGCTCGAGCATCGATTCTATCTGTACGCCTGAAACAGAGCTCTGTTAATGCCAATATCTAAGAACAGAATAGCCTATTGCCAAAGACTGTAACATCTCATGAGGGTCTCAAAATTCTCAATAGAACTGATTTCACCTCTTATTTCCTAGTGACATTTTCTCAGTGAAACTTGATATGTGATGTCAAACTAACTACTCATTATCGACCAACGTCATGACCGGAATCCCTTTGCTGGTAAAACTTGAGCACTGAACATGCAACTCATTTCCCACCTCGAAGTTGTTCATTTCTTCTCCCTGAATATTACAAAAAAAGATAAAAAAAAAAGTAGAAAACTCATCATTTTTAGACTAAAACAATGCAAGTTTACAACACAGAAACATTAAGTGATCCACAATATTATAAGGCCTAAAATGAAGAAAGTACCTCAAATCTATACATCCCGCGGATTCCTTCACCAAATTCAAGTACTAAACCACGGGCTCGAATCTGATAAACCTTTGCTCTGACTTTCATTCCAAGTTTCAGATTCTTTGCAGTTATGGGACTTTCATTATCAACTTCATTGTTACTTGCACCATTCTGAGTCAAGGGTATTGACTGGGGTTCTGATCCAGAATTGGCATTTGTCTTTCGAGAATTCTTGAGTTTCAAGTTCACACCAGAAGCTTTTTTTGCTTCATCACAATTTTCAGTTGGTTTTCGAGCAGTCTTAGGTTTCGAGTTCACACCAGAAGTTTTTTTCACCTCATCACGACGTCCAGTTGGATTTCGAGAAGTCTTAAGTTTCAAGTTCATACCAGAAGATTTCTTTTCCTCCTCGTCGCAATCTTCAGCACTTCGAATGAGGAACGAAGGAATTGAAGACGTAGGATTTACCTCACTACTTACGCTAGTGTCCACCGGAGAAGTACTGGATGCACAACTTGGAGTTTCGTGCTGCGTCTTGGATACTTCTTGAACTGGAGGAACATAATTTCCATTCTGATCGTCAGCTTTTGGTCTCGGCAAAGTGGCTTTAATAGACAATTTGATGTTACCACGAACATCTTGACCTATGCACATCAAGGAAATCCTCTGACCAACAGATACAACATCTGAAACCCGGGGGACCTGATCAACCATTTTTAAGAAAAAAAAAGTACATTTGTAAATTCAAAACAAATGTCAAATACAGTTCCAAACATTCTCCAGAACTGGCTTTGTTACTATTAAAATATTTTATTTCGCAAGATAACTATAGCTCTGTAACATTTTACAAACTTAGAAGAATTTGAATGTTATACTATACAATATGGATTTCTACTATTAAATGTTTTTTTAATAAACCAGCTTAGATGCACCTCGGTTATTTTTACTGAACAGACCGCATGACACTACAGTATTTGGTTGTCAAATGTTTTTTAAGATATTCAATTCAAAGGTAGGTGCCACCCTATATTAAACTCATAACCTTTTGGTTCTTCCAAGGTACTGATTCCTCGACCATTAGGCCAACCCATAATAATTTAATGCTCTTAAAGGTTAAAAATGTTAGAAAAATAAATGCTTGGCATATAAATTGAAAATAGAAACAAGTGATTTAGATTCTTTTCATGAAAATGGATCATCAAAAATAAAGATATTTTGTTTTAACTCATTCCAAGAAAGTAGTGCATACTGGATCATGTGACAACTCTGAGATATGGAGAAGGCCTTGCTGTCCACCATTAAACTCGACAAATGCACCATACTCTTTTACTGAAGTTACAACACCTTTATAAATTCCTCCAATTTCAATCTCACGGCCAAGTGTGAAATCAACCTGCAAACAGTGAAGTTACCTCAGTCAACCTGAAAAAGAGCTGCAAGAGAAATTTTTACTAGTTGAAGGCGGAGAAAATTATCTATACTTCATTACCTTTACTAGATATGTGAATTATATACATAATTTCCTTAAACATAGTTACGCTGCAGATACTTGACAAATATTTATACGCAGGACACTCCTTAGAAAATGTGAAGATAGCATGGAACACAAGTTAGCAGTAAAGATAAACAAGGGAAAGGCATGCATACCCTTTCTAGAACTTTGTCCATCACATCTTGGTTTTTAGCCAGTATGGTAAGAGTTCCATCACCTACTGATATGCGTGCACCTGAACAATAAAAAGTATAAAAGTCAAGAAAAACATGCTGAAGAAAAAGACGACCCCCATTCAATATTCAAGGAGCATCCAAGCTGAAGCTGAAGTAACAACCAATTTAATCACGACCCTTGCCTTCTGATACTCGTATGACCAGACAAAATGATACCAAATTGATAAGAACCTAATATATATTATAATACAAAGATAATAAAGATACAAGATAACCCAAGTGTTTGAGGTACTAGGACCCTCCCTATCTTGAGATCACTCTCAAGCCCAGATACTCACTCTCAATACTTCTTAATATCTCCTGACCGTCTTGAGATCACTCTCAAGCCGAGATACTCACTCTCATTCCTATTCTTCATATCTATCCTTACCTCCCCTCCCTCTCTTATTTATAGTCTAATGTTCTTATCCTAGTCCTAATAGGATTGACCATTCCTAAACCCTAAACCCTTATTCTACTCCTAAAAGAGTCATATCACAAAATTTCAGTAACACAAGTGAAAGACTTGCTACAACCCAAGACATTGCATCAATGCTTAATGCAACAACAATGTTTTAAAAGCCATGTGATATGCCCCCCATTCGTCATGTCTATAAACGGCGTCCTAAGATGAATGTTCATAAGTCGGTTAGTTAACCGTTAGTTAGTACCCTTTAGGAGTAGGATAAAGAATGATCAATCTTATTAGGAGTAGGATAAGGAATGGTCAATCCTATTAGGACTAGGATAAGAACATTAGACTATAAATAAGAGAGGGATGGGAGGTAAGGATAGATAGGAAGAAAAGGATTGAGAGTGCGTATCTGGGCTTGAGAGTGCGTATCTGGGCTTGAGAGTGATCTCAAGATAGGGAAGGTCCGAGTGCCTCGAACATTTGGGTTATCTTGTATCTTTATTATCTTTATATTATAATATATATTAGGTTCTTATCAACGTGCTAGGGTGCAAGGTTCACCACTGGCGCCTCGCCTTGATTAGCCAAGGTGTTGTTAAGAAGGCACGTGCCACCTTGTAGACTTTCGTGATTTTCTTTGGTTATCCATGGCCTTCATATAACTTGAATCAAAGACCAAGATAACTAGTTCAAGGCATTTTAATACCTAAAATAACCTATTTCTTCCACCCACGAAGAAAACATCCACTTCCATTTCTTTCCATAAAAATGTTTTTATTGTATATATACACGTGTGTACACGTGTATATATTTCAAAAAAAAGTCTTAAAAAATTTAAAAGGGGCCTCTAATTGCGTCTTATTGAACCTTAGACCCTTTTAAAATACTGATCACACTAACCAAATAAAATTATGGGGGTATACAGCCTTGGCTTGCACTTGCAGCATAGATAAATAAAAAAGGATTGAACGTCTAGAATTATACAGAGATACCAAATTGAACTAATTCGATTACAAGAGAAAAGAATACCCAAATCATAACACTAAAGCAACATCATTCAAGATGATGAAACTACAAGCAATAAGCTAAATATATATATATATATATATATATATATATATAAAAACAAAAAGATACCTGTTTCATCTTCAATTTTTTTCTTCAAAGCACCAAGAGGTCCAATTAGGCGACGAATAGCATCATTACTGTACTTCAAGGTAACTGCAATTGATCACATTGACCAAGCGCATTTAATAGGTCTCAAGTAAATATACAATCGTCAATGAAGAAGATACTTCAATAGTTATTCCAACCTAATCGAGGCGAGTTCTTATCATCCTTAATACGCGGTGCATTAATCTCACGCTCCATGTGCTCAAGTATATGCAGACGACCTTTACGTGCATGCTCTAAGGACTCACAAATTATGTCCAATGGAATTCCAGCAGGTTTTATGTCCAACTGAATTGCAGTAATTCCTTTTCGCGTGCCAGCTATTTTGAAGTCCATATCTCCCAGATGGTCTTCAAGTCCCTACAAATTCATATGCAAAAAAGCTCAAGAATCAAATTTGCATACACAAAAAATACATATGCACGAGAAATTCTGCTTGTCTCAATTTTTTTTTGGGTCATTCACAGAGAAAAAAATGAAAAAACGCAAGGGCCTATAAAATAAAAGAGCCCACAAATAAAGAAAGGTAGGAAACAACCTACGAAAACAACCTCTAGTCAAGTAAAATAACACCTAGAGAATAATTTTATAAGAGCTTAGAAACAAAGGCACAATCTAAAAAGAGACCATATTCCCTCCCGAATACATCTCCAATGCTCTAATGGATTCTATTATTTTCTCCTCTCAAAGCCCCCACAAGATAGAAATACCTCAGCTTGCCACAAGAACTCCCATCTCTCGCAGAACTCAGAAGAGAGGATGAATAAGAGAGATTTCACATTCTATAAAATCCATCGTTCCCACATAAAAAAAACCAAACTCCTTAAGAAAACCGATTCCACACGTTTATAGTCATGTCATAGCAACACCCAAGCCCACTAAAGTAAGAACCTTCCTCAACACCATGTCTAAAGTGTTATCCTTATGATGGAAAACCAGCGTTATCAAAGCCATCGCCTTGCACATAGGCAATATTGCGCCTCTAAAAGAGTCAAGGCGAGCACCTTCAATCAAGCCCTCACCTTTTCTTGCCATTTTGCGCCCTGCATCGCCTTCGCCTCAAGCCAAGGCGTGCGCCTTGTTAAAGTTGTTTATATTTATCAATATGCTAACTTAATACACACAAGAATAACCTAGAATTAGTTCACGATGAAGTCCAACAACCATACAAAGTCTCTATTAAGGATATAGAATTTGTTTAATTGTTATTTCAAATATATGTGTGCCTGTATGTGTGTGTGTTTAATTTTTATTAGAGTTACTTGATGTAATTTTCTTTTTAATACTTTTAGTTAACTTTAATTTTTTATACAAATAATAATTTAATATGTTTGGTATATCATATAATAACTTAATTTGTGTGCTTTATTATTCTTTTACTTTTCAATATTATTATGTATGAATTTGAAATTATATGGGAATTAAAAATCTGTTTTATATATCAAATTTATGCTCAATATATTATTTAGTAATGCATTTTGTTAGTTGCGCCTTTCTTCATTCTGACCTCGCCTTTTTAATGCCTCTCGCTTTGAGGCGATCAAGGAGAGTATCACCTAACACCGCGCCTTGAAAACACTGTGGAAAACTAGTCTAAGTAAAAAAGCTGAAAATTCTTTGAGATTTTTAACATCCACAGTAAAGAAACAATCAAATCTCCCAACAAAGAAGAGAAAGGATTAAGCAAAAAAAGTTAAAAAAAAAAAAAAAAAAAATAAATAAAATCAATAGTTCGCACATCTGCAGTAATGAGCATCCCTACATTGTGAATGGTGATTTTCAAGACAATCCAGGGCGCTCATCTACGATGAGGGGCAAGGCAATCTAGGGCACCCTTGCTTTGCTCTATGCACTCGCCCTGCATCGCCCAGCGGCACCATTTATCTCCATGCTTTTTAATACGCCAATAACATAATAAAATCAATAAACCCAAAAAGCCAGCCCAAAAAGTATTTCAATGAATGTTTTAATTTATTGCGACAAGTTTGAACTTCTGTGGCAATTTAATAACAAGAAATGTTTTTATACTATTTTGTGTGGCAACTTTAATTCCTCATGCAAAGCTCGTAGCTTTTAAAATACGTTTCTTTACCTCAGGTTACTTAAACTTACTAAGTTCTTCAGATCCAAAGATGAGTTTTACGTTCTCGACAGCTGGAAATCTGTAAATGAAACACCTCACTCGGCGATTGGCATCTCACTCAATGAGACAATTTTCACATATCCAATTTTACTCTGCCTCTCAGTTCTGAGCTTTGAGATATTGCAACTCTCAGCTAATAACCATTCTTACAGTAAGGTTACTCCCTTATCGTTACTTTCATTGATAATCAGAAATCAAGGAAATACAAGTTCACAGATAGTCAAAATACAGGAACAAGTTTTCAGTTCAAGGTTAACGAGAAAACCTAGCCAATTAGAGAGGGCTGGTAAACTCTCCCAAGTGAACTATTTTTCTACACAAATTTCCATTAGGACCCCAGACTCTATTCAATCGAAGAACCCAAACCCAGAGAGGTATAACCAGGAAAAGCAGGGCAAGAAAAAATCTTACCAGTATATCAGTCAAGATACGGTAATCTTTAATCGCACCAGTTGATGGATCAGTTTCACTAACAAGGCCCACTGACACAGCAGCCACATGTTCATTCAATGGGACACCAGCATCCATTAATGCCATACTACCTGCAAAGTAGGTCCTAATAATCAGACGAAATCCTGACGCATCATTTCAATTAAATATAACTAAGAAGACTTAATATGACAGAACGCAGGCTGCATACTTGAACACAGTAATCTAACATAGCCAAAAAGATTCAGCCAGGAAAGCAGAATTTCATTGTCTTGAGTAGGCTTTTAAAAGAAAGGGTCTGATTATTGAATTGGAAATTGAGGAGAAATCAAATCCATTACAAGTTGTGACTACACAACCCATACAGATCACAAACAATACGGATAACATTTAATTTCAACCAAAAAAATATCAAAGCTCCACAAAAATTTTAATGCCGGACCTGCAAAAGTAAATTGTACCTCCACAAACAGTTGCCATTGATGTTGAACCATCTGAGGCCATGACTTCTGAGGCTACTCGGACAGTATATGGAAATTTATTTTCAGGGGGTAACACAGCAAGCAGAGCTTTCTCCGCAAGAGTTCCTAACAAAAGAAAAGCATATTTAAACCATCATGAAGCGGCCAAGTGGTTAAGAAGTTTTAAAGTAACTAAGAGGTAATGAGTTCAATCCATGGCGGCCACCTATCTAGGAATTAACTTCCTATGGACTTTCTTGACATTCAAATTATTGTAAATCAAATAGTATGCCAATTGAGAATAGTCAAGGTCCATGTACGCTGGCTTGAACACTCATAGATATAAATGACATATTTAATTGAATAAAGAATTTCGTTAGTTGTAGAGTATCAAATGTTTTATCTCATAGAGAATGTGTTCATGCTTTAAATGATAGACATCACAACTTCCCAAATTTACTCTCCACACACCAGATATCTGCAACGAAAACCTCTCTACAGCTGATAATGTTATAGGTAACTAAAGATTACGGGTAAATAAATATTACATTTTGAATTAAGAGCCCAACGATTTCTTAAATTTTTCTCCTCACAAAGAATCTACAAGATACCTCAAATTTTGCTTGTTATCAATGGATGGCCAATATAAAGGACTTTGAATGAAAATGCTGAATGTGGAAGAGAACCATTATTTCCCAACGAAAAGCTCCATAGCCAAATTGAAACAACACTTTATTCCTTATGACCAAGTTGTCATACAGAGCCGCCCACTTTAGTTTAAATATATTACATAAAAGGGAAAAAGATAACTCATTTACCATGGCCGACTTCACGTCTATTTAAACCACCTCGTTTTCCCACTTCATTTATTGAAAACGGGGGGAAGCTATAGTGAAGCATAAAACGCTTTGTTGGTGGACCGACGAGGGAATCCAAGCGCTGAGCATCTCCTGGTGCTCCAAGCGTTACAGTACATAAAACCTGTACGAAAGTTCATTAGAAATGATCTTTAAGAATCAGAAGCTATAAGTAACAAGTGTCAAAGTTTTTCTGATACTTGATGTTAAAGTAACTAATGATAACTAGCCAAAAAACTACTAAACTAATTGTCTGAGCTGACCTGCGTATCTCCTCGAGAAAAAATTGATGACCCATGAAGTATGGGCAAATAACTTGATTCACAATACAAAGGCCTAACTTCATCTAGACGTCTACCATCAACTCTAAGTCCTTCTGCAATGATCCTTCTGCGGACAACCTAATATTTCATAAACTTAGCACATTAACTTAACAATCTGCAAAAGTTATTAGAGAGAATAAAGATGCATACACAAAAAACTTATCAGCCTGAAACAAAAAATGTACTTCATTATTAACACGATCTCCATCAAGTTATGTTTAGTCCAAAAGAAAAACATGACAATGATGTTGTACAGAAACCCTAGAGAAAGTTACACATTTCTAGAAATAGTGACATGGACAGATAGATAAACTACATGGATATCACGGAATTGAAAACTTTGAAATACAAGGAGATAGAAGCTTCAAATAGACATTTTAAATATGATAATATGATGTCAACATTGTATAAATAAAAATTTTCTTTTGCGGAGATTATGAAAAAAGAATGAACAGAAACCAATTTTGCATAAAAGAAAAATGGAAAAAAAATCAAATGTTTATAACTATATAATCATATGCATACCTTTTTCCTCACATAATCTACTGCTTTTGGCAAAACCTTCAGGCCTTCCTCATCGCCTTCCTCTTCAAACACTTTCTTTACATCTTGTGTGATCTTATCTAAGGCCTCTCCACGTTCAAACTAAATATAATACAAAACTATAACTGTATAGTTCATAAAAGTTTTGAGTGGAGGCAAAGGTTTTCTTTTATAAAAACAAAGGACATGAAAGGCACACACAAAGGAAGGTCGGTAGGAGTTCAAGTCAATAATTCAAACATTGATCTTGCAGATAAATAGTGTATACCTTTCCATAAGATGGGTCAGTGAAAACAGCTTGTATAGGGGCTTCGGCTAAGTTAGTAACTTTCTCCATTGTACTATCTGACACCATGGACAACTTGTATTCCTTCTTCAGTTTTCCAGCTTTGGCAGCTAGTCTGATTTGCGGTTCAAGAAACTTAACTGCCTAAAACATCAAAGACAATATCAGTAGCAATCAGATAGAAAAAGTCTATCTGAGTTAATTAAATCCTCAATCACTTACTTCAGGATGTGCCAACCTCAATCCAGCTTCAAGATCTTTTTCTGTGATTCCGCATGCTTGGACATCAATCATCAAAGTTTTCTCCCTCGAACAGGCATATACTAAGTTGAGATCGCTCAAGTTAAGCTGCATTATATCCATCACTATACACTCATAAATAGGAGAAATCTAGCTACAAGATCTTTGTGTTGGAAAACGCATAAAAGTTGACTATTTAGTCATTTTAGTAGTTTTTACAGAAACTGAACTAGTTTTCTATAACATACAATGCATCACAACAGCGCTCTCAAGCTGTATTTATGAAGCAGACAATAGGAAAGTTAAGTACTAATAAAATTTACATGTTATTAGTCTAAGATCAATCTTTGATGCTAATCATAAAATATACTGCTCCAATGATGGAAAGGTAATGGAATGGTTGCATGGGAGGGAGTGAATACAAGAAAACTGTTAAAGTGAGAATTCACAATATTTAAAAGGAATCTACATAAGAATCCATAAGCCAAACAATACTATTAAACTGAATTAAATTTCAAAGTCGTGGAAAAGAATAAAAAATTAGTTCCATGATCGAAAGTAGCGAAAGAAAAATTGAATCAGAAGTAAACTTCGGTAATAAAAAAAAAATCAAATTAAGTATACAATTTCAGAGAAAAGAAAAACAAATGGACATATCTTTGTTTCTATGCATGTATGATACATAAAGAGGATGTGGCATAGTATAGCATCGCAGTAATTACCTCATCCATTGTCGGGTTGATAACAAACTGCCCATTAATTCTTCCTATACGTATCATTCCAATGGGGCCACCCCAGGGAATATCTGATAACATAAGAGCAGCGGATGTTGCATTAGCTGCCATAACATCTGGATCTTGTTTACCATCAGAAGAAAGAACGCTGGCCATTACCTTTGATTAGGGAATATGCAGAAGTCATAAAGACAAAAAGGGTCACAGAAGAGGCAAGTAAAAGTATGGTGACACAAACAATCTATCGTGATAAATTACAATTAACCAAAGTAACATTGTCGTCATATGACCTAAACTCTAAATACATACCTGAACCTCATGGTAAAATCCAGCAGGAAATAATGGCCTAATGGGACGATCTATAATGCGGCCACATAAAAGTTCACGCTCTTTAGGAGCCCCTTCCCTTCTCGTGAATGTAGTAGGAATAGCACCTCGTGCAAATTGCTTCTCTTGATAATCCACCTAACCAGATGAAAAAAAAGACCATCTAAACGTTCCTTCACTACACAATGTAACAAATTAGGTAGAAAAGGCTTATGACGCAACCAACAACCCAATAACGTAAATCCAGAGAATAGAATTTCATCAAAAGGGTATTGTGACGGAAAAAAGAGTTGTGCAATTTCTTTCTAATGGACTTCAGCACTAATGGTACAGCAAATGTTCATTTCTTGAGTGCAAACTAGTGCCACAATTTTTTTTGATTTTCGTGACTGTCTGGGCCAGTTTAATCGCACGCCAACTATTGTCACACAAAATATCTTACAACATTTAGATGTCAAGGAAATTTGTAGGAAACTAATTACTAGGTAAGTGACCAACATGGATTGAACTCATCATATCTTTTTGTTACTTAACGCTTTCATGACCACTAGACTGTTCCATAATGGTTGTGCTACAAATATTACTAGTCAACAAACATGATACTCCAAACTCTAGTCAATCGAAGGACCCAAGAAGAAATGAGATGGAAACAATATTCCCTTTTGTAGGCTGGATTCTTTGTTTATTGGATGCTCTTGTATTCCTAAATCTGTTCTTAGCTAAAGCTTGGATTTTTATTTAAAAACCACAATAACAACATTACATTCGTGCTTGTTTGGCTCATTTCGTGCATATATGATTAAACTCAATTATCTTTGTTTCTCATTCTCCCATCAATCAAAAAACGAACAACATTTTCTTCAAATAAAGTAATACAGTAATCTCAACCAAATAGGTAAGAAATAACAGAAATCTCTTCGAACATTTCCACAAAAGAAAAAACATACCGTAAGAGGCAAAAAATCACGAACGGCGTCTCCCTTAGCAGAGGCGACAGTAGACAAGACCTTCGTGTCTTCCATGCCCAAAACTGCAGCGCCATTAGCAAACCGAGCGATCTTTCCAGTTTCCAACGTGATCAAGCGCGATCCAATCTCGAATTCTTCGGTGAAAGTTTCAAGAACCTTGTTCCGGAGCGCAGCTGAATCGGGATCAAGCTGCTGCTGATGCTGTTGAGACTGAGACTGAGAGGCGAAGCCCATGCGACCGCAGCAAATGGTGCGAAAACCTAGACTCTTCCATGTTAGGAAATGAGGAATTTTAGAAGAAAGTGAATTTACTTTGGAAGCCATGGACGCAATGGCAGCTCACAAACTGTGAGTTCTGTGGGTTAAGGGTTTAAGAGCTTCGGCGCAAAGGCCAAGTGCCAAAGACGAGGGTTTATGGTTTTACGACAATCTCCCCTCCCTCCCGTGTGAAAATTTAAATTACATATATGTAAAATTAGTCTGGTAAAAAAATAAAAATAAAATAAAAATTAGCGTTAGTTTGGTTCCTATAGTTTGTATAAATATAAAATAAGTCTATATAGTTTAGAGAAATATATAATTTAGTCCTTATAGTTTGAATAAATATAATTTAGTCTCTATGGCTTGATAAAACATAAAAAACAGGTAAATGTTATTCATAAATAGTAAGTCAATTAAGTACGTGATGCATAAAATATATGTTTTTTTGTTCATTAAACACAAAAATAACTAATTTTACATGTTTTATTCACCGACAATTATGAACGACAAACTATTTTTTAGATTTTATCAAATCTTAGGGACTAAGTTTTAATTTTTCAAACCATAGAGACTATATTGTAAATTTCTCTAAACTATAAGGACTGAAGTCTAGATTTTTTAAACCCTATGAACTAAACTCTCACTTTCTAAACACTAAATTTATAATTTACCCTTTTATTTATTATTGATGATTATCATTATGAACATATAAATTTGGAATACACCCACTCTTAAAATAACCCCTTTCAACCACACCATGATTATTATGAGTTCAAACTCTTAAATCTCATCTCTCCAAATGTTATATATGTAATTGTGTGTGCATATATGTAATGATGTGTAATGGTTTTGATGTTAAATTAATTATATTAGTAAATTTTAACGAAGAGTCGTTTGAGACTCGAACATAAATAATAGTTATATGAATAATGGTGTGTTCGAGGTAATGAGAATTATGAGAATGATTGTGAGAGAAATGAGAATTAGGGAGAGAATAAGAAAGAGAATGAGAATGATTAACTGTGTTTGTGGTTAATAAATGATTATGAAGATAATAATTAATTATGTGGAGAATAAAAAGTAATTATAA
>JBBMEG010000018.1:8993876-9013536 GCA_037832605.1 Cyclanthera cordifolia
TCCAAACTCCGCGTTTGGTTGGGTTAATGTGAAAGATGTTGCCAATGCACACATTCAAGCCTACGAGATTCCATCAGCTCATGGACGGTATTGTTTGGTTGAGAGAGCTCTTCACTCTTCAGAAATTGTGAAGATTTTACATCATCTCTACCCTTCTATTCAACTTCCTCATCAGTAAGTCTTCCTCTCTTATGCCCTTACTTTTTTTATAACCGTAAATCCACTCCACTACGTATCAAGGACACCTGCACACGTCTTGTAAGGCCCGAACTCGAGAAACAAGTCTTATCCACTCGTAATAAAATCCATTCGAAACAACTTTCCCCAACATGAAATAGAAAATGAGAAATTGAAAGGTTACATATGACCACTAACATTTATTATTTCTTGTACTACTAAAATAGAACAAGTCCTTCAGAATATAACAAATCAAAATAATATTTTAACCAGTATCGGAAATGCATAAAATATTGACTGATACTTAGATTTCGACCACGATTGAAGCTAACTAGTATAATGATTTAAACTGCAGGTGTGCTGAAGAGAAGCTGTTTGTGCTGGCTTATCAGGTATCAATTGAGAAAGCAAAGAGCATAGGCATTGAATTCATTCCTTTAGAGGAGAGTCTGAAGGAAACTGTTGAGAGCTTGAAGGAAAAGAAATTTATCAGCTTTTAACCCTTGAATTGTGTCTAAAAAAATAATGATAAACTTGAAAGCAAAAGGAATGTGATAAAAATGTGTGTGTTTCTATTGCAGCCAAATAAGTGCTTTGTTTGGAAGCCTAATTGGATGTTTTACTTTGTATGTCCTCTGTCATTTTCAGATTGTGTTTCAATAATAAAGTTTCTTTCTTGTGATATTCACATCTATAAAATTGGAAATGGTATTGTTACACTTATTGTATTGAGATAAATTTATTTGAATTCAACGATGTCGAGTTAGGTATTGAACTTGTTTGCCTCTTGATTATTAGGTGCAAATGATGCTACTAACTACCTCTTCGATTACTAGGTGTACATAATGCTACTAAAATAAAAACTATAATCCTTTGAGCTAATGAGTTATAATTGACATTAAGAATTACTGAAAAGAAATCAGTCACAATATACTTAAAGAGAAACCACATATCTGAAGGCAATTACAAATTAAAATAAGAAAAAGACTGAATTTAATTTTATGTTGGTTGATATAATTAAATTAAACCCAATCTATGAACTTAAACTTTTGAATTGATTGGTGATTTAACATAATTCAACATTTTATTTATCATATTAAATCTATGTAAATAAATTTTTTTTTTTTTTTAATTTTAGTTTACACCAATTAAGATATTGAACCCGTGAACTTTTAGTCTTTTGAGTATAAGTTATTGGTTCGTGGTATGAAAACAGTACTCTACTCCTTGTAATGATTTTGAAACACTAGAGTATCGTAATATTTTTTTAACTTGACTTCAAGTTCAACATGGATTGTGATATTAGAATCTCAACTTTTTACAAGTTATAAGTTCAAATTGAAAAAAAAAAAACCTTAATAATATTGGTTTTTTAAAAACTATTATATTCAATAATTATATCAACTAATTTTCATTCAATGAGGAACAAAAGTACCAACGTTAGAAGTAATAGGAAGCTCTGAACTCGAAAAATTTTAATTATAAAATGATCAAATTTTGGTAGAAGAAAAATAATCAAACCACTACTAAAAGTGGCATGCCTCAAAATCAAGCAATTTTCAAGGTTAAAGATTTGTCCATAAAAACCACAAGCCCTAAGTCGAATGCCCTAAATAAGCTTTGGAAATACTTACTAAAGATCAAAGAGCTTGTGCTTTGATGCACTCACAAAATCATTCGATGCGAATTTAGATCACTCTTTGGCCTTTCTATGGTAAAAGCCTCTACAAAAAAGAATAAAAAAGACTCACCTCGACATGGAATTCGCTCGATCACCTCGGTAATCAAAACGTCAAAAATATGCGATTGAAGTTTAATCATAGATAGAAGATCATTGAAACACTCCGACTTGCATTGCAATTTGCATGGATAGTTCATTAGCTAACCTTCAAGCGTGCTTGAATAGTTTCATGCTGAGCCAATGGAAATAAACGGCAACATAAAGGATAGGTATTGTCAAGGGCACCAGGAGACAGTAATACCTAATCACGAAGAGGAAATGCATTACAAATGGAGGTCATTGTTAATCCACATTAGGCAAAGAAACAAGTTACAATATTACTTTTCTCCAAATTGTTATACCTTAGTTTCAAGCATTTTCTTTTATGTAAGTGTTTTGATTAGCTTACGTGCACTACAATTATCTTTATGAGACAACCGACTTACCCTAATATTTTTTATAATATTTGAGGATTTGGTGATTCAAACCTGCAACTTCTAAGTCGAGAGTATATGTCAATTATCACTAGGCAGCAATCCTACTATATGCCGTAGTTAAGTAAACTCGATAATAATTTTTAGGTGGATAGCTATATACATACATATAAATTTTATCATAGAATCCATTTATTTCAAAATATGATTTCCAAGGATGATTTGTTTCATTTTCAAGATATAGCAATACCACTAAGGCACGTTTCATGAAAATTTCCTTCGAGCAAGTGTTATTTTTAAAAATTATAATAATAATAACAAGATAAAGAAAAAGAAAAACAAAACCCTAACTCCAATTCTTCTTCCTCTTTTTACCCACCCTTTTCTTTCTTCTCCCTGTCACTTTTCTTTCCTATCTCCCTCTCAATTTTTCCTCATTGTGTTCATTTAGTTTTCTTCAATTCAACTACTACAGAAGGCTGCATTTAAAATTCTACCAAAATCGATCAAATTTGAAAGTAAAATGTTGCTGTGAAAGAACAGAATTCCAAATCCTAATGAATTACAACTCTAAAAAAACACTGAAAATGAATTTCAGTCCTTCAAACTACCAAGGATTCAACAAAATCAACAAAAGTTACCAGTCGTTCTGAATCGCAGAGAAGAAGGCGTTGTCGAAAGGTGGAAGAAGTTTGGAAATGAGGGCGGAATAGAGGAATAGCAGGAGGAAAACGAAGCTAACGACGACGAACAAAAATCCTTGCCACCGGTAAACCGCTTCTTCTCTGGAAACTAACGATCTGCTCGACCTCATTTCTTCCAATTCCTTCAATGGGTTCAATCAACAGAGCGTTCGAGGAGAAAGACGAAACAGATAATGGGCCCTAATGGCCCATTAGGCCGACTGAGAGTATGTTTACAAAGCCCAAGTAACGGCCCATTAATTTACCAGTTCTACTGGGATACATTATGAAAAGGGAAAGATACTATTTTTTTATTTTTTATTTTTTGTTAAATTAAGAGAATGTCTACTTCACTTTGGACTTTAAATAACTCACACTCACATTCAGTAGAACTAAATTGAAAATCCAAAAAAAAAAAAAAAAAATCGATTGACCGCACACACAATCCCAGTAGACTATTTATGAACAAGAAAGAAACGCAGACATCCATCATCGTTAGTTCAGATCATCTCTAACATACTGTCGGAAGTCTCTAAAGTTTGAAGCTCGAAATCATCATAGAATCTACTCGTAATTTCATTCAATAGTGTTTGGAGCAAGATGAATATGTATTTGAATTACATGACAACTATTGCATTGTAAAGGAATCCATAGTATCTCTGTTTATACCGTCTATGATAGTACTCAAGCTTGACGAATTTTATAAAGTATATAACTCTACATAGGTGGTACTTACCAAGACAAACTTATACCCTAATTGAATACATATATGTACAGTGGTTGTTTAATGGATTTATGAATGTGTTACACATGAACTGTTGCATTTTGGCTGCAATCACATGTATAGGTATGAACACTGCATCTGCGTGTTTTTTAAATTTTGGAGGTGTTTAATGGAACTCACAATTCCCCTATATAATAATCCAATCATTACATATATGACGTGTAAGTGTGTACTTCAGATTCATTTTTTTTATCATTATAGGTTTTTATACCAACGCAATTTTTATAACTAATTTAGAGTGCATGTATACGAGTAAGTGAGATTCATAAACAAATAGTTTAATTTTTTTTAATTTAAAAAAATGAAACCATTCAATGTTTTTGAAAATTTTGAAAACATTTTTATAAAATTTTAATTTGTTTTCTTGTTTTTTTTTCCACTTTTAATTCTCATGATTTTTTGTATAAGTTGTTAGTTGTTACAGGAAAAAAAATTTATTTGCTTATTTTTATCTTTAAAGAAACTTTACATGAGTAAGGGGCATAAGTGTCAAAAAAAATTTATTTAATTAATAATTTAATTTTGAAAATTAAAATTTTAATTTAATGTCCAATATAAACCAGACAATCTCTTAATATTTTTTTTCAAATTTTATACATTTGCCTAATTGTCCATAATCAAAAGTTTAGTCATGTCTGCATAATTAGAGATTAGGCGGAATTCTCGCTTTCGTGCTTTGGTGGGTCTCGGACATCGTTTTGATGACCTATGTTGTGTTGAAGGGATATTATATGATTCGATTGATTGCGTAAAGTCTGCGGTAGCAACATAAAGAGAAAAGTATAAAGGAAAGACATTTTTTATCTATTCTATTAGTATTAGATTAGTATTGGTCAGTGATATTGGCTGAATGAGTTTTTTTCTTTAGTGATGAACTGTTGACACCAATTCTTCATTTTGTCTCTATGGATCGAGAAGAAAGAGAGTTCGACAGAAAAAAGGATTATTAACATGAAGTATATTCTCCATGCAATCATTACGGTTGGATTTTTATGAAAAAGACCAAAGGCCTTTATCGGATTTGACTAATGACTTTCTCTCTACGAAAGAAATACTCTAACCATTGAGTTAAGAATGTCATTTATCATCACAAAGACAACCAAATGGGTCATATCAGATTGATTCTTTATTTTATTTTATTTTTTAATTATGTGTGCAAGGTCAAGATGAAGCTTTATAGTCTTAAACAAGCCCCACGAGCGTGGAAGAATAATACGCTTAAAATGGTCTACACCTTGTTTATGTTGATGTTGTCATCCTGACAGGTAATGACAATGACTTTATCTCTCGTTTATAGTCTCCTTCCTAAATCAACTATTTGCATTGAAAGATCTTGGTGAACTAAATTATTCTAGGTATTCAAGTTTCAAGGCTACAGTCTGGGCCTACTGTTAACTTACAAAGAATATTGTAAATATGCTTGCTAAGCTAGATATGTCTAATGTCAAGCTTACTCTTTCCGATGATAGTAATGAGAAAAACATTGTCTTTGTCTGAAGGACAACTCTTTCTGATTCGTTTATGTACAGAAGCACTGTTGAAGCCCTCCAATACTTGGATAACACAAGACCTAGTGTATATAGTGAACCACCTTAGTCAGTTTCTCAAAAGTTCAACGAATCTACATTGGCAAGTTGTTAAACGTGTGTTGAGATATTTGTCCGGTATGAGGCATCTCGGGCTTGTTATATAACTTACTAATGACTGGACTTTCTCTGCTTTTTCTAATGTCGACTAAGCGCTAAATGTGGATGATCAAGAATCTGTTGTTGCCTATTGTGTATTTTTTGGGAATACACTGGTTTCTTGATCTTCAAAGAAACAATGATTGCTGCTTCTAACATTGAATCTGAATATAAGACCCTCGCTCATGTTGCCGCAAAAATTATTTGGCTCCATAGTTACTAAAGAAGTTATATTTTTTTTTAAACAATCACTATTTACTACTATTTATACAACTTGGTGCAACAACAAAAGAGAAATCTCTGGAAGATTTTCTAAACTAACCATACTAAATATAGATCGAAGCTAAAAATAGACATACGACCTATTTACAAACTAACTTTGACTTTCAACACTCCCCTGTGGATTGTATATATTATACAAACCCAATTTGTTATTCAAATTTTCAAAATTAGGCCTTGAAATGGTTTAGTCAGAATATCTGCTTGTTGTTGTTTGATAGGAACATAGATCACTTGAACCACTTCGTTATTGACTTTCTTAGAGATGAAGCGTCGATCAATCTCAACGTGCTTGGTCCTGTCACGATAAACTGGGTTCTTGGCAATACTGATTGCAACTTGATTATTACACATCATTCGGATTGGTGATGAATCATCTTTCCCTAATTCACTTAGAACTCTACTGATTCAGATACCTTCACATATGTCATGAGCGAGTGCTCTGTATTCTGCTTTAGCACTGCTTCTTGCTACTACAAATTGTTTCTTACTTCTCCAGGTAACGAGGTTACCCCACACAAACGAGCAATGGTCTGAGGTTGATCTTTTATCTGTAACATCACCTGCCCAATTTGCATCTGAATATACTTCAATGTTCTTTTTGTCATTTCTTCTAAACAGTAATCCTTTTCTGGGAGTCATTTTTTGGCATCTGAGGAATTTGTATACAACTTCCATATGTTCCTCATTAGGGCTATGCATGAACTAGCTAACAATACATACAACAAAACTAATGTCTTTTCGAGTATGAGACAAATATATAAGGCGCCCTATTAGTCGTTGATATCTCCCCTATCCACATGATTTCTTTCATGGTCAAGTCCAAGCTTCCTTTGAGGATCCATCAGAGAGAGGTTTACATCCTAGCATACATGTTTCCTTGAGGAGATCCAACACGGAATTTCTTTGAGATACTACTATTCCTGACTTTGACAATGCAACCTCCATGCCTAAGAAATATCTGAGATTCCTAGGTCTTTGACCTCAAATCTTAAGCTAAGTGTTACTTCAAAACTTGTAACTCAAATTCATCATTTCCAAATAGAATGATATCGTCCACATATACTATTAATAGAGCCAGAGAGCTCTCAGACCTTCATTAAACAAATAAACTATGATCTAACTGACATTGTGAATATCCATGATTGAGAACAAAATTTGAAAATCTACCAAACCAAGCACGTTGGGATTGCTTGAGACCATATAGAGATTTTTTAAGTTTGCATATCGTGGTTGGATTGTAATTTTCTTATAGCCCAGGACGTCTCCCATATCTCCATTTAAAAATGCATTTTTTTATATCTAGCTGTTGAAGGCACCAATCAAGATTGACGGTAAGCGATAATATGATCCTTATGGTGTTGAGTTTAGCTACATGAGCAAAAGTTTTCTAATAGTCAATTCCATAAGACTGGGTAAATCCTTTGTCTATAAGTCTGACCTTCAACCTTTCAATACTTCCATCTGCATTATGATTCACTGTAACAATCCACTTACATCCAGCCGTTATTTTCCCACTAGGTAGATTTGTTACTGTCCAGGTGTCATTTTACTCAAGGGCTATAATTTCTTCTTGCACAGCTTTCCTCCACCCTACATGCTTCGATGCTTCTTTGACATTGTTTTGAACTTGAACATGATCGAGAATGGACACAAAGCTACGGTATGTCTCAGATAGATTGTTATATGATACATAGTTCCCTATAGGATGCATAGTGCAACTTTGAACTTCCTTTCTAACTGGAATGGGTAATTCTATATCATCACCTTCAACTTTTTGAGCTTCTATCTCACTTTTTATCTCATTTATAAGTTACTCAGGATTTAGAGGTGGTTTGAACAACTGGGTGAGTTGATTTGTCCTAGCATCTATATTCACAACTTTTTATTTCTTCTTTTGTAAGTGAGTAGATTGTCTTTAGCAATCGAAGACAGTAAAGGTGGGTCAGAAATAGTCACGAAAGGATTAGATGTAGAAGGCAATGAAAGATTGAAATTGGATGTAGAGGGCATAGAAGGCAGTGGAGGATCAAGATTAGATGTATAGGGCATTGAAGGACTAGATGTAGAGGGCTCGAGTAGAGGGGAAGACTCAAGTATCAAAGATCACAACTGGCGGCCATCTCATTTCTCCCCTAACAGACAGTTTTGGAATAAAAGGGAAATTGTTCAAAGAACGTCACATTCATAGTGACATAGTTTCGTCTTGTCTCTGGTGAGTAACATTTCTACCTTTTTTTGAGTTGGTGAATATCCTACAAAAGTGCATTTATGAGCACGTGGATCCAACTTGTTGCGATGTTGGGAATGAATATGAACAAATGCAATACACTCGAACACCTTTAGAGTTGGGTCAAAGGAAGAAATGCAAAGATGAGAGAATGATTGGAGGAAAAGTTGGCGAGGAGCTGAGAAGTTAAGAACGTGAAAATGCATACAATTGATCAAGTATGTGGCCGTGAGAATGGTTTCACCCCAATAAAATTTAGGGACATTGGTAGAGAACATCAGGCAACGAGTGACTTCTAGTAGATGCCAATTTTTTCGCCCACCTACTACATTTTGTTGACAAGTTTCGACATAAGAACTTATATGAAGTATCTCTTTCAATTAACAAGTAACTTCCTAAACATGAATTAAAGAAATATTTTTCATTGTTTGTTTTTAAGACTCGAATTTTGGTTTGGTATTGAGTTTGAATCAAGGCATTGAAGTTCTTGAAATGTTGGAGTAATTCGACTTTTCTTTCATCAAAAAAATCCATGTGGTTCATGTATGATCGTCAATGAAGAACACAAACCAGCGAGCCCCAAAAATATTTTTTTGCTTTTGAAGGACCCTATACATCACTATGGATTAGGGAGAAGTAGGGAGAAGGGACTAGATGGTTTATAAGAAATAAGAGGATGGGAATCTAGAGGGAGAAGGGACTAGATGGTTTATCAAATGGATTAGTTGATCCACTTCACAACTGAATAGAGTTGGATTTTTATTATGAAATTGATTTGGAAATAATTTAGATAGGTACATAAAATTTGGATGGCCTAATCGAACGTGTAATAACATGACTTCACTATCTTTATTGGTTTTACTAGAAGAAAGAAATGGGGACTTGTCCGTTATTGCTAGAGAGTCTTGATCATCATTGAGAATGTAGAGTCTAGAACATAGTTTAACACTGCTAATCTAAATGTGGTACATGAAGGACAGATTTTAAAGATAAAGTTTGAATGACACAAATGAAACCTTTCTTAGCTACTTTGGAATGAGAACCATCTGCAATTTTTACTGAAGAGTTAGATATGTCATTTTGGTAATTTTGGAATAATGACATATTCCCCGTCATATGATCTATGGCTCCCGTGTCCATGATTCAAGGTTGTCTCCCTCATTTGCTAACTGTCACAGTAGTAGGATTGATTGTCTAGGCAACTAAGCTAGTTCCCTGAAGTGTATGCCCAAAGATCTTTTGCAGGATAACTAGCCTGATAATAAAAAACTGACAATTTGTTAATATTAAGGTTTCTGATAACTAGCGTGGACAGCTGGAACGTGATGGCTGGCCTAGAACACAAAGCCTACAATGATTGAGCTTACATGTACATCAAGCACCTATGAATCGACTGTTGTGATTTGATTCCAGCGATGAAGGTGGCTAGGGTTCTAGTGCCTATTTTGGCTCTAATACCACAAAGAAGTTATATCCTTCTTTTTTTTCTTATTTAAGACAATCACTATTTACAGCTATTTATACAACTTGGATGCAACAAAGAAGATTTTCTGAACTAACCATACTAAATATAGATCTAAGCTAAAAATAGAAATGCAACCAATTACAAACTAACTTTGACTTTCAACAGTTACTAACTGAAATTGGCATCTTCTTAGCATATGTCCCTTCGTTATGGTGTGATAATAGCAGTGTCGGGTCCCTAGCAATAAATCTTATTTTTCATGCCCACTCCAAACACAAAGAGCTTGATGTTCACTTCGTTCATAATCATATACTTCGTGGTTATTGAAGGTTCGGTACATACCCTAGATTGATCAACATGTGGATTGGCTGGCCAAGTCACTCTCGCATGCATAATTTACATATCTTCAATCAAAACTCGGTGTCATTGAACCACCCTCTAGTTTGAGGAAGGTGTGAAGATACATAGAGATCTTAACGACAATTGTATTTATTATATTATGTGGGAGTTCATTCTCTTTCCTGAAGATTCTAGAGTCTTCTGTTGTTTGGATTTATGAGGAAATCTTGTATTATTATATTGTTTATATTCATGCATCGTCCCTATGTAAAGGGTTGTGGTGTCTTTTGTTTAAGGTATGAAATATAAAGAATTCTATTTTTCTATCTCATACTAGGTTTTATTTTCACCTTAGTACTCAATGTGCAGTATTCTTTGAGGTCGCAATCTTTTAGCTAAAGGTTTATGATGGCATATTGGAAATGTGTTGGTTATTTATATTTATTATCTTATTATATTTTATACTTCTTATTTTAAGAAGATTATCATATTATTTTATTCACTAGTTTGTTAGGAAGTTTGTTAGATTATTTTATTCACTAGTTTGTTAGGGTTTTCTCCATAAATAGATCACCACCTTCAATTGTAAAGGTAGGAAATAATTACTAAAGATTATTCTTATTCTTTAAAATCCAAGTTTGGTGAAAATAAAACCCTATTTTCCCTCAAGTTATTATGGCTATCAAACTCATCTTCGTCGGTCGTCCTTTTCTCTCAAGTCATGCTTGAGTTCAATCAATAAGATTCCAGCAACGCGTGTCAATAAGTCTCACCGAAGTAGATTTCGTTCAGATGGCGGTGGTTATGCATTGTTCATAGATTTTGTTAATGGGATTTCATATCATATCTAAATGGTTTGATCTAGACAGATTTTCAGAAAAAAAAAAAGAAAAAAAAAGAAGAACAGTACCCACGTGAATAGTTACGATGAACAGTACGTGTGAACAATACTCGTAAAAAATTTTGATTTTTTTTCTTTTGACTAATATGTCTAAAACTCTTGAATTGACTCCTATACAGATAAATATTGAGAATGAGTTTGATACAGATATCCACTCAAGTTCGTCTGTTGAAGAGCAAACGAATCATCCTTCGGGGCTATTACAATCAATTTGTCATCTAGTAATCTATGTGTCCATGGCACAAAAAAGTATCTATCCTCAAGTCTTTTCGTGTATTAATTCATCTCCATGGATTCTTGATTCTGGAGCCACCGATCACATGACTAGTTCATCTCATTTATTTGATTTATATACTATCTCCTATGCAACTGAAAAAATAAGAATCGCATATGGCAGTTTCTCTTCTATTGCAGGAAAAGGAACAATCAAATTGACTGCAAAATCTCTATTGTCAGTCCTTCACGTTCCAAAATTAACCTGTAATCTTTTGTCTATGAGTAAATTGTGTAGAGATTCTAACTGTCATATCACTTTCTTTGAATCTCATTGTATCTTCAAAGATCAAAACTCTAGGGAAGAAAATTGGGTGTGCTAAAATGCTTTCTGGTCTTTACTATTTTGATGAAGGTACTTCTAATACTAAAATAACTCAGGGTCTTTGTAGTATTAGTTTTCTTTCTAATCATGAAAAAATCATGCTTTGACATTGAATGCTAGGACACCCCAATTTTTTCTATCTGAACGTTTATTTCCAAACTTATTTAAAAATGTTGAATGTTCTTCCTTTCATTGCGAAAGCTGTATTTTGGCAAAAAAATCATCGGTCTACATATCTGAAAAAACCTTAAAAAACATATAAACCTTTCTACTTAATTCATAGTGATGTTTGAGATCCCTAAAGGTTGTGACTCATACTGGCAAGAAGTGGTTTGTTATTTTTATTGATGATCATACCCGTCTGTTGTGGGTTTTTCTAATGGAAAAGAAATCCGAGGTGAAATATATCTTCAAACATTTTTATAATAGGATTGAAACTCAATTTCAAACTAAAATCAGAATTTTACACTTTGATAATGAAACTGAATATTTCAATGAGCATGTAAACGAGTTTTTAAATGATAAAGGGATTTTGCATCAATCTACTTGTCGAGATACTCCTCAACAAAATGGCATTGCATAACAAAAAAAATAGACATTTACTTGAGGTTGCACGTGTCATAATGCTTTATATGCATGTTCCTAGGTTTTTATGGGGGAAGCTATACTTATAGCTACATATCTAATTAATAGGATGCCTAGTAAACTCTTAAATTTTAAACTCCTCTTGAATGTCTTATAACTACTTTCCCATTTAATCGCATAAGTTATGATTTTCCCATGAAAATATTTGGTTGCATTGCATAGGTTCACATCCAAGTTTTTCCATTTAAAACTTGATCACAAAGCTGTGAAATGTGTATTTTTGGGTTATGCATCTAGCCATAAAGGGTATAAATTTTTTGACCTTTAAACAAATTTTTTTTTTTGTGAGTATGAATGTTTCACTTTTAGAAAAACAATCATATTTTACCCCAAATTCTCTTCAGGGGGAGAAATCGAGTTTAAAATATAATTTTTGGGAAGTATATGAACCTCTTGCTTCTGCTTCTGTTCCACATGATATATATTTCATTTGTCATTCGATGTCAAACATAGATATGTTTCATTTAGGGGGAGAAATACTACAAAAGAACTTTGCAGGTCGAATTCCTGAGTTACCGGTTTATACTAGAAGAACCGTTGATCAAATGAGTCAGAACCAAAGAGTTAATTCTACACAAACTTAATTCGAAACTCTAGAGAATGATGCTAATAATACTTCTCCTGTTTTAAATGACGAAAGATCCATATCTAGTATTCCTTCTTCTACCTTGGATCTCCCAAATGTTCTTCTTGATGCTCCCGTTCTCAATGTTAAAATACCTAGTGACCCTTCTTTTACCATCCTTCAAGTATTCAAAATACATTACCTCTTATCTATGATCTTGATCTCCTTATTGCTATTAGGAAAGGTACTCGAGCTTGTACTAAACATCCCATCACAAATTACATCTCATATGAAAAATTATCGCGTAGTTATAAAACCTTTGCTTATAGGATAGACAATCTATTTGTTCTAAGGAATATACAAGAAGTCCTAGATGATCCAAATTGGAGAGTGGCAGTCATGAAGGAGATGAATGCTCTGAAACAAAATGGTACTTGGAAAATGACAGATTTACCAAAAGATAAAAAGACAGTGGGATGCAAATGAGTTTTTATCATAAAATGTCATGCAGGCGGTTCTGTTGAAAGATATAAGACAAGATTAATAGCAAAAGACTTCACTCAAACCTATGGAATTGATTATTAGGAAACATTTTTCCCATTTGCAAAAATCAATTCTATTAGGATACTCTTGTCCCTTGCAGCTAATTTGAATTGGCCACTTCATTAATTGGATGTTAAGAATGCTTTCCTCAATGGTGATTTAGAAGAAGAGGTGTTTATGAGTCCACCACAAGGTTTCGAAATTGAATTTGAAAATCATAAAGTTTGCAGATTAATAAAATCCTTGTACGGTCTCAAACAATCTTTGAAAGCTTGGTTTGAATGTTTTGGAAAAGCAATCACAAGCTATGGATATTATCAAAGTCAAGCGGATTATACAATCTTTCATAAACAATCTGAAGATGGTAAAGTTTCTATTCTGATTATTTATGTATGTTGATGATATTATCCTCACAGGTAATGATGAAGAAGGTTTGATAGATCTTAAAACTAAGCTTACAACTGAGCTCCAAATCAAAGATTTACGATCCTTGAAATATTTTTGGGAATGGAGTTTGTGAGATCTAAGAAAAGCATCCTCGTTAATTAAAGGAAATATGTTCTTGACTTACTTCGTGAGACGAGTATGCTTGGCTGTCGAACAACATAAACTTCTATCGAGCCAAATGTGAAGTTGCAAGTTGCAAAGAAAGAAGAACTAAAAGATAAAGATAAATATCAAAGACTTGAGGAGAATGATCTATTTGTCTCACACACGTCCAGATATAGCTTTTGCAGTTAGTATGGTGAGTTAGTTCATGCATTCACCTGGTACCCCACATTTTGAAGCTGTTTACAGAACTTTAAGATATTTGAAAGGTACTCCAGGAAAATGTATATTGTTTAAAAGACAATATCATTTGAATATTGAAGTTTACACCGATGCAGATTGGGCAGGAGCAATGCTACTGGTAGAAGATCCACTTCTAGTTATTGTACTTTTGTTGGGGGAATTTTAGTTACATGGCGAAGTAAAAAACGATCTGTGGTGGCTAGAAGTAGTGCTGAAGCAGAATTTAGAGCATTAGCTTAAGGTATTTGCGAGGGTATATGGATAAAGAGCTATTGAACGAGTTGAAGTTTCTTCAAATAAGTCTCATACGAGTTTACTGTGATAACAAGGCAGCAATATCCATTGCTCATAATCCAGTTCTTCATGACAGAACGAAACTTATCGAGGTAGATAAACACTTCATAAAGGAAAAAGGTTATGATCATATGCATTCCTTATCTTTCAACTACCGAAGAAGTAGTTGATATATTCACAAAAGGCCTCCCGAAGCTCTTGTATGACAGAATGATAGACAAGCTGGCAATGGAAGACATCTTCAAGCCAGCTTGAGGTGGAGTGTTGGTTATTTCATATTTATTTTCTTATATATTCTATACTCTTTATTTTAAGGAGATTCTCGCATTATTTTATTCACTAGTTTGTTAGGAAGTTTGTTAGATTATTTTATTCACTAGTTTGTTAGGGTTTTCTCTATAAATAGATCATCACCTTCAATTGTAAAGGTAGGAAAGAATGAATAAAGATTATTCTTCTTCTTTAAAATTCAAGTAAATGGAAATAAAGTGTCTATTCCTTTTCATGGTTGGGTTCCTCGACTGACAAGCCTCAAGGTTTGGAATAGTGATACCGTGGGAACTGGGGCGACAATTAATTCCTTGGTTCATCAGGACAGCTCGTGGAACTCGAGTCTTGTTCATTCTTTGTTTAATCAGTATGATGTGAATATTATACTTTCTTTCCCCCACCCCAAGATAAATGTTGAGAACGTCTTGATGTGGCATTACGATAGAAATTTGTGTTATTCGATCAAATCTGGTTGTCGTTTAGCTTCAAGTCCAAAAAAGTGGTGATACCTCTCTTTGGTGGAAAAAGGTTCAAAATTCTATGGTTCCGAACAAGATCAAAATTTTCACTAGGAAGTTGTTTCATGATTTCCTTCCAACCTTGTCCCTTTTTAAGAGGAAGATTTTGCTCTCAGAAGGGTGTGAGAGGTATAATGGAGGGTGTGAGTTAGTGTATCATGGCATTTGGGATTGCCCTCTTTCAAAAGATACGTGGAAAGCCTCCCCTTACTACCATTTTCCTTCGCATAGAAGTATGAATAGATTTCACGATATTCTTATAAGGTTTGTCATTACTTTGAGCACTGAGACGTCGATAAGTTTGTTAGTATGTGTTGGGGAGTGTGGAATTCGAGGAACTACATGGTAATGAAAAATTATGTTTCTATGGATTGAACTGTTTGTCAACATTACTACTATGAATTTATTGGGGCCAATAGAAATAATAATATTTGTTAACTACAAAACGAAAAGTGAATCCACATAGGTGGATTCCTCCAAACGATTGACATTATGAATTGAACTCTGATAAATATCAGTAACTTACAGATGAAGAATTGCAAAAGTGAATAATTGCTTCATAAATGTCAGCAACTCTTATACTATTTGAGCCATCCAAAATCTGCATTTTTAGGCAATTGATGGTTGGGTGTGGTGGGGATATTTAATGAGCTCTGTTCCCTTTTCAAGTTCTACTGTGTTAACACTGAAGCCATCCCCCTATTAGCTTGGTTTAAATGAACTTGAACTCTTTAAATACTCAGTCCTCACTTTGCCACTTGATCAATATACTAAACAACAAAATGAAATATAGAAAAACACAAACAAACACCTCACTTTGATGTTTTCTCCATAAATCTCTTATTCATATTGTATTCAAAATTCAATTCTGATTGATAGCAGAAGAGGTAAAAAAGAGAGAGATATGATGAATATGTAACATTTGAGCCTTGAAATGCTCTACTTGATCATGTATAACAGAATTCAACGTCTAAGCACGTGTATTTATCCGTGTTTTCAAAGCATATGGCACGGCATACTCTCTTTGATTGCTTCAAAGCGAGAGGCGATAAAAAGGCGAGGTCTAAGTAAAGAGAGGCACAACATAAACTGATAGAACATAATTTTTATTTCCATAAAATTCCAAATTCATACATAATAATATTAAAAAAAGGTAAAAGAATAATAAAGCACATAATTTATGTTATTATATGATCTACCATACATATTAAATTATTATTTGTATAAAAAATAAAGTTAACTCCGAAAGTACAAAAAAACAAAGATTTTTCATCAAGTAACTCTAATAAAAATTAAACACATACAGAAGCGCGCACGTATGAATTCAAAATAATAATTAAACAAATTCAGTATCCTTAATAGAGGGTTTGTTTGGTTGTTGGATTTCTTCGTAAACTAATACTAGGTTATTCTCGTGGGTATTAGGTTAGTATATTGATAAATAAAGCGAACTTTTACAAGGCGCTTGAGGCGATGCGATGCACGATGCAATATGGCCTGTGTGCAAGGCGATGGCCATAGGCGAGGAATGGGGGATGGCCTTTGGACTTTCCTTTTCTAATATGTTTTCTTTACTTGTATAACAAACTACTATTGACTCATTTGACAGTTGTTCTGATAGTAGCATTTGAAACAAAAGAGTTTGTATGGGAAGGGTGTGTTTGGAGTGATAATTGAGCTTAATGTTTTTTAGTGAAGCATCCAACCTTTATTTATGTCACCAAACACCGCAATTCTTTTAACTGCTTTCAACTGTTTTTAACTAAAAGTTTTATAAGGGCATTGAAAAAGCAGGAGAAAGAAGAGAGTAGAAATTGGTGGTGATTGGGGTGAAGAGAAGGAGAGAGAGATATTCATGGAGATTGAGGAGGAGAGGGAAAATGGGGGAAGAAGGTGTGTGGAGGTTGAAGAGAGAACAGAATTAGGAAGAAAAGGGAAAGATGGGGGGGAGGCTGCCATTGCTGCTTCAATGTATTTGGTTTGGGAAAATTTGAGTGTTATGATTCCAAATCTATGGAATGGCCAAAGTAGAAGACTCATACTTGATGGTCTCAGTGGGTATGCTGAACCTGGAAGAATCATGGCAATTATGGGTCCTTCTGGTTCTGGCAAATCCACTCTTCTTGACTCATTAGCAGGTTCTCTCACTTCCTTAACTCTCTACCCTCTTCTTCTTCTTCACTCTCTACCCTCTTCTTCTTCTTCTCTTTAAGCTCTCTGGTTTTTATGCTCTTCTTCTCATGGAGCAACATGTTTCAAAATCAGCACCCATCTTGGCTGTTATTTTCAACGTTGAAATAGGTTAAACTACCGATCAATCTTTAAGCTTAAACTTTTAGGTTCATTGGTGATTTACATAATTCAACATGGTATCAAAGCAGGAAGTCCTGAGTTCGAGTCTCCGTTAACTCGTTTTCCATCCCATTTAAAATTAATTCCACTTGATAGGAAAAACGACACGGTAGGGACTCAAACTTATGAGCTTCTGCTCTGATACCATATTAGAAAGTGTCGGCGTCCATCAAAAAACTAATTGACAATGAAAGGAGTAGCCCACGTAATTACTTGGTATTTTCTCACTTTTTCAATGTGGGGTAAATGACCACAAGCTCAGTATCTCGAACATGCTCCCTCAAGATGACATGTTGATACCATATTAGAAAGTGTGGGCATCAATCTCAAAACCAATTTTAATTTCAATCTCAAAACTTATATCATGATGTTAGAAACAAAAACAGCCCAGTTTCTTTTTCGAGTGCTTGAGCTAGTTTATGTGCATGTCGACTATTCAGGTTAGACAAGAAAGTCACATTTGTTAGGTTTTGTTTTTGTTCACTAGAACTAGGATAGCCTAAAAGAGACATTCTCTGTCACTCTGGACTCTAGAAAACATAACAATGACTACTTTTGGAATAGAAAAAAAAAAAATCAAAATCAAAATTTTGTCTCCAAATAGAAATCAACAAACACAATGGGGTAACTAAAGCTGCATGACATCACATGAATATTCAATATTTGGCCTAATCAAATAAGAAATAAACTATAAGGTAAAATCAAGTTTTAAGAAACTTGGAACGTCCCCTCTCTAAAGAATAACAAATCATTCAAAATTTTGATATCTTTTTCTCTTATATTCTCTCGATTTATAATTAAAAACTCTAACAAACTCTCTCTTATACTCGTAGAATAATCCTATTTCTTCTAAGACCCAATCCTAACGCTATATTTCCTTATTAACCGGTGTGCATGAATAAGAGAAAGATGAGGAAGGGGAGATTAGGTAAAATTTACTCATGTTTGTTTAGTATACACAAATTTCTTCTCCATAACTCCGAACAATATTTTTCAAACAAAGTTCTCTTACACTAGCTCCAAACAACTTTTCCCAAAGAAAATTTTCTATAACCTAGCTATCCTCCACACAAATGTTTTCTACCATCACTCCTCCAAACAACCCTTTCAAATAAAGTTTTCCTACTATGTTCCTCCAAACCTCCTTTCCAAACAATTCTGTTCTTCCCCTCTTCTCATTTTCCCTTGTCCAAACATGCCTTATTGTTAGGAATGGCCAAATGATTTCAGGGATAGAAATGGGAATATTAGTAGGTATTAAGGGTAAGTTACTAAACCAAGTGTTTGAAATACTTGGACCTTACCTCTTAATCTCTCAAGTTCTAATATTGTGTTAGGATACTAAAAAACTTAAGCTAGTGAATAGAGGTAAATTTAGTTATATCAACTAACAGTGTAGACGATAGATATCGAAAAAATAGGGGTTTTCCACATTAATTTTCATCTTCAAAATAGTTTCGGAATATCCGTAAATCGTGAGAGGTAAGTTTCAACTTTTGAAAGATAGAGGTGTTTGGGCCTATAAGTTTATATTTATTTTTCTGCACCTCGAGTTATACAGAAGCTTAAGCTGAGCTACATAACACTAATAATTCTCTTAGTTTGTTTGTGCAGGTCGGTTGGCACAAAATGCAGTCATGACAGGAAATATACTTCTTAATGGGAAGAAAAGAAGGCTAGATTACGGCATTGTGGTTAGTATTAGTATGTAACTCATCAACCAAGTATGAGGTTTTGCTCATTTTTACTTGAAAATCAATATTAAACAAAGAATGTTCATTGTCTCAAGAGTTGATGCCCACAAAGCACGGAAAAAACAGGGAAAGAATATGTGTCGGACACGTATAAGACACACATTCTTCTCAACATTTATCGGACAAGTGTCCGATACACCATTTTACTTGTCTTTATTATTATTTTTTTTTTAATAATCGGATGCAATTCGGACACACCTCAAACACACGTTGGACACATCTTGTAAATATTTGTGGTCTTTGAGCCCAAATGTTAAAAGCTCAAAACCCAAAATATTAATGTTATAGTCAACTAAATTATATAAAGGTAAGAAAACAATAAAAGAAAAACGAAAAAATTGTTAGAATTTTGGCATTTCAAATTTTCTATTATTGGCTTAACTTTTTGGAGTGCTAGTTTTTTTCTACTAGTGACTTTTTTCCTTTTTCTTTTTTTTTTTTTTTTTTTTTTTTTTTTTTTTTTTTTTTTTTTTTTTGTTTGTTTTTTAATTTTAATTTTGCCTCAGCCACTGCCTACCATCCTTGTAAAACACACAGACACACACATATATATCAAAATATATATATATATATATATATATATATATATATTTTTTTTTTTTTTTTTTTTTTTTTTTTTTTTTTTTTTTTTT
>JBBMEG010000018.1:9016781-9042030 GCA_037832605.1 Cyclanthera cordifolia
AACAAAACCATAACTACAATGACATGATAAAAGACCTAGTAATCAAGAGGCTATAGATTCAAATTCTCATCCTCAAAAACTTGTAATTTCGAATTCGATACTATAAAGGAAGGTTGTAATTTCAAATTCGAGGAAGGTTACCAAGCTATTAAGAGCCGTTTCCCCAAGAAGTAAAACCAAATTCACCGTGTGCATATTGATCGTCATCTGACATTATGGAGAGAACTGGTTGAGATGGAGCAAACCTTAAGCAACAGAGAATAGAAATGGTCATATATGAACAACTAAAATGCAACAATGGTCTCAAGTGATAATAACAATATCTGAAAGCTATCATTTGATGCATCTCACTGATTATAATGATTATATATATAACGGGAGGAGGGGGTGTTAAATCTGTGATACTTACGAAGCTCAAATTGTAATCTTTGATGGTTAGAAATGGAAATATGACGAACCAATAAGTGCAGTCAGTGAGTACAACTGCCCCTGCATTTATCTGTTTGGAAGGAAAAAAAATTAAATAACATATTTGATCTTTATCGTTTCGAGAAAGTTAGAACTTAGTCACTATAATTTAAGAAGTTAAACTTGCATCAATGTAGGTTTACAAAACCTCATAAATAGTCTCAATTGTTTGATAAAACTCTCAAGGACTATTTGAGATAGTTTTATCAAACTAGAGGGACTAATTCTAATATTTTTTAAACTATGAAACTAAATTCTAATTTATCGAGACCATAGAGACCAAATTTGTAATTTAACTACAAAAAACAGACAAAGTCAAAACAGTTGATTCAAACAAGTAAGAAAATTTATCTTTTATGCGTTCGACAGAAAATTAACCTGGAATAAAACTTCAAAAATATAAATCAAGGTGTTGGCAGCTGTTGTCGATGAAAATTTTTGCTCATTGGAATGCGAAACTATAGATCCTCCAACTAAATTTGAGGGCTTCCCGCCAAGAAGAGGGATATGTTGCCCTTCCTCCATGATATCCTCATTGAGACGAGCATTTAAGCCTTCACTTCTTGTTTTGTTACACAGAAAAGCTCCATATATGGAAACCACCGACCCACACTGAAAAAAAGAATTTAGATCATGTGAAGCTCAACAACTTTAAAGCAGATGTGCAGTTATTAATTGATATACCATCTAAACAAAACGAGGACAACGTACCCCAAAATATATAATAAGTAAAGTAAAGGTCCATCTGTTCAACAATACATACAACAAGATCCAAGTCAGAAGATTAATGAGGAAAAACAGTTCAAAACAGAAGGAAAGTTGCTTGCAAATTGCACAAGAGGATTATCTTTAAGAACATGATGCACGAATCTCAATATCTGTTATTGAAAACCACTGTCTGAATTGATAAGATATTGAAGTGGGAGATGGTACATTAGAAAACTGAAAAGCATGGCCAGACTCACTTCTCAAAAGAGAGTGTGAGTTCAATAAAGAGAAGCAATTGAATTCATTCAATTCCATATCATTAAACCGGATTAAAAACTTTAAAGCATTCCTATGAATAGCACGCGTGCAAAACTTCAAAGAATCCAAGTGCAGTTTAATTAAGACAGAAAGAAATTGAATCCCTTTTTCTTTTTAGTACAATGAAGTTAAGAGGATTCAAACCACAAACCTCTTAGTCATTAACACAATTTCTATGCCGGTTGAGCTATGCTCAATTTGGCACTGATTCCCTTGTTAACCTTCTTAACTTCACTTTCAACGCACAGAATTTTCTCCATTTGGGTTGAATCCATAATTTAAATTCCTTATTAAGTTATTTTAACTAAAGCGAATGAGAGTCGCTAATTAAGACGGTTCACTACCCCCACAGGGACAACTGACTTGCAAGAATTTGACTACTCAAACACCTCATCCAGAGATGAAACATTGTTTGAGGCAGCCAAACAATGGCCATAGTAATAAGAGAACGCTTACTGGGTATAATAATAAAACATGGAAGCTCCATTAACCAATGCCTTCATAATCAGCGAAGCCAACATTGAACTGAACGCGAGAGCTCGAAAAGCCAACAACCATAGTGGATGAATCTGTTTGAGACATGGTCTCCAAGCTTCACAACTCTGAAGTTTGTTTCTATCTTGCCGAGTTTCTTGCCTGTTTTGTCCTAATCTATCCTTAATTTCATATGTCCATATCATCCATAGTGCTAGGAATAAAGAACCAAATACCCAAATTGCACAGAGCAATACCCTCCAGTTTAGCCAGTAACCGAGGGTCGTTGCACCAGCAGCAGCTTCAAACAGCATCCTGAAAAAATATCATGAAGTCACTTCCAAATTTCGTTGATCATCTTTTAATTTTTTAACACAACTCGCCAATTTCTTGTGTTCATTAAAATCTATTCCGTATAACAACCAATCTAAACAAAGAATTCTAAACAACAAAGTGTTAACAGAATCTTAATTCATTAAAAACACAACTCTCAGGAGTGTTGCACTAAAAACATACATGCAGATCAATGCTACACAGATTAGTAGAAGTAAATGCCATATCGTCAAAAAATTTCAGATAACTACACTCCGTAATCGAAATTTTTTCAAAAATTACTACGTAATTAAATTCAAATTCATTCCAAGCTACGGAGTACTAAGCTATCATTTTCCCAAATTGGAGCCTAATTTCACGAATTCATAAAATTTCACGACAAACGATCATCAAGATCACTTCGAATTCCCAATGGAACACGTTTTTCATCATTTCTAAGCAACATAACTTACTGAACGCAGTCAAAATGGGGGAAAAAAGCCAATTAAAGAGATCGAAAATAGGGAAAAGTGACGATTACTGGGAGAAAAAACAGAAATTGATGACGGTTACAGTTGAAGCTTTCGTTTTCGTTGATGGCGACAGCAGATCTGGTCTTTGAAAAGAAGAAAATGCCAAGATCTAATGAGAATGATTAGGGACCCGCTTCGGCTCCCCCTAAAAGTTCGCCATGTTTCCTGAGACGGCGTCTAGGACGGTGTTGACAATTTCTCAACCTCAAATTTGTTTGGGTAAAAATATTTCTATGTTTGTTTTTGGTTCAACCTTATAAAATATCTAATCTTAATTTTTTATTTATTTATTTTTCAAAACATATCTAATCTTAATCTTAACTTAATCTTAATTAATTTAAAAATCTTAAAAGTTGTTAGAGATGTGTTGACGTAGATTTTAAGAGTATTTAAAATGATATTTATTTATTGTCAAAAAATATGTGTATATATATATATAATATATATATATTATTTTTTTGAACATTTAAAAATAATGATTCAAATCAAAAGTTTGTTTGGATGTAATTTTAAAAATATTTATAATGATAATTTATTTTGAATACATGTTATAACCCAAACTTTCTCCCTTAGGATTAAATTTAGGTGAATTTTATTAATTATTGGAAATAGCCTTAGGGGTAGTTTGTGAAAATTTGGAATTTTGGGGTCAATTTTGTAATTTTAGCTGGAGGGGTATTTTTGTAATTTTGGCAGTACAGTCCAAAACGGAAAAGGACAAATTAGGGTAAAGGACAAGGCTATAAAAGGCTAATGATGGGGTTATGATTAAACCCCAAATCATTCAGCCATCATCACCTTGTGATTAGCCGTCCGAGCGCTGAACCCGAGGAGCCGCCGTCGTCAGCACACGTGCACGTCGCCACCTGTCCGTCATTCACACGCCGCCGCTGCAATGGCCAATCAGTGGACGCAAACGACTGCGCCAGTAGGGCTTCGCCAGTGCCTACACCACTCATCGTGCGCCGCTTCGTCGTCCAATCAGAGGCAGCGGATTCACAGCTTCGGATTGGAGGAAACGACGCCGAGCCTGCTGCAACGCCGAACCTAGCTGCCGAGCCACGCGCGCCATCTGAGCCTGGTGTTGACGCGCCCGAAGCTGCCCCTCGCCTGATCTCACGCGCCGGCGGCCTGAGCTCACGCGTCGCCGTCGCCGCCGCCGTCACCGGCGACTGGAAAATTCGATTTTCTGCCCCAAAGGTAAAACCTATGCTCTGAGTCTGTTTTTCTAGGTTTTAGGTCCAGAATCTCACCCGTTTGTCCTGTATGGGCACTTTTTGACAGAAAACCTATTAGGGGACCCGAATTTCGAGCTCCAAGAACTGTTTCGAGCAGTCTTAAGCCAAGGTAAGAGATTAGTGCCTAGGTATAGGACTTGATGAGAATTATTAGCGCTTGCTTCTATGATAATATGTTGTTTTCATGACTTACCTTGCTGCATGTGTTATTATGTGAATATTTAGATGGATTGTTGAGCATGTGGGTTCTTGTTATCTGATAGTTTATGATCATGTGTGGCCCTGAGATTTGCAGGGGGGTCTTGTCGAACGCAGGGCGAAGGGACGATATTCCCTATCGCGGTAGTGTCAGGGCTGGGTGGCCACCTGGCTAGCTATACCTACCCAGAGACGTTCGACCTTACCCAAACCCGTGCCTAGGTGTGAGGGTGGGTGATATCCCACTGCGGGGAGGTGTTGTACTACCTCTTCGCACGAGTGTTCGAAGTCTGGCGTCAACCAGATTCCTTCGGCTCGCCGAGTGCCCTCACACTAACACCAGTTGTTCAGATTTGGGACTTTTTGTGCATTTTGTGTTCTTGCTATGACCTGTTTAGCTGATTATGTTCTGTGAAACACCTGTGTAGATCCTTACTGAGTTTTCATAGACTCATCCCGTTTCTTTCTGGTGGTCTTTCCTCCAGGTACCCCGAGGACGGATCGTGATGGTTGATTTGGTGCTGACATGACCATGGGCGCGTGTTTCTTTTTTTGTTCATTCCTAGTACTTAGGATTAGTTCAGCTTATTTTTACGTTTTCTGCTAGAAGTGTTAGCTCTGAGATTTGATTAGGGATTTTTTTGTGTTTCTAGGATAGGATGGCAGAGGATCCTCACGTTTTTCTGTTTCTAGGCTGCTAGCAAGTTTCGTTATTTAAATAAAGTCTTAGTAGGTTTAAAACGGCATATTTTGATTTAAATCTTTATAAATTGAATTTTTTTAATATCGATTAAAACGACCTTAAGTTGATAAGTGCGTTGAGCTGGGTCGTCACAATACAAATAATTATTTTGAATACAAATTTTAAATTGCAAGCATTACTAATAATTATTTATATTCAAAATAAATTATCAGTAATGATTGCAATTTAAAATTTGGTTAAATATAGATTTTAAGATTATTTAGAATTAGTATTTAGAATGAAATTTATTTTGAGTATTTAAAAATAATGATTGCAATAAAAAATTTATTTGAATGTAATTTTTAAGAGTATAAGAATGAGAATTTTTTTTGAGTATTTATAAGTAATGATTGCACTTAAAATCTTGTTGGAATTTAGTTTTTTTAAGATTATTTAATAAATACCGAAAAAAATTGTAAACAAATACTCTTACAATATTTTTAGGGATGAATGTACTTATAGCTATTTCTTTAACTATCATTTTTCTTGTTTTTTTTTCTTTTTTTTGTTTAATTGCCTTGGAGGCATCATTCCTCAACTTGGGTTGAGGCATAGTGATCTTCTGTCTCCTTATTTGTTCCTCATGTGGGTAAGGCTTGTCGTCATTGTTGTTCAGAGAAAAATCTCTGAACTCCAAAAATTGCTTTCGTATTAACTATGATTGTCCTATTGTTTCTCATCTATTTTTTGTTGATGATAGTTTGATGTTTTTCATGGCTGACAAAGACCATTGTTTTAGAATGCAACTTATTCTTGAGTGTTATGAAAAAGCTTCTGGTCAAAAAGTGAACTTCGATAAATCTTCTATTTTTTTAGTGGTAATGTGAAAGACCAGTACACCCGGGTTGGTTTGAGCAATATGTTGGGTCAGGATTAATAACAATTTTGGGGATATATTTGGGGATGCCCTCTCAAAATGGGAGGAATTAGAAGTTGTTCGAATCTATCAAAAGTAGGCTTAAGAAATGTCTATAATCTTGTAAAGATAAGATTCTTTCTCGAGGGATAAAGAGCAGTTGATTAAAGTTGTAGGCCAAGCCATTCCCACTTATACAATGAATTGTTTTAGGCTCTCTTTAAAGTGTTTAATGAAGATCTTGAGAAGCTTTGTGCTCAGTTTTGGTGGAGTGATGATTAGGGGGCCAAGTCGAGAGCTCGTTGGGTGAAGAAGATGGGTGTGAGTAAAGACTAGGGTGAGCTTGGTTTTAGGAACCTTAATCTATTTAATTAATCGGTACTTGCAAAGCATAGCTAGAGATTGTTATGCCATCCTAATAGTATGTTGAGCAGGGTGTTTGAGAGGTAAGTACTTTGTTCATGGAGATTTCATTAATGTTAATACCGGTCATAATCTTTCTTTGGCCTGGAGAAGTATTATTTGGGCAAGAGACCTCTTTAGAAAGGGTTATAGATGAAAACTGGGTACATGGAGAAAAATCTTGATTGGTATCCCTGGTTAGGTAATGTGGAGAATTCTTATGTAGATGGTTTTAATTGAGCTTCCATAATATGCTACACCGAAGCAGGGATCTCACCCAATCAAGAGCAAATTTTGATTTATTGTATTATGCTTCTTTCCCTCTAAGAGATATTTGTTTGTAAAATTATGGAGCGTTTATTTTGAGTATTTTTAGTTCTAGTTTTTAACAATTTAGTTTTTAACAACAATTTTTAAAAACTTACAAAACTGGTCAAATATCAAAAAAAAAAAAAGAATAAAAAAAAATTAACCATTTAATTCCTGCATTAAAATTGACATAAACAATGTTCAAATCAGAGATCCAACAGTGAGAAAAACAAGTGTTTAAAGAGAGCACTGATTAACATGTACAATCTCATTGAGACAGACATATCACTACATTTACAATTTGAATTCCTTCAATTACAGTCCATAGTGTAATTCAGATTCCCCAAAAATAAAGCCTGTTTTCATCAAACCCCCCACAAAACCAATTCAAAGAAACGTTTCAATTAGAGCTCTAACTGCAACACCAAAACTTGGAGGGTAACCAACCCTAGACACATGATAAAATATATTTTTGTTGGGTCTTTTTAGTTTCCACAATATAACCAAAATATGCACCACCCACCCAAAAGGGTTCATAAAACTAACCTCCCTCCCTCCCTTTTTAAATGACCTTTTTCCCTTAAAAAGGAAATACCTTGAGGAAGATGTTTTATTGTTGTCTGTTGCTGGTTCTTCATACATGTCCCTATTCATCTTGAGGGATCATGCCTTCCTCTTCTTCTTCTCGAGGATATGTGCGTTCGGCCGGTGATTTCCTAAAATCTTTCTCAGGATTGTCATGTGTGCCTCTGCGGTTTTCTATTTCCATCATTGCTTTGTGGAAACTAGAAACTGGAGAGCGTTCTCGTACTGTAGGAGCCTGGTTGAAACGGTTGGGACTTCGGCTTCGACTACGGCCTCCGTTCCAACCCCCAAAACCGTTCTTGCTACCATTACCAATTCCTCGAGGTGGGGATGACCTGCTGTTGCTACGCTCCATCATTGCTTTGTGAAAACTCTGTACTGGTGAGCGTTCCCGTGCTGGTGCAGACCTGTCAGGGCTCCGACTACGACCCCCATTGTATCCAGAATCAAACCTGTGCCCAAGGAAAAAGTTACAACACCGACACAACCTTAACTGGATGCACTCAAAGAATGATTACAAACAATTTGGTACCTCTCACGTGATTGAAAGTCGTATCCACGGCCACCACCTTGTTCTGACTTGTTATAAGAAAAGGAAGACGATCCCCGTCCACCCATTCCACCAGAACTTGAATCATTGCGTCCACTTCGATTATCAGATCCAGATGGTCCCCAACGTCTGAACTTGGCTACTCCATAACTCCGAGAAGCCATATCGCGAAGTTCCGGCGGAACTCGCTGGTTGGCTCCCTCTAAGATTTTAATCAGATCCGAAGCATGCTTGGCATCCTGCTCACCAAAGAATGTATAAGCAATACCAGTAGCACCAGCTCTTCCAGTTCGACCAATCCTATGAACATAATCCTCTACTCCAGATGGAAAATCATAGTTGATAACAACCCTGTAATGGAGTAGGCATTATAACTGAGCTTCCATAATATGTTGCACCGAAGCAGAATATCTGATATTAATAGTAGAAAGCCTAAATTCTAATTCATTTGGCGATCGTCCTTAGGTTTTTCATTGTTTCTATCAGCCATGTTTAATCATGATTTCTCCTCTATTTTGTTCAGTAAGTTCTTTTTTTCTTATTATACGTGCATTCCTATGAAAATGAGCTAAATACGCAATGCAAACCTGATGTCTTTAATATCCAAACCCCGAGCTGCAACGTCGGTAGCTACAAGCACAGGAGTCCTCCCACTACGAAATTCTCCGAGAACGTGGTCCCTCTCACCCTGGGATTTGTCTCCATGAATTGCAGCAGCTCCAAACTGGCGAGTAAGGTTGCGAGCCAATTGATCACACATTTTTTTTGTAGAACAGAAAATTATTATTTTAGATCCTGGTTCTTGAGATCTCAATATCTGCTCCAGTCGCCTGTGCTTCTCCATGGGCGCTAATGTTTCAATATGCTGCAGTGAAAATTAATGAAATATAATTTCAAAATTCCCAAAATTTGATTACTGCATACCAGGAACAGTTAAGAAGTTCGTACCTGAGTGATGGATTTGTTGGCAACAAGCTCATCAACATTACCAATGTTGACTTGAATAGGGTTAACAAGTAGATCTGATGCAATTTTTCGAACTTCTTTTGGCCAAGTAGCTGTGTACATTAAGGTTTGTCGGCGAGCAGGAACCTCCTTTACAATCTTTCTTATCTGGGGTTCAAATCCCATATCCAGCATTCGGTCAGCCTCATCTAGCACAAGATAAGAAACTTGATGTAAACTGATTCTCCTCATCTCAAGAATATCATTCAAACGACCAGGAGTGGCAACAACAATATCTACTCCACGATCTAAATCCCTCAATTGTGGACCCTTCGGCGCTCCTCCATACAGACACTACACAAATAAGAGAATGTAAGTAATTTTGCACCCAAAAAGAGGGACAGAACATAAATCTCATTTTAGCATGCACAGAATTGCAGAAATCGAAGATGTATTGAAGAGCACAGATCAAAGGATGTAGTTACAAATATAATCAGAACGAAAATTAGAAAAAAGAAGTGAATTTGGCAAAAAAATTACACCATCTTCAGATTCAAAAGTGTCCCTCCAAATATTGAACATTTAATTGCAGATGTCAGTGGAAGAATCACAAAAATCATGTCAATACTACAAAAATAATTTCACAAGCAATTAATTATAGCCAGGACTTCAATGCATAAAAATATTTAAGACAGGCTTTGGGCATTAAATTAGCAAAAAGGATGACCATATGAAAGTGCATATACTAGCAGTTGCAACAATTTAGATACGGCATTAAAAAGCTCCATTTTTTTTGAAACCAATTACAAAGCTCCAATTGAACTGAATAGATAAAAAGCCATATTAGAACGAACATACCACACAAGAGGTTTTGGATGACTTCCCAAATTTCACAGCTTCATCTTGAATCTGGGTTGCCAACTCCCTTGTTGGCGACAAAACTAAAACAGTAGGACCTAGCTTAGAATCATTTCGAATGCGCTTCAGATGAATAAAACCTGGTATTAAATACCCAAGAGTTTTCCCTGAGCCGGTTTTAGCAATAGCTACAATATCTCTACTTTGAAGAGCAATTGGCCATGACTGTGCCTGAATTGGAGTTGGCGCAGAGAACCCTGCATTATGTACCTGAAAAAGTCACCCCTATTAAGCAGAGGGCTCCAATATATCTGGTTGGTATTCATATTTCAATTATTAGAAGAGCACGCTAACTCCATAAGAAGCAGCATCCCCCATATGCATGCGGCCAAGCTTGCTGATTGCAAGCTGCAGGAGGAGGAGGCCTCTTCTTTCGTACGAACTTGGTGGAAGACTGAATCATCACCAACGGCAGTCCCGGCTGCAAATATTGGTGATTCTGAAAGTCCTTCCCAGACATCGGTCCACCATAAGGGCACTCCAAGTTAAAGCCCCCAAACAAAGAGGGCACCACAGCGTACGACATTAGCTCCTCCCAGGAGCAAATATCGCACCTGCGACAAAAAAGTACAGGTGACAAAAAGAATTAACATGACCCTACCAACCACTTAACCTTGAGCAGAAATATTTTTTTATAAAGTTGAGCATTCTTATTGAATTGTCAGCTATGGCTATGCAACAAAGATTTGAAATCAACAGTGGCGTAGAACAAAGTAGAAAAAGTACCTCCCTAAGAATTTCAGGAGGGAAATTAGTGGCTTCAAATGACATGAATGGTGGCGGCACATTATCTCCCTGAGACAAGAATAATGAGCAGAATGATCAAATCTACTCAAAGAACTAATATAAGGAACAATGAATATTTTGAAATTTGCATTCAGATAATAGATGTAAATAAGGACAGCTGACCAAAAACCAAAGACCTAATTAGCGGTAAGAAAAATAAAAATGTCTTCAAAATCAGCACTCACTGAAAAAGTTATTTCATGTCGTTTTCGATATGACTCTGCAGATAAACCACTTCCTGCATCCGATGGTCTATGTCCTTTCAACTGTGTTCCTCCATGCCCAGTACTATGTGTTCCATTCGACAGGGCATGTGAATGAAACGTTTCACCACTTGCTGTCTGATGTAAATTTGGGTCACACCAATCAAAATCATTCAAAAAATGAGCTCAACCAAACAAAATATAACATGGATCCAGACATAAAAGTTGGAGATTACATTGGTAAGAATTGAAAAATGACATATCTCATGCAGCAAAAAACAAAAAGTGAACAAAATGTAAATCAAGAATTTAAGGTTAATTTCTCGTAGAAATTTCATTTGATGCCAAGGGAAGGAAGTCCAAGGAGAAAAAAAGGAACAACATTCAACAGAAAAAAAGGAGCTTGTTCTAGTGTCTATAAAAGTTTCAGTACCAAAAGGATCCTGGAAGAAGAGGATACTAACAAAGTTCAACATTCCTGGTAGGATTGATACAGCATAGACAACGTGATTTTTCCTTTTATTAATAATAGAAAAAGAGAATTATTTGTGAACTCGACTCTACCTCGTGTTTGGGTGCCTCATGGCCACTTCTTCCATACTTATCATTACTTTCATTGTTATTGTTACTATAAGAATGGCCTGAGGATGGTTTTTGAATTTGAACTGAAGAACTGACGGACACTATTGATGAATTCAGAGGAGCAGCAACCACAGGTCTCTCGTATTGGGTGACATTAGTTTCCGGATTCCAAAAGTATAAATACCCAGTTTTTCCATCAACTAAGCCTCTCCATGGCTTGGGGAGGGTTGGATCCTCTGGTGCATATCGTGGTCCAGTAGAAGCAGAAGTCGCAGTAGCCGCCATATAACAAGGGAACAGAAAATACTACTCAGAGACTGAAATAAAAAAAACAAGATGAGAAGACTATGCACACTTCATAATAAGGAACTATAAAAAAAATTATTTACGTCATAACTATGCACATCAATCAAACCTCACACACTGAAAACGAAAACAACTTGCTAGCATAACCAGTGGAAACCATTTCGAACCAAGAGTAAGATTAAAAGACTATAAAAACCCTCACGGGTCACCATAACCAATAATCACTAGATTTCCAGAGAAAGATAGAACCATCGATTGCAAACTCAACCAGTATCTTTTGTGATATCAAATAGCCCAATAAACACTGCATCTATAAACCCACCAAAACCCTAATCCTTAATCCAGGCTAATGCACAAAAGAAAACACAGGTAAAACCAAAAAGATTCAAGCAGAAGCTGTCTCAAAGCAACCGCCAAACGCTAAAGCAGGCCAATGCGAGAAATCCAAACACATGAAAACCTAGAATATGCCGAATTTCTCGAGAATTTAAGACGAAAATGAACACACAACAGATACAAAACCTAAGAATCTCCAGAACCCATTACAAGTGAACAAAAAAAAAAGTAAAAAAAAAAAAAAGCACATGCAACATGAATTCATACCTTTCATCTAAATTTCTCAACAAATGAACATCCCAAACAGAAAAAAAACCAATAAAACACAACCCTAGCCCAGCAGAACAGCGCGAAAATGAAACGAAAACCGCTAGATCTGAGAATTGAGAAACGAAATTTGGGAAAACGAGATTACCTGAGAAGAATGGGACGGCGTTGATGACCAGGAAGAGAGTTTTGCGTTATCTCTCTACCACGCTTCCGGAGGCAGAGAAGCGTAGAGAGAAACTGAGGACCGAAAAATTAGGGAATCCGTTGTTATTTATAGAAACTGGACGGTTGGCTGCAGCCACTACGTTCACCTTAACCATGGTTAACCCAGTCCCAACTCTGGTTACCAAATATACTTCTTTATCTTTTTTTTTTTTGCAAGAATAAATGAGTAAAGGTGTGTTTGGAGAAGGTGAAGTAAAATGATAATTATTATGTGATAACAAAGGATAGATGTAAATACAAAATCATTATAAAGTGAATGATTATTTATATTTATGGTGTAGAAAATATTTATGAGAAGATAGTTTATTTGTGTTTGGATTCAAGAGATTGATTAAGAATAAGATAAAATAATGAGTACGATGAGAATAAAAGTAGTTATTAAGAAAAAAAAGAGTTGTAATGAAAAAAAATAAAGAGTAGTTAGTAAAAAATGCACTTGAGTTTAGTTGAGTTCAGAGCTTGAACCAACCCAACAATTTGAGTCGATCCCTTTTCAACCCAACCATTTACAATTATTAAATGTTATGCATTGCAATATAATATTTTGCTTCGGTTCGAGTTAAATTGAATCATAATCCTCAAACTCGTAAACGAACCAATTTTGTCAATTCTTCTTAAACCCAATTCAACCCTTATATAATGGGTTGAGTTATTTGGATTGGTTAGACTATCCTTGTTTTTTACCCTCCAACATAAAAGGAGAATAAAAAAATTTATTTACCCTTTTTCTGAAATAAAAATTTAAGTGTGTCTAAGTTGTATTTGGAGCAAAAATAAATTATGAAAATAATATAAAATATTAATTATCAAGAGAATAATTGTCTACTTGTTACTATAGGTAAATGTTACTTGTGTTTTTGTGTTTGGATATAAAAAGTGATTATGAAGAGAGAAAATAATGACTAAAATGAAAATAAAAAGTGTTTATGTGAAATGATAAAATGAAGTCTAAATAGAATAAAATATGTTTATAATTAAGAAAACAAAAAGTAGTTATGAGAAAAATTGATTAGGAAGAAATTTAGTAGTCGAAATCTAGAGAAGAAAATCATTCTCTTGATAATCATTATTATTCTTCTTTTGTCAATGCCCCTAATGAATATAGAAATTGTGGTAAAAAAAATTACGAACAAAATGAAATTAAAAGGGTCGTGTATATTCATACTCACATTCTTCCAGCCAAACAAGCATAGATTAACTGACATCATGTATTAATAATCTTTGATGTTAGATCTTTGATGTACGGGCCTTTTTGGGGAAAAAAAAATGAATTTTGATGATTAGGTTAGCTTCATTGAATTTGAGTTGTTTACACACCCACAATCACACACGTACATGTACATGTATGCATGTATACACAACAATTACAAATATCAATAACATACTTAGGTGAAACGGTATATCTCGCAAAAATAATTGAAGTGTACATAAATTGGCATGCACAATCACGACATATATAGATGATTCAAATGTAAAAAATATAATGATTAATTGCCACAATGATCAAAATTATGATTACGAGAATTGTTAGAATATTACCATATTAATTAGATTAGTATAGTTAAGTATAACATTAATAGTATAATGTTAGTTGTGTTGTAGTTAATTTTATTGTATAAAGGCTCGTTGCGCTCATTTGCTCGTTAGGTTAAAATGTCTCCTATATATAGGCAATACTAGGCTGCAATGGTTGAGTCTGCTACAATGTACCTCCAAATACTTACCTATTCATGAATGAGTAGATAAGTTCTACTTATAACTTATCTGACAGATGCCCATTAAGTTTTTCTTTTCATTTTTTTAATGTTGTTGGAATAAAAATTGTGTGATGCTTAATGTCTCAAAAGTTACAAGTAGGATCAAGTGGTCTCGAGTTCGAATCCCCCACCTCAATATTGTTAACTAAAAAAAAAACCATTTTCATGATACATGAATCACCCATCACATTTACCCCCTCACAACTTATGTTGATATGTTCCACATTGAAAACTCAATCACATTAAGAATGCGGTGTTTGGATGAATATTGTAAGAGTGATTATAAATGAATGTTATTTTGAGTGGTTTTGAAGTAGAAATTGTAGCAATAACTCGTTTGGATAAGATTGTTTAAAGAGTTATTATAAAAGCTTATTTGTAGTAGTTCCATAAAAGCTCTAAACAAATGCTTCTATTATTCCATGGACAAATATTACGTTGTTAGATGCTGCCAAGTTCATGGAGGTAAACCTAAATTTATTACATGCATGAATCTAATGTACATTAATGTATGTCTCAAACAAAAATAAAAGTAAATAAGTATAAGATCGAAAGGGTCGGTGACTCGTTGATTTCATTATTTTGAGGTAATCTAAATCAACATCATGTCACAAGTTCGATTCTGAAAATTGATATTTGGCTCTCATTTATTTGTGATCCCTCTCCCTCAATTTATATTAAAAAAAAAAAATGCATATGTGTATGAAGCGATGAATATCGGAAACTGAATACAAAATTGCTTTAATATAAATAAATCATCAAAAAAAAAAAAAGAGGTTAGCTCCTTTAAAAAAAAAAAAAAAAATCTTTTTTTGCTGCTTATGCATTTTTTTACATGTTGGAGTTGTACAAACATATAAACAAAGCGATTACGAGTTCAAATTCTCACATCCTATTTAGAAATCTTTTTAAATAAACAACATTTTTACCAAAAAAAGGCAGGTTTAACAACACAAGCTTCAATGCCAAATGATGATAGGATTAAAGCCTCATCTTCCAACAGTTCATTATTTACTTACTGAAACTAACAAAAGTTACTTTGTTCTATACAAAAACATGAAAAAAAAAAAGATGGGGACTAAGTTTCTTTACAATCAAATCATTCAGTTTTGGTGGCTATACACTTGACCAAGTCTAAGATTCTAAAGTAGTCATAAAACAAGATGGACTCTTTGCCCTCGAGTCCATCTCGAGTGTACCTATTGCTACCTGTAAGGTTATTACAAGGGCTCCCTCCGACTACGAGATCGAATCCCCCAAATAAGTTCATATAATATTGTAACCTATCTGCATCTAGCTCTTGCACATCAGCAAGATCTATCAAAGTCCCTTTCTGGTTTGTTTGCTCCCACCAACTTCGTACGATGTTTCGGTTCACTTCCGAAATATCAACGGAGACAACATTTTTAAGAGGGATTCCTAGTCGATGTAGTGCCACTTCGGCACCTCCAATACCAGAAAAAAGAGAGAGAAGATTGATTCCTCCCGGGAACATGTCCTTCAAGACCGAAAAATGGTATGCCACAGTGTCGACCTGAAACAACGGGAAGTTGTAGACGAAATAAGTAGCAAGATTTTAAAACAACCAAACATTCTAAACCATGAAAGACTTTGTAGTTTGAAATCCTCGTCTTCCAGAACAAGTGGGATTAGTGCGGGCCACGAGTATAATGTTAACTTTCTAAACTGGCATGTATCATTTCCAATTTGATGAGTTAAGATATCATTTTGGTCCGATGTTTTATGTCACATTACTTTTTTGATATTTGTGTGATGTCTGGATAAGGTTACGTGCACCTCGACAATTCTTATAAGACAAATTACATGAATATGCAACGTTTGGATATCAAGAAAACTGATATAAATTTAATTCTTAGGTAGATGGTTACCACGAACTGAATTTTGTTTGAAACAAGAGACAAGTTTCTCATTGATATAATGAAAAGGAAGAGGAAAGTTTACAAACTCTGGGTGAAGAAAAGGAAAGAAAAAATACAAAGAGAAAAATTAACAAAATCAACAAAGAGTATTTGTTTGCAAAATTTATGGAATGATTATTTTGAGTGATTAGAAACGAAGGGTTATTTTGAGTGATTATAAAGAAGAGATGGCAGTAATAACTCGTTCGTTTGGATGAAGTTTTTACCATGATTATAAAAACTCATATTTAATAGCTCCAATAAAAGCCTCAAACAAACACTCCCACAGATGTTCAAAAGCTTTTAAGAAAATAAAAGAGACAACTAGATGATAAGTGATTATGCTATGTTAGGAGCAGTAAGATTAAGACTTCGAATAAAAACTATCTTTAACCATTAGGCCAACTCATTATATACATAGAGACAAAACCGACTAGTACTAATACTTTGAAATATCTAAATTTACTCTTCATATTAGTTTGAAGTTGATTTCATCACTTAAAAAAAAACACCCCTTCCAAAAAAGACAAATGAATATGCTTCCAAAATTGAAAGTTAATATGACCATTTTTCTATATACTCGCGAGTCTTCAAATCTGATTACACGCATCTCGACTATTTTCAAAGAACGTACAGTTTGACCCAACAATATTTAGATGTCAAGAAGATTTTTAAGTAAGTGTCTACTATAGGTTGAACTCATGATCTCTTAGTTACTTAAACTTTTATCTAAACCAAAATAATAACAATGAAGCAGTTCAAGCAGAGAGTAATCATATTCAAAAAATTCAAAAGAAAATTCAGGATGATCCAAATGATAAGACAGAGAAGAGAATGAGGAGATGGGTACCTGGAATGAATTGCCAAGAGACTTGTATCTGTCTGTCCTACTGATTCCACCTCCTCTAGTATGGTTCTTGGGGAATCCCAGAAGCATTTCCACTTCATCAGGCTCGAGCGGGGCGAGCTTACTTTTTCCAACCCAAACCAAATTCCATTTCCGACATTGTTCCAAGACAAACTTTTGCACAGTTAATGGTGGCTCACGTTCATCATCATAACCTTCAAGAGCCTTGCGAAGTCTATCCGTCAATCGAGCAGTTCCAATGCAAGTTTGTAAACAATTTAATTGTGTTCTAGTATCCCATGAAGGCCACCACCTCCTTGTTAAAGGAAGTGCTTCATGTATAGTGTGGGGAGGTAATGGAAGAAGAGGAAATCTGTTGTGTATTGGGAGATTATGAACATAGCCTCTTTTTCTTGCAGCCGCACAGAAATATTTGGAATCAACAAATTCCGGTTCGACATCATATAAAAAGCGGGAAATCGTATTCCATACTCCTTTTGGAGCGAGAGCTACGTTTTCATAGTAAAAGTAGGGAGGTCCCATGGCTGCCTCTGGAATATTTCTATGAACTGTAAGGCACGATTCATTGGGAACCCCAAACCCAATCATCAGTTTTGGCACACGAATTGTCTCGTCATCGTCATCAAAGCACTTCGATTTTTTCTTATTCCATGCCTCATAATCATAATGCCTTCTCTTTTTTAGTTTACTGCAGCCATTGAGATTCCTCGGCTTTCGCTGTTCAAATGACCAACCAAAACTATGTTCTATTGAAATGAATATCAATGTGATAAGGTCTCTAATAGTAATAGTGTCAGATGAGACATTTAAGTGATTTCTTTTTTGTTATAATGTCTGCAGAGCTTTAAACAAAATTGATATGACAAAATATTACCCTATCCGGGAGAGTTCCGAGAAGAACATCTGCATCTTTCGAAATTTGAGCAGCAGATATAAAATCTGTTAGCTCTTCAATTGAAGAATGCACACCTGCAATGTTGAAAAGGGCATCTTTGTTTAGAGTAACCCAAAATTAGCCGATGATTATTTTATGAATCCTAAGAAATATGTATATACGGAAAACGCCCCACACTGGATACAACAAATGACTCCAATATAAAAGAATGAGACCAAGCTAGTCATTATAAAAATCCAATTAACGAATACACGTTACAAAAAATCAAATTTAAACAACTCCCAATGCTCATCTCCAGATCTCTTAGACCCTCCAAAGATCCTATTAGCCAAATATTTTACAAAATGGCAAAAAAACTAAAAAAAGATAGCTTCCAAAAACTTGTTTTGATTTTTGGAATTTGATTTGAATTGAAATACTTCCCTCCAGGAAGATAAAAACAAAATAAAAAACTACAAAACTAGCTTCCAAAAACTTGTTTATGGAATTTGGTTCGAAATCAAATACTTCCCTAAAAGAAGATGAAAACCTTAGTAGAGAATTAGAAAGAAAACAAGTTTAAATTTCAAAAACAAAAAACAAAAAACCAAACAGAGCCTAAATTAATGAAGTGAACAATTGATCATGGTAGCAATAAAACTTTCTCGAAGACCCTAAACATCACAACGCCTCCAATATTATACCAACAAGCACTCATCCCAAAACGAACAAAGGAAAGGAGAAAGGGGCCTCAGTTAAAGAAAAAAGATGAGGTCATAGTTAAACAATTCACATCTTATTTTCACTTTCTTTCATATATGTGATTGGTTAGGCTAGCTTACGCGCATCTCGACTCTTCTCATAAGACAAACCGTCTAATCTTATGATCTTTGGTTGTCAAGGAAACCCATATCTTTTTTTAATTCCTAAGTAGGTGATTTGCATGAATTGGATCCTTAACTTTCTGGTTCCACATAACTCTCTTGACCACTAGGCCAACCAATGATGGCACATAACTCTCGCGTACCTAACAATAACACAAAGCCTGACGAAGAATTAATCTTCTTATCCCATAGCAATCGTTCAAGATTACATTTGTGAAGAATCCCGCAAACAAAGCTTTGCTAGAAGAATGAAATTGATTTTAGAACACAGAGAACCCTGCTTAGATATTATAGATTTACAAGTTCTACAAGGAGTACAAACCACATCTCTCTATTGCTGCATATGCTTCATCTTCGGAGTACCCCATGTCCACCAAGAACATCGTTTTGTTGTCGAGATCAGATACAGGTTTTGCCGTCCCCTATAAAGTGGACCAAACTATCAGAATAAGCATAGACTAAAAAGGTTGTGATAATGTTTCAAGACGTATTCACAAAATTGCTAAAAGGCAAACTGCTCCATGAAACCAAATAAAATAAAACCACCTCATTTTCAGATTCACTGTCTATATCAGTAAAATCATCCAGAAAGCTTCCTTCATAATCTGAAACGGCGTCATCAGTATCAACATACTGCTGCTCTGAAGGAGAGTTTTCAAGAGCCTGCAAGAAGAACAAACGAATTTAAGATATATAAATACAATAGAGAAAGTGACAGTAGCTGGTCAGAGATAGAAGTACAAGTAAAGGGGGTCATATTGACTTCTAGTTCTAGTTGAATCTTCAAGTATCTTATGAAACAACTGGAAATCTTGGAAGTCTCCTTTCCTAGACATTTGAAATCCAGTTCATCATGCCAAGAAAATGAGAATTGTCACAGTAAGACGGAAAGATTTAGGTTACTGATGAAGATAAAAAGTTCACGTGTTTCGATTCCATCATATGATACACCTGTGAGACACTCACTTATATTGACTGCAATCTTTTGATGAAGAAAGAAGCATATCATGTGTAGACAAAACAGTTATAAATAATAAACTTTGACAACTAGGCACATCATCGTCAAAGAAGCTCACCGACAACGTGAGGAGCGTCTCAAGTATAGAATTAGTATTTTCCTCTCCTGGATAGAAGGTCCATCAAAGCAAAGTTATGCAAGTGTTTTTTGAAGTTTTAAGGTTGTAAAATTATATAAAAATAGTAATGACAAAAAATAATCGCTGATTCTTTTTTCACAATGAACATAAAACATTAGTTTCTTAAGAATATAATAAATGGACAAAAAAAGGTTGTTACCGTTTTCCTCAATAGCTTTGGCAACCATTTTAGCAGAAAATCCCATTCCTATAAAGTGATCAACTATCTTAGAGTTGGATGGACCTGCAGATGAGCTCGCCTTTGCGGGGGGGAAAATACTAGAGTTAGTTATGCAACAAATCCTATACATCAGTTTAGGCTAAAACGATACTATCTCAAAAATTTTACAATTTAAAAGCTAACCCCGCTTTGAAACTGTACAAACTGACAGATTAGCTAGATTATTATTATTTATAAAATAGACAAACTGACAGATTAGCTAGATTATTATTATTTATAAAATAGACAACACATGCCATATTTCTTTATCCTTATATTTCAGCATCATCCAACATTTTTTTGTATATTACCCTCATCAATAAAAACTTCACCAACGAGGCAAGGAAATTTAACTAAACTATCACCAATCAGTCATAGAGAGACATAGCACGCACAATTTCACTAACTTCACTATAAAGGTGGACATGACATACCATATTTGCCACTACACGAGGAAATGTCAAACTCACAGGAGAGGCTAAAGGTATATTATCAATTTCAAGCTCATCTTCGGTGTCCCAGTCAATGTTATCAATTTCAACACCAAAACTGTCGCCAGCCTACATATACACCAAATAATGGACAAAATAAACCAAGCAGCAAAAAATAAAGGGAGAAAAAAAAAGAGAAGCTAATTGCTTGAATATATAAAATATAACAAAAAGTAACTAACATTCGTTAGTGCTCTTAGGAAATTAATATAAAATTAAGTAATGTTTTAAGAGGCTTAAGGCGGCCTTGAGGAGAAGTGAGGCGAGGCGTAAGCCTCGAGGCGGTTTGAGGCGTAAGCCTTATTTTAGGTATAAAAAATATATTTAAATCATAAAATTTAAAATCTTTTATATTATTAACCTTGTAATACTCTAATTTTTCTTCATTCAATGTCAATACCCTTTTATTTGTTTTCGTAACATTGCCAACCATTTTTTTTCAACCATCTATATGAAAGGGAAAATGAGAAGATTAAAAGTTAAAACCATTAAATATTTTTCTTTTGAAAATTATAGAAAATAGTAATAATACACTAATTAGTAATTAATAATGAAGAAAAATAAAATGTGTAGTAGTTTTATAGAAAATTAACGTTACTATGATTCTATTCAAAGAAAAGAAAATAATAATAAGAAATATACGAAGAAAAAGGAAAAAATAGCATTAAAAACATAACATAATTGTTATCTTTTATCTTTTAGGTCAACGAAGGAATAGCTTCTGATTATTTTCACTTTAAGTTTAAAAACCAGCAAACAATATGTTCAAAAATGAATTTAAACAATCGCCTTACGCCGTGAGGCTTAGGCCTCATTTTCCTTCCTCAAGGCTTACGCCTGGCATTTTCTTTCTGCCTCACCTTGAGGCGAGCGCCTCAAACGCCTTTTAAAACTATTTTAAGAGCAATTATTTTAAAAAGTAAAAAGAAATAAATATAGCTGCATACATAAACTTCTAATATCCACGTATCCCACACACTGTTTTTTGAGCATATAATACATCTAAACTTCTTCAACCAAGTAAGAGAAAACTTTCGATTTTGCCTTAGATTATTGTTTTCCATTCCCCTATTCTCTTCTCCCTCTTTTTCTTCCCTATCCTATCTTCTCTGTAACTCTTTCGTATATCGAAATGATTTGTTTCCAATCAAAAAACAAAGAAAGTCGAGAAAATGTACCATCCTTATATTCTGATGGAAATGATTTGGTGGTAGATATGGCCTTCAAGCTGCAAACAAACACAACAAAAACTAAAGAGGTAAGAAATAAAAGTATCAAATGAGGAGTTTGGGAGTCTAATAGAAAAAAAGTTTATTTCTAGATTCTAGAACAAACAAAGTAAATACTTCAGTAACTCTTTTTCTTTTTTTTTGAACAAGAGACAAAATTTCCATTAAGGAAATAAAAAATATAAAACATATCTCGATACAAAAATAAGTAGAATTAAAAATAACTCCAGTTAACATTAAAATCTGGGATCTGGCTTTTTTGTTCTTTTACAGGAGAAGCTTTCTCCTTCTAATGTGTGGTTCGAATCTAGCTTTTTTGTTTTTTTGTTTTTTTTTTTTTTTTTAATTTCAACAAAATTGGGGTTGTGGGGACTAGAATCTTCCTCATGGTTTGGTTATAGACACATACTAATGTGCTGAGCTAGTTGGCATTCAAATCTAGAATTTGCTGGATATTGTCACTGGCCATTTGCCTTGCGGTTCGAAGTTTAATTTTAAAGCTCTTATCTTGGTCACTGCCTCGTTCATACAATATATTTTACTTTCTGTTTTCCATTTTTGCGGGTATATCATACAAAGGTGCCAAGCAAATGCGATTGCCAGTGCTTTCCTTAAGAATCTTTGGCTAGAGAGAAATGGAAGAACTTTAAGGGATGTATTCTTTACGTTTAATCACTTTATGGATATTATTCTTTCAAATACCTTTTTGTGGTGCAAAAATGCACAACCTTTTGGTCTTTTCAATTTATCGTTTTTTTGTATCCAATTGGAGATCATTCTTGTAAATTAATCACTACTTGGGATTTTATCAGTGAAATTTTTTCTTATAAAAAAAAAAGACAAAATCTATCAAAATCAAATGGAAAGACTATTGTTTTCTGATTTTTTTTTTTCTTTTTTAATGAAATGTAAAATTTTCATTGAAAAGATGTAAACGGGCATGCAAAACCAAGAAGATGAATCAAAAAGATGCTTCGAGTATAACAAAACTAAAACCTAAAAGGCAAACTACAAAAATAATGTTTTTAAAAAAAGATTTAAAAAAAAAACCCTTCACACCAACGGCCAAAGATAAACAAGAAACCGAAGAAGAGATCAGAACTCTTCCCAGCAACTCTCCACCCCTCTAAAATTCTTGTCAATTCTCACACCGAAAGCACCCACAACACAGCGAAGAAACTGACACACATGTTATTTAGTTGCAAATTTGTCAAACCAAGAGGATTTTATTAAGATAATGAATCTAATCCAGCCCGACCCTAAAATATTTAAGTAGGGTGGGTTTTGTTTTATTTTTATTTTTTGAATTCAAAACCATGTCTGAAGTAGGAGATTTGAACCTATAACTTGTTAGTTATCAATTCATACATCGTGTAGGTTGAGAAACTCTTGTCGGCGAGTTGCTGGTGGTTTCTGCTACTAGTTGCTTGATCATTTATTCATAACATTATAACATAAATAGTGAACATCTAAGGTCCCATTCGATAGCAATTTCGTTTTTATTTTCTGGTTTTAAAAATTCCTGTCTTTCAAGGAAACAAAACTCTTTCATTCATGAATGAAACAAAGAGCATATCCGCGTATAAAAAGTAAAGTGAGATTGCGGTGACACCAAAATGAAGCTAAAATAAAAATAGGTAAAGAGCAATCGTGGTTTATTAAAAGTAAGAATATTTATTTTTAATTAGTAATAAGCTCGAAAACCTAAACTAATTTTAAGGGATTCACAAAATAACTAAAACCTAAAAAAATGGTAATGAAAAGCATGGTTAAACCGATATAAGTGTGTGTTTATGATCAAGAACACATGCATATAAATCTTTTCAACCTGTTGTTGTTGAACTAAAAAAATAAACATTAAGATTGGATTTATGAACTATTTGAGACATATGAAAATTATAAGTAAAGAAAACTCTCTTCGTTTCCCTTTTTTTTACCACACTTTCTTTACCTAATCGCCCTAAGAAAGATTCTTCATCTTCCCTACCCCTGCCCCAACCAAGCAAATAACTTATTTTCGAGAGAAACGATGAAAACTACCGAAAACAAAAACGAGTATGAGCCAATTTCGCAATGTTCCGATGAATTCAAACCACTCTGGAACAACGAAACCCCACATGCAAAACGAATTCAACTCTAATCAATACTTTCTACAAGCAATCAAATCGCACACACTACGAAACCATCAAAATGCACAAACAGGTACAGAATGAAAATCAAAATTACTAGGAACAGAAAATTCGGAAACAAAAATTAGAGAAAAATACCTATGAGGATCCTCGAAAGAAATGAAATAGAGAAAATGCTTGACTAGCAATGCGAAAATCTTCCCTACAGCGCTTCGGAATTTGAAGATCAACCGCAGAGAGACGGTCGCCGGAGAGAATCAGAGAGTCATTATCATCGCCGATTAGAGGAGAGAGAATTTTGGGGTCTTCCTTCCGCCGTAGAATCTCTGAATTTGACCTGCTTCACTTTCACTTTCTAACCATGGTGTACTACAGCACACACATGATCACTAAGCTTGGTTGAGTAACGACTAATATTTGTATTTTGTTTTTTTTTTTTTTTTCCAATAATAATATTTAAAAATAAAATCTTTCGGTGGAGGAATAGTTGCTTATGTGTCTTTATTTCATTGCCACGAATTTAAACGTATACATTTTTTTTTTAATATATAATTATTAATTTATTTATAGGCAATTTTAGTGCATTTTTTATTTTATTTATAGTCCATTTCACTGCATTTTTTTATTTTATTTTTTCAATTTTTTCATTTTGGTTAAAGCCTCCAATTTAATTGTTAGAAAGTGTGTCGACATAGAAGAAAGTTTCTAATTTTTTTTGACAAAGAATATTGAAACTTATTTCTTTCTTTTCAGATCTACAAAGTTAGAGATATATGTTAAAGAAATCGATATCAAATTTGTGCTCACGAAGATGAGAGCTTTCCAACGAGATAAGACACTCGTCGTTCTCCACCGTCGGCCACCACGAGTCGTCTTCTCCACCACTATCTCATGTTAGTGATTGAAAACTACTATACATTATTTTAACTGAAGACTATCAACTAATTGATGGAAGGTTATCTAAGTTAATGATCGAATACTATCATTTTAATTATTTATCGAATGATATCAATGATTTGATTGAAGACTATCACCAAAACGAGGTATCATTTGAATTGATTGAAAACCATCAACAAACTGATAAAAATGAGAGTGATAATTAAAATGAAAAATGATAGAAATAAAATTGATAAACTCAAAAAGTTTAGTCTTCGCTATACCCAAGCCACACCCGTTCCGGCTGAAATAGAGCTTGCGCGCCCGAGAGCAATGCAGAAGAAAGAGAGTAACTATTATAATTAGAATTAGTGGATACTTCGAACCTAGAATCGAGAGAGAGCACACTTTCAAGCCCAAGTTTTCAACCAACTACGTCATCCCCTTCGGACGTCATCTTCATCAATGTTATTCAACTTGTCCAATTTAATTTTACAAAAATGATTAAAGTATTCAAAATTATAAAACTTCAATTATAATTCACAATTAAAAATAAAAATAATAAAATAAAGGTCACGGGGGGGGGGGGGGGGGGGGGGGGG
>JBBMEG010000018.1:9045686-9058299 GCA_037832605.1 Cyclanthera cordifolia
AGAGAAACATTAAACTTGACAAGGGACCAAAATAAAATTTATAAATGCATAAAAAACCATTGAAAATCTAAACGCAGAAAGAAGTATGAACTCCTTGATCATAATGTTTTTTAACAAGAAACATTCTAAATGAATAAATTAAATCAAAGAGAACACTTTGGTCACATAAAAGTGTTTACAAGAAAAGTTTTTTAATTGGAGATAAAATAAAACAAACAAAAAGAGGGAGAATGTTTATTTATACACCAATATAAATTGTTATGATATTCGACTCAAGAAACAGGTCAGACGACTAAGAAACATCATCGAAAATTTGACCATTCCTTTCATCCAAAAAGAGTCTTAAGAAAGCATAAATATAAGTGGGCCACATAACTTTCCTTGATCCTTGAAAAAGATGGCCAACAAAAAATATGAAGATGAAAGTGTGAATGCCATTTGGTAAAGGAATGAATCCAATGCTCTTCCATAATGATAGTCCAAAACTTGTTTGAAGAGAACAGTGAATAAAAATGTGTAGTTGACATTCCTCATCTATTTGGCACGACACCAAGCCAGAGAAATAGAGAGCTATGGCATTCAGAGAGACCTATGGAATTTGCTTCTTTTTCCTTTATTCTTTTTTTAACCAAACCAGGCTCTACAACTCCATAAAGAGAAAAGGAGATTTCAAAACAAAGACCAAGGTGCTCATCCACCGGAGTTGGTTGAGCTACATAAATAGAGAGCATATGGTAAATTTGATAGAAACTCCATGTTTATTTTTAATACATCACAACCTCTCCCCAACTCCTCCTCAACCTCTCCTTAACAACTCAACATCCCATCAAATCTCAATTCAAACTTTCTATCAAATTTCTTCTAAAATAAACACCTCTCCTAAACACAAATCTCAAAAAATCTTTTTCCAACCTCTCCTCTCTAAAACACCAATTTCCAAACAAGTACTTCATATCCTCAAATTACTCCCATTTCCTCTGCTTCCTCCATTTCTTCTCCTCTCCTCTCATCAACCTCAAAATTCAATCACCCCCCAAAGGTCCCAAACCTATCAAAATTTTGCATACAGAAGAGAGCGTACAGGTAAATTTCTTCCTTGCGGCCAAAAGATTAATTGCAAAAAATTAATCTCTCCTTATTTTTTGGCTATATTTAAGTTTTTTATTATTCCAAAAAATTATATCTAAGTTTTTTTCATTATTTTTTGTATTTGAAGGTGTCAAGGTCAGATTGTCGAGCAACCCGACTATTGAACATTTGGCTATCATGGAAACCAAGTATCAAGATATTTACTACAACGTTCATTTGTCTTATTATAATTTTATGGAAAAGAAAAGAGCTTTCATCACCTATTATAAATTTATGAAAAAAAAGAAAGATCATCACCTATTACAGTTTTATGAAAAAAAGGAAGAGCTTTCATCACCTATTACAGTTTTATGAAAAAAAAGGAAGAGCTTTCATTACTGTTCAAAAGCCACTTCTTTATGTCATTTTCTCTTTAATTTTGGCTTCAATCTAGAAATTTTCAAAATCGCCCTCTCATATGGTCAATCGTGTCTCAGAAATCATCTATATTCCAAGTTCCGAAGCAATATCACTCAATTTTAACTAGAACCGAAAAACGAAAGAGTTAAGGAAAAAGAGAGAAGGAAGACACAGGCAGTTCCATCAGCATATACGATGGAAATCTCATAAGGGAAGGAAAAAGTTTAACAAGGAATAGCACTTTTGGCCAAATAAATTGCAGAGAACAAAATACTGACTGTGGAAGTTTCACAAAAGAAAGCAAGAAGTAACTGAAGGGTGGCGAAAAGAAGGGGATCAAGACAAAGAAACAAAAGAGAAAAAGTACATGGAAGGTTATTTGGACGAATAAACCGAGCTTTGTGCAAACTACACTCGAGCCACACCAACACTCGAGGCAGAATAAGTCACGTCAGCAAAGGAATGGGAAGAGGAAGCGTAAATACCAAGGGTTACGTTGCGTACGGCATTTGTTGATAAGTAATGGGTTAGATGGGTCAAAGCAGGCCCAATATGCTAAAATGATTAAAAACACCATTTTGTTGACAATAAATTGTTTTGTTCTTTCCTCCACAATTGAGAGAGAAAGCATATTCAAGTTAAGAATTGGATCATGGGTGGGTTATGTGCCTGGCCCACTAATGAGACTTGAAGCTAAGGCTTACATGGGGAAGAGAAGCCACGTTTTTGCAGGAAGAGATAGAGAGTCGCGAAAGGAAAATGGACTCAGGCTTACATGTATACTCAACTTAGAAGGTTACCACCAAAACAGCAAGGGAAAGACTACTGTGGAATGAAGAAGCTAATAATGATAGTGAAGTTGGTGAGGAATATCTGAATGAAGAAGCTACTAATGATAGTGAAGTTGAATACCTAATAAATAAAAGTACCACAGTATCGACAATAAATGGAAGAAGCAATCAGTCAACAGTCTAGGGAGGAAGAAAATTGGTGTTTTTAGGGGAGTCAATTCATAATTTCAAACATAAAGAAGACTATAAGGTAAGCACATGGGTGGAAAACAAGACTGGGCTCAAACTTCTCTGGACTGGACACCTCAAGTCAGGAAAACTTGACACATTTGTCTGTAACATAGATGTAACCACAATTGTGACCAACTGCCACCCATCTATTACTTTCTGTTCCTTTCATCTGGCATTAATAATCATACTAATTAAGCAAAAGTCATGGGATGCAAGAGTAGTAATAGGTTTCAGAACACCAAATGGAATTCTCATTAGCTTTCTAACTCTAAGTTGGGATTTCGTCACTGCGGACTTTTATCAGATAACAAAGGGTCATATGTAAATTATGAGGAAACTTAGGAAGAAGTACTTTGATGCAAATGTTCAAGGTAGGCATGGGAAGATAACATAAAAAAACTCCAACTAACATGGGAATTTATCCAAGTGGGGAACCAAATATGGAAGATAATAATCACAACACCTGAAAAACTCGAGAATCCTTGTCGCAGTAAAGCATGAATGCAAACGAGTCGCAACTGAGGGACAGAGCCTGAGAACAAAGTTATCAGTGAAGTTTCAAGATGCAACCAAATTCAACTTATAGGTTTAGGAACACTTTGGGAAATGTCTACAATGGAGAAGTTGCAAGATTGCATGGGAATGAAATATCAAATCTACTAGTTTGCAGCTGTTTAAGGGAATGTTCAAGCAGAAGGATAAAATCTTTAGATGTTTGATTGTTTGTTTTCTTTTTTGTGTACCCACACCCTGAGGACAAGGTGTGTGTGTTGAGAAGGGGATTTGTTAGACCCTAGGTAGAAAGTTTTTGGGATATTAATATGTATAAATTAAAAAAAGGAATGATTCTTTATTTCTCACTTGTATACAATGGTACATATTATGTTACTTAAATAGAAAACATTCCTAAACATAATAGGAATTCCTAAATATAATAGGAAACACTCCTAAATATAAAAAAAGAGAAATAATATAATAAATAATATTTACAAGATAATCACAAATAAATAAATATAACCAACACTCCCCCTCAAGTTGTTATGAAGATGTCTTTCATTGCTAACTTGTCTATCATCTTATCGAACTATCATTTAGGTAGTCCTTTAGTAAAGATGTCAGCTACTTGTTCTGAGGTTGGTATATAGGGAATACAAACAGTTCCATCTATGATCTTTTCTTTTATAAAGTGTTTGTCAACTTCAATATGTTTTGTCCTATCATGGAGAACAGGATTGTGAGCGATGGATATAGCTGCCTTGTTATCACAATACAGACGTGTTGGTGTTGAATGGGCACATTTAAGCTCTAGCAAGAGTCTCTTTTATCCATATACTTTTACAAATGTCATGGGCTAAAGCCCTAAATTCAGCTTCAGCACTGCTTTTAGTCACCACACTTTGTTTCTTGCTGCGCCATTGACTAAATTTCCTCCAACAAAGGAACAATATCCAAAAGTTTACCTTCTATCTATGGTACTACCAGCCCATTCGGCATCTGTATAAACTTCAACATCAAGATGATTCTGTCTTTTAATCAATATACCTTTTACAGAGATACCTTTTAGGTATTTCAAAATTCTATATACTGGTTCAAAACGAGTAGGGCCCAGAGCATGCATAAATTGACTTACCATACTCACAGCAAAGACTATATCAAAACATGTATGAGATAGATAGATGAGTCTACCCACAAGTCTCTGGTACTTTTCTTTATCCTTTACTTCTTCTTTTGTAGCTGTCTCTAGTTTCACATTTTGTTCAATAGGAGTTTCCACTGGTTTGCAGCCAAGTAACCAGTTTCATTTAGTAAATCTATGATGTATTTCTTTTGATTTACTATAATACCAGTCTTTGATCTTGCAAACTCCATTCCCAGAAAATATTTTAAAACTCCTATGACTTTTATTTGAAACTCATTTGCTAATCTTTTCTTCAAGTCAGTTATCCCTACTTCGTCATTGCCTGTCACAATAATATCATCAACATAAACTATCAGAACAGTCATCTTGTTATCTCTAGTATGTTTGTAAAACATAATGTGATCTGTCTGACTTTGAAGGAAACCACAACTTGCAACTGCCTTTCCAAATCGTTCAAACCAAGCTCTAGGCGATTGTTTGAGGCCATACAACGCCTTTTTTAACTTGCATACTGTCAGGTATCGAGCTAACTTGCAAGAAAATACTAACACCACACAACACGCACACACAAAATACTAATGTAAAATAGATAGAATTTCGCCAGAATACTTTATTTAATGGGATTAAAGTTTACAGAATCATAGAAGAAGAAAAACAAAATGGACATAGGATTTCCAACACTTACTACCTAGCCTATCGAGAGGGCTGGTGTCTCTCCTATGCCTAAACTCTTCTAGAATTCTGATGCCTTACTAACCGTTTTCCCTCAGGATTAATACCTCTCCGTACCCTAGCCAATATGGGGACCACAACTTTTCACTCCCCACTATCCACTGTTCTCGTACTGCTTGAGTCTACTTCCTTCTTGCCTCTCTTCCCTTGCCAGGTGTACGTTCGAATGCTTGGTGGGGCAGCCTCCTTTTTCTCTTCCTCAATCCTTCCTTCTAAACTTTCATCATCCTCAATTTCCACAATTTCTTTCGTTTCCTTCAATTCCTTTTCTTCGGTTTCTTCTATAACCTTCTTACCCTTACGAGCATAAGTATGCCATATTAGAGGTCTTACACATACGTTGTTGTTTCCATTAGTTGTTTTGAAGCAAGGTGGTAAGTCCATATATACCTCTTTTTCAAGATCACCATTAAGGAAAGCATTTTTCACATCAAGTTGATACAAAGACCAATCTTTGTTGACAGCAATAGATAGCAGAACTCTAATTGAGTTCAGTTTGGCTACCGGAGCAAATGTTTTTTGATAGTCAATTCCATAGGTTTGAGTGAACCCTTTAGCAACTAATCTTGCCTTGTACCTTTCGATTCTCCCATCTGCATGACATTTTATAGTAAAAACTCATTTGCATCCAACTATCTTTTTATCTTTCGGTAACTTAACTACGTCCCATGTATGATTTTTCATGAGCGCATTTATCTCCTCCATAACGGCTAAATTCTACTTCGGATCTTCTAGGGCCTCCTGTATATTTCTTGGAACAAACAGGTTAGCTATCCTAGATGTAAAAGCTTTATGAGTATTGGACAAATTGTGGTAGGACAAATAGTTCTTAATGGGGTATTTGGTACAGTTACAAGTTTCTTTCTTGTATGCTATAGGAATAACAAGATCAGAAACATCAGACAAACTATTTTCAGGAAGAGAAGAGTTAGAAGGTAGGTTACCTGGAGTGCCAGAATCAGTTGTCGGAGCATCAGATTGGTCGTGTATCGGATCAATCATTGTGTCATTATTATTTTGATTCAGCTTCCTCCTAGTATAAACTTGAATTCAGGTTGATTACTTTGTGGTATTTCTCCCCCGAAGAGAAACCTCCTATATTATGTCCTGGTTCTAAAGAACTGAGATCAACCACCTCATGGTGAACAATATTAGGAAGAGGAGAGATGTCCTAAAAATTGCCTTCACCTGTAATCATCTCCCCATGAAGGGAATTGGGAAAGTAGGATTGATTTTCTATAAATGATACATCCAAACTCTAATAAAACTTCCTTGCTACAGGATCGTAACATCCCTAAGCCTCTCTATAGGATACGTAGCCTAGGAAAATACATTTTATGGCACGAGGATCTAGTTTAGACTGTGAAGGACTGAACACATGAACGAAGGCTTTGCATCCAAAAACCATGGCAGGTAGGTTTGAAAAAATTCAAATTGTTGGAAAGATGATTTTAAGATGTTCGGAAGGAGTGCGGAAACCTAACACTTTAGTGGGCATTCTATTTATAAGGTAGGTAGCTGTAAGAATTACATCACCCCATAGATATTGTGGTACATGCATTGAAAACATAATAGCACGAGACACTTCTAATAAGTATCTGTTTTTTCTTTCAGCAATACCGTTTCGTTGAGGTGTGTTTCTACACGTTGATTGATGAGAAATACCTTTGTTATATAAGAACTCGGTTAGATGAGTATTAAAATATTCAGCTCCATTATCTGAACGAAGGATGCTTATCTTTGTTTTGAACTGATTTTTAATCATGTTATAAAAACGAATGAACACTTCTTTAACATCGAACTTATTTTCTAGAAGATACACCCAGGTTACACGAGTATGGTCGTCAATGAAGGTGACAAACCATTTTTTTCCACCCTGGGTTACTACCTTAGAGGACCCCCAAACATCACTATGGATTAAATAAAAATGTGCAAACGCTTTGTAATTTTAAGGTAAGTAGGAAGTACGATGAATTTTTGCAAAAGAACAATGTTCACAATTAAATGTCGAGCAATCAATTCCTATAAAGAGTTTTGGAAACAAGCGTTTTAAAAAGAAAAAACTAGGATGTCCTAATCTATAATACCATAACATTAAAATGTCCCTAACAGAAGTAGAATTAACACTACTATACCCCTGAATTTCTGTATAACTAGTTGAAGCTTCCTCAAAATAGTAAAGACCGTCAATCATCCTAGCACGTCCAATCATCTTCCTCGACTCCTGTTCCTGAAAAACACAAAGTGAATCATAGAAGACAACACGACAATTAGAATCTTTAGAGAGTTTGCTAACTGATAATAAATTGCAAGTTAATTTGGGAGCATGAAGAACAGTTTGTAGAGTAATTTGCGAGGATAACTTGATGGTCCCTTTCCCAGAGATGGAAGAATAATTGTCATCAGCTATTCTTATTTTCTCATCACAATATAATGGGGAATATGTTTGAAATAGTTTTGAGGAATTGGTAATATGGTCGGATGCTCCAGATTCTATGTTTCATGGAGCTGAACTAAGACAAGAGAAAGTATGAGGATAATTACCTTTTGTGCCAATGAAACACTAGGATTACCAAAAGACAATGTGTCCTTTAGCAACTTCAGGATTTGATCAATTTGCTCTTTGTTAAATACATTTGATTCAGCATTATTTGCACTCGAGGTAGGTGAACTATTGGTAGGTAATCTAGCAAGTGATACTTTATCATCTGACATATCCGCTTTATTAAGGATTCCAACTAAGCCAATAAAGGGCAGGAGAACTACAGCGGACCTGTTTTACAAGGAAGAAGACAGAGAAGCCGCAGCCGAAAAACTGACTGATGTACAGTGCAGGCGCTGTTAGGGCGTGCAGGACGTGACGCTGTCAAATGCAGGGGCTGTAGATGTCGGGATGTGTAGGTGCTGTCGAGACGCTGCTAGACGAAGGCGCAGACATGTAGGCACTGTCGGGAAGTGCAGGACGAAGGCACTGCTTGAATGCGCGGGCATGCATGCACTGTCTGGTACTGTTGATGGCGCAGAAGCTGCTGGACGAATCGAGACGAAGGCGAAGGCGCTGCCGCTGGGCTGGACGGCTTCGGATGTCAATCGAAGCGAAGGGTTGAAGAAGAGTGGCTGCGGCGGTGAAGTGATAGTTGGGGTTAGGATATTTTTTCCTTAAAATTTCGCTCGAAAAAGAGCACGTTAGTAATTAGCCATTAGTTTTGTGCTTAAATAGGAGTGTGGAGCCCATGAAAAGGGTATGTATGTTTTGATATTATCTTAGAGGGAGACATTGGAAGAGTCCTAGCCCTCTCGAATGGCTACGGAATTGTAACTTCTGTTATTATCTTAATATATCGTACTATTGGTGTTATCATTTTTGGTGTTCCTTGTCCTGTGTTGGTTAAGGCAATCGGTGTCTTAACAAAATCCTGTAAACAAAGCTTTCCTAGAAGAATGCAACAAATTTTAGAACCCAAAAAAGTTGTGCTTAGATATTATAATTTACATGTCCTTCAAGGAGGGGGTACAAACCACATCTCTCTATTGCTGCATAAGCTTCATCTTCGGAGTATCCCATGTCCACCAAGAACATCATTTTGTTGTCAACATCTGAGACAGGTTTTGCAGTCCCCTACGTGCAAGAAGAAATAAGCATGACTCAAAAGGTTGTAACAACGTCAAATAAACGTTTTGCTAAAAAGCAAACTTCTCCACAAAACAAAGAAAATCAAACAACCTCGTTTTCAGAATCGCTATCTATATCAGTAAAATCATCTAGAAAACTTCCTTCATAGTCTGAAAATGAGTTGTCGGTATCAACACGTTGCTGCTTTGGAGGAGAGTTTTCAAGAGCCTACAAGAAGAAAAAGAAATGAAGTCAACATATTATACAAAAGAGAAGGTTACAGTTGTTGGTCACTGGTTAGGTAAAAGATAGAAGTACAAGAAAGGGGGGAGGGAGGGTCATATAAACTTCAAGTTCTAGTCGAATATCTTCAAGTATCAAACAACTGGTTAAGATCTCGTCAATCTCCTAAACATTTGAAATCGAGTTCATTAGGCAAAGAAAATATGAATTGCCACATGTAAGAAAGAAAGATTTAGGTTACTGACAAAGATAAGAGTTTACATGTTTAGACATTTCTATGTCTAACTCAAGTGAATGGGTTTTCTTCCATGATATGATACACATATGAGACATTCACTTACATTAACTACAATCTTTTGATAGTTGACCTCAGTATTTTGAAAGGCGTACTCAGGGGCACTCAGGCGTGCGCCTAGGCACAAGGCGCAACTTAAACGCCTCAACTAGGCGCGAGTAATAAGGCCGCGCCTTTTGGCGCCTGGCTTAAAGCCTTGAGGCTCACGGGGACTTTAGTGTTTTTTTTATTTTTTCTTTTACTATTTTACTTACTCTTTTAGTGTTTTGGCCCCCTATAACCTTATGTGTGTTTAAGGTATCAAAATGTCTTGAATCACTTATGTGTGTTTATATATCATATTTTATTCAAACTTCAATTCTTTCTATGAAATGAAGGTTTATAGTTGAGATTATGTATGTTTTATATATTTTCCTCATTTAATTTTATTTCTTCCCATAAAATGAAGGTTAATATTTGAATCTAATGTTTGTTTTGTAAAGTATTCTTGGTTTAAACTTTATTTTTCTTCATGAAAAGTGTTTTGATACATTAAATTTTTTTTAATGTTTTTTTATACAGTGCGTCTTAAGTAAAAAAGCCCGCACCTGTTGGTGCGTCAGAGGGCCATTGCTCCTTGGCTTTTTAACACACTGGTTGAGCTAAAAAAAACTACAATCTTTTGATAGGGAAAAAAATGTATATCATGTGTAGACAAAAGAAATAAAAGTAACTAACTTCAACAACTTAGTGCTGTCTAATCGAAGAAACTCACCGAAAATGTGAGGAGGGTTTCAAGTATAGAATCAGTATTTTCCTCTCCTGGATAGTCCATCAAAATAAAGTTAAGAGAAAGCTTTTGAAAGTTTAACTTTAAGGTTGAAAAAACAATTGCTAATTTTTGTATTCCACAATAAACAAAAATAATGTTTCTTTTCTAGAAAATTATTATTAAATAAAGTTGCTACCGTTTTCCTCGATGGCTTTGGCAACCATTTTCGCACAGAATCCCATTCCTATAAAATGATCAACTATCTTAGAGTTGGATGGACCTGCAGATGAGCTTGCCTTTGTAATGAAAAAAGAATAAACTAGAGTTAGTTATGCAACATGATTCATCTAAGCTAAAATAATGGTATCTCAAGTCGTTTAACAACCTGAGAGCCAACATGACTTTGAAAAGCAACAAACTGACATATCTTCTTGACTATTCTTTATTACATAAAAGATACAACATGCACATACTTGAATAAAAATATGGAATGACATACCATTTTAGCCTCTACACTAGGAAATGACAATTTCGCATGAGAGACTAAAGGAATATTCTCAATCTCAAGCTCATCTTCAGTGTCCCAGTCAATGTTATCAACTTCAACACCAAAATTGTCAGCAGCCTACACATACAAAATAACGGAAACCGAATAGCAAAAAAAAGGGAGAAAAAATCTAATTGCTTGAATATGTACATAAAGCAATTAACATTGGCAAGTGCTCTTCATAAGTCAATATAAAAACAAGGGTACTTATTTTAAAAGAAAAAGGAAATAAATAAGCAATCATGTCTCCTACACACTGTATTTTGAGTATGCAGTAGTAATACATCTAAATTGCTTCAACGAAGTCTTAAAACATACCATCCTTCTGGAGGAAATGATTTGGTGGTAGGGTAGATAAGGCCTTCAAGCTGCAAACAAATAAAACAAAAAACAGAAAGGCAAGAGATACACGTGGATCAAACAAGCTGTTTGGGAGTCTACATGAAGAATAACAAACAAAATTAAATGCGAGTGCAAAAAGTAATCTTTACCTTAACAATCCACCAAAATAACATTTCTTAAAAACAGTTGCAACAAGAAAAACTAAAAAGAAAAAAATATGCTTCACTGTTTTGATTATAATGAATCTGAGTTTCTTGTAAAAAGGAAAAACAAAAACTATTCTTAAAACAGAAGTCAAACAATGCCCCTTTTGAGGCCTTTTTAGGTGTCTGCTAACAACTCATCAATATCCTAGTAACATCTACAACGACCAGATACCACTTAACAATCAAAAGAAATAAGACAATAATATTAAACTAACATTTATTTTTTATTTTATTATTTATAAGCAAACCAGCCTTCATGAAGTGCAGTAAAAGGTAGAGGGACACACACACAAAGAGATATAAAAATCCTTTTTCTATTAAAATAAATACTCCCCATAATAAAAGCCAACCAGCAGCAACCCCATACCCTAATAAGAACAAGCTCCAAGCCCCAAAAGGTGGTTCAAATCTTCACGAAGCACTCCTATAAAAAAACAACAAAAACAATAAAGCTTCAAAAACCACAGTAGAACAGAATGTACCAATTGTGGCCAAAGATAGAAATACGCCTTCTAAAAATAAACCAAAGGTGGCTAGGAGTTTTTCCTCCGCTTTAGTACATTTCATTCATAGAAGTTTCCTCAAAGAATATATATATAGTAAAAGCAAAGGTGTTAATCCTACCTCGAAAAACAACCCAACATATTAAACCAATTTTACTTAGAACTCAACTTAAATTGAGAGAAAGAAGGATGACGAAATAAGCTGGGACTTGGGAGATGAAACAATTACCAAGAGATTTTTATTTAGCAACTACGTAAATAAAAGTCAAGTCATTTTCTGGGAAAGAAGAGCTTCGCAGGGAAGAGTCCATATTTAAGCTCCATAGGGTGACACAGCCTAACAAGGGGTTCCAAGATGCTACAATAGGAGGGTTGCAGAGAAACCATCGTAGTTTCCTTTGTTGGAACGTCATACCACTTTAAAAAGATAAATTTTGTACATATCTAATCTCAGTTCAGAATACATTAACAAAACAACAACAATAAATTTACAAATTCATTTTGGATAGCGGCAAAAAGAGAATTGAGAAAACTTGTTCTAAATCTCACGAAAAACAAAATATGGTTAAATTTAGTTTGATAGCAAATTAGAAGAAAACATAAATTGAAGTGAATTTACAGTTAAAGTATATTCTAAATTTGTAAGTTTCTTCAAAATTAAAACAATTTTACAATGTTGACTAAATTTAGACATTAATAACAATAACAGTTCTCATAGTCATAAGAGAGACGAGTTGGTTAAGTTTGTTGTGGAAGGACCATGTTAAACTCGTGAAATCATTTGCAGAAATTGACCAAAATGTAGGTAAACCAACCAGCCTTCATGTGAAAGTGGTTTGTTCTCCTGCCTTGTTTAAAAGGAAGGCACCATTTGTGGCATGTTAAGCCATGTTCTTAGCTTTGGTAGATAGATAGACAAAACAACTCTTGCGTAGATTAAAGATCAAGAGTTTCTCTATTACATTGAAGGCGTTAGAGACAATGAACCGCCACGAACCTCCACATTCGTATGATATTGTCCACTTAGAGAATCACTCCTCATGACTTTGTTTTTTGCATCACCCAAAAGGTCCAAAAGAATAGAGATGCCCTTTTTTATATACTCAAGAACTTTCTCCAAACTTTGTTTGCCCAAGAGAAGGCGCCATTATATTATTATTTGTTGGGCTTGAATGCATTTTGTGGGAGATGGTATCCAGGGGAGCTATTCAATCTCCCTATATGGTACGGGA
>JBBMEG010000018.1:9082661-9096286 GCA_037832605.1 Cyclanthera cordifolia
ATCTAATCAGATTAGATATTATCTAAGACTGTATAAGAGAGACCTAACTAACTGGATTGCTAGCAGTGATCATACCCAAGATTATCTTTCCGGGGTTGGAGTCACCGAAGTGGACGATAGGCAAGCAATCTTTCTAAGACTTCACTTGTTTTGAAAATGAAAACAGGTTTGAATAAACAGTTAACAGAGAATATATCCACTATAAACAAAGTTCAACTATCAAGTAGAACCTCAATCCCTAGAAAACTAATCTGATATGTAACAAAGGAAAAAGTTCTTGCAGATACTGAATTCAAATAATCAGTAGAGTTATGAAAGTTATCTAAATAAATAAATAAAAAATGAAAGTACAGGTGATGATTGTATATCCATACAAACGGGAAGTTCATCCATATATATACACGACGTGAACTGCGGACCAGGCCATGGAATTAGTATTGGAGGACTTGGACGTGATCAAACAAAAGCATGTGTTTCCAATGTCACGGTCCGTGATGTCAAACTGCACAACACAATGAACGGGGTCAGAATTAAAACATGGCAGGTATATAAAAACCTTTATACTCTACTTTTGAACCTTCTTTTTATTTAGGCATACTTTTTCCCTCATGTTTACGAACCAACCTGAATCGGGTTTTGATCGACATTTTGTATTATGTATTTTCTTCGTATAATAAAACATTGCTCTCCTCTACCCGTGAACTAACTAACACACCGTTAGTGAACCAGACGTAAATCATCATGTTTTGTGTCACGTTTTTTTTTTAATTGTTTTAACACTATGATTTTAAAAGTTAAAGTTTAGTCTTTATAGTCTAGAGAAAGTTAGTATTTAATTCTTATGGTTTAAAAACTAGAATTTAGTTCTTATGATTTAATAAAATCTAAGAAATAGTCTAAGTGGTCTATAATTGATGACAAGTTAAGTACATGGAGGTAACTATTCATGAGTAAATGATGTGATTTTTTTTGGTCAAATCAATCACATAACTCACATCATCATAATTGACACATGAATGAATAACTCTACGTATTTAATTCGCTAACAATTACCTATGTGAGCGACTCTTTTCTATGATTAATCAAATGAAAGCGATTATATTCTAACTTTCTCCAAAACCATAGAGACTAAATTTTGACATTTCAAACTATGCGTACTAAATTCTACCTTTTTTTTTTCAAACCACAAGGACCAACTTTATAATTTACCCAACCATCATGGATTAACCTAGTAATCAAGAGGGCTTTGAAAAATAAAAATGTTATGAATTTCCTACCTAGGAATTAACGAATTCCCTTGACAACCAAATGTTGTAGGATCAGACAGTTTTTCTCATGACAATAGTCGAGGTACATGTAAGATGGCCTGGACACTCACGGATATATATATATATATATACACACCCAACAGCTAACGAAGAGCCAATGAACTTTACAATTGCAGGGTGGTTCAGGCTCAGTACAAGGAATACTATTCTCAAACATACAAGTTTCAGACGTTCAAACTCCAATAATGATAGACCAATACTACTGCGATGGGGGTAGATGCAATAATGGATCTTCAGCAGTAGCAATTTCAGGAGTAAACTATGTAAACATTAGAGGAACTTACACTTCAACGCCTGTCCATTTAGCCTGCAGTGACAGCCTTCCCTGCACTGGTGTCACATTAGACACCATTCAGCTTGAAGGGAGCAGCACCGCGAACGAACCGTTCTGTTGGAAAGCATTCGGTGAACTGAAAACCTCCACTGTTCCTCCGCTCGACTGCTTGCGGTCGGGCAATCCGTCGAGAACCCAAGCTCGTGATTCTTGCTAAGCATATAGTAGCCAAATATTTATTGGATTATATATATAGATAGATAAATGCAGTCACTGATGGAGAGTTAGAAAGAGCTGCATATTGTATACTGATTGGAAATATAAGTGTTATATGCTAAAGAATGGGGTGCTATAGATTATAGATATATGCAGTTACTTATGGAGAAATAAGAAAAATATTTACATGGTATACTGCTTAGAATTGGAAGCGTTGGCTCACAAAAGCTTCCTACATTTATATTGTTGCTGTATCATTCATTCATATTATAAGATGATCATTTATATTTTTATAAACCACAAGAGTAAGAGCAAATTGAACAACACAGCCTCGCGTAACTCAAAACTTCACCCTTGTGAATAATAAACAAACTCGTCTCATCTTCGTTGATATGAGTCATTTTGGATGAAACCAAAACGTGAGTTATAATCAAAGTGAACAATATCATAACAATGTAAAGATTTGTACAGGATTGTCGCTCTTATCAATTTGTATATGTTTTTAACTTAGCCAATCACCAGAGTTCTCCAATATTGTTGGACAAAGAATTTGGCACTTGGAGACATAGTCATGACAAAAATCTGTGGTGACGAGATTTATAAGACTAGCGGTGTACTCTTAGAAGATGAATTTGGTCTGGATACAATATAGATGGATTAAGACTAGCGGTGTACTATCTGAGTATCAGGAGAAGAGGAGTTTTGTTTGGTTGTATAGTCATGGCAAAGTCTGTTCTACTGCACTGGTAGTGCACCCTCAACAGAAAATGAGTTGGTCTGACTATTTGAGGAGAGACTCAGTCTTTATTTGAAAGGAAGATTGAATCATCTAATGTTGAACACAAAAGATGATCCAAGGAGAGCCTCAGACAAAGTTTGAGGGGAACATTATAGGGGTACAAACAAAATTGCCCTAGATTGATTAGTTAATGGAAAAATAATAATTATATAAGTGATCACAACCATCTTCATTGATATTAAAGTTATTTGAAAGTGGAAACATTATAACGAGTTACGACATGAAATTCAAGGATTGAGTTTACCTGAAGCTAGCTACATCGTCTGGTTTGACAGAGAAGAGCAGAAGCTTTCTGAAATACTGCTCAGCCGGCGAAAATGGTCGACTGAAAGGTTGGAAGTGGAATGATTTCATTATTTCAACTCCAGTTTCACTTCGATCGTAAGATCAATTGAATTATAGATTAAAGCGAGAGTATTTTGACTATTTTACAAAAATGTTCAATTTCTCAGCTATGTAAAAAATATTTTTAGAATTTTTTTTTATCTGAATCTTTTATTATTATTATTATTATTACTATTTGGATTATATGAATCTTTATTCAAAATTTATAGATACATAAAAATATAATTAATTAGGTTTTGGTTAGTTGAAATATTCGTTAATATGTCAACATTATGGAAGCGGGTCCAAACGGTGCCGTTTGTGGGCCACAATTCCATGTCGTCTTTCCACCACGTTTAAACGTATTTTCGCTGCAACAACCAAAACCTTAACAAATAAAATAAAATAAATCCGAAGCCACAAGAAAATGGAAACTTTGGAATCGTAGAACGCTCTCTCTCGTTTCCATTTCAGTTTAACATTCAGATTTCTCACAATTTCGGGAGGTAATCATCATCCATTTCTCTCTAATTCGGTTCCGCAGGATCGCTGGAAGATCTTTTTGTTGATCCGAACTTGTACATTTACGGATTCATTTATCCATTATTCTGGTAAATTGCGAATTGCTGTCTTAATGTTCGAATGATTGTTCGTTAATTTTTCATGATATCGTATGTGAAGAACGTTCGTACCTCTCGTTGTTTGGATATGTTTTTCTGACTTTGTAATCGATTTCGTGTCTGTCATATTGGAAATCGCCATGGTTCAGTTTTGAATTTTCCGCTGCGTGGTTTATATGTCATTAGGGGATCATTAGGTCAAAGAATGGTGGTGGTTTATGTTTATTCGGTGATTCATTGCGGTTTTGCTTTTGGCGTCTTCTTTTTAGGCTTTTGTTTTGTTTCATGATAATTCATTGGGTCTTCGTTGTTGGGGATCTATTTGTTTCATGTACAAACAATTGTTTGATTCGTGATTGTAAGTTTACCATTGCTGTGGTTGTTTCTCAGATAGAAAGAAGCAGAAATGGGGTTGAACTTCACGAAGCTCTTCGGTAGGCTTTTTTCTAAGAAAGAGATGCGCATTTTGATGGTTGGTCTTGATGCTGCTGGTAAGACCACGATCTTGTACAAGCTAAAGCTCGGAGAAATCGTGACCACCATTCCGACAATTGGTAAGTTTTTATCATGTAAAGTGCAGTTTTTGTGGAATGTTGGAATTTGAGAACTCAGCTGTAGAATCATCCGTCTTAGTTGTTTAATGACTCCTAAGAGTTTGAGGGCTATGTCCATTTTCACCCTCTTTTATGGCAGTCTTTTCCTATCTGATTATCAAATGTTTTAGCTGGGGTAGTCCCCAATGGGTGGCCTCGTTGGTTGAGACCTTAGGCCTCCACGGTATTGCTTCATCGGAGGTCTTAGGTTTGGTGTCTACAAGTGAGTTTAATTATAAAATCTTTTGATGTCTCCCGAATCCAAGCCTTGGATGAGCATGTGTATTCATGGGCTTCTTACGCATATATGAACTTTTTAGCCAGGGTTGATTACTTTCATATGCATTTATGGCTTTTACAAGAGTTGAGCATTCTGATTCTGCAAATGAAAACTGAATGATCTTAAGTCCTCTGGTTTTGGATAGTTGTTTTGGTCTGTGGATCATAGTATCTTTTGGATTTCCACTTTTGGGCTGTATATATGAATTTTCAGGCAATGGTAAAATGGAGTGAAACAGTCAGGTCTCTGCCTTTTTCAATTTTAGTTCAACCAACGTCTTCTTTCAGATCATTACAACGGTGGCATAACGTTTTACAGTTTCCTCTATGTAAAATTTCCAAAAAGCCCATCTTAGGGATGTTATAGATGTAAGACTCGATTCTGTTCTTTTCTGCAGGATTTAATGTGGAGACTGTAGAATACAAGAACATCAGCTTTACAGTGTGGGATGTTGGTGGTCAGGACAAGGTATGCATCTCATTTTTTCTGTATCCGTATGAAAGAAACAAGACAGATTCTGCTCTTCACCATGTTTAAGAGACTCAAACAGCGCGTTCCTTTATTTTGAATTTAATATCAATATAGAGTTTCACTACTTTAATTTCTTTCTTTCCCTCCCGATATGTGCATGAAAAGGTTGGTCTATGAAACAATCAAACAATGTAATATTTGCTATTTGGAGTTTCTTCTTCTTCTTTTTTTTTTTTAATTTTAAATTAAAGCAGCAAATGTCAATTTCAAATAAAATGCATTTTATATGTTACGTTTGGTCTATGAAACAATCAAACATTGTAATATAAAAATTATAGTAAATTTTAATTAGCAGTAACCAAGTATTGTTCTAAATTGCCAATTTGTTTTTGCATGCATGCTCTTATTCTCTTAATTCAATCATATAATATATTTTTGTGTTATAAAAAAAAAGATGCTAACATTTTCTAGAACAAGGATTGTGCATGAATTTATCTCTTCCCATATTTTGTTATCTAAAAATTTACGAAGAAATTGTTTTGTACTTCAATTGAAGTTTGACTGATGGGGTTTCTTTTTTAAAGATCCGTCCACTTTGGAGGCATTACTTCCAGAATACGCAGGGCCTTATTTTTGTTGTGGATAGCAATGATAGGGACCGAGTCGTAGAGGCTAGAGACGAGTTGCATAGGATGTTGAATGAGGTATGTTTGTACATGTTTTTCCTTGCCACTCTGCATTCCACTGTTATATGTTACTTTCTATATAAATTAATTCGTCAAGTTCTACTTTGATCAACTATTGCTGTGTACTAATGTGTAGCTTGCTTCTGTTCGTAATATATCCATATTTTTTTTGCATCATGCCTGTACTTTCTTGTCACTGTTACTTTATTTTTCTTGATCCTTATGGGATATAGTTTTGTGAAAGACAATTTTTGGAAGCTATTTTTTATCCTTATAGTTACTAAGAACCAGGATTTTACCTAAGTTTGTTTCAAGACAGTTAGTTCTGTTGCTGCTGAGAAAGAAGTTTTTGCTAAATCTGGCTGTCTAATTTGTTGTTTGGTTTTTGTCCCCGAGGGGTGGCACGTTGGACAAAGACTTTTTGAAGGTGTGCTCTCCTCAAAGTCCTAGGTTCGAGACCCACCTGTGACATTAATTTGTAGACACCTCTCGTGTCTCCATTCCTTTGATGTCCCCTGGTGCCTAAGGATAGGGGTGGTTAACCAGGGTATAATGGACAAAACTTCGATTTCTCGGTTTACGAAAAATAATAATAATTGTTGTTTAGTTTTGATCTTTGTCTATCCGTGTTTATATCAATGCTATTTGACAACTTCTGTTTTTCTTTTTTCCAGCTTTCTGTCATTTGCAAGTAATATTGATATAAGATCTCTTAAATTGTTAAGCTTTTTGTTCGGTTTAATTAGTATTGTCTAATTGTGACATTTCGTGGTATCACATAAAATGCTGAATCTGGTTGCAGGATGAGCTTAGAGATGCTGTCTTGCTTGTATTTGCTAACAAGCAAGATCTTCCTAACGCCATGAATGCTGCAGAAATAACTGACAAACTCGGCCTTCACTCCCTACGCCAACGCCACTGGTAAATAACTTGTTTTTACTTTCCAGTAAGATGTCCTTATCGATTTAATGTGTGTTTGGATTAGGTTCGGTTTGAAAAATGTGATTAAAAACTGTTAAAAATGCTTTAAAAGTAACTTCAAACAGGGTTTTGGTACGTGATTAGGAAAGTTAAAAAAAAAAAAAAAAAAAAAAACTCTTTTCTAATCTGAAGTGTTTGGTAAACCAAAATAATCAATTAAGGGACTTATAAAAAGAAAAAAGTGATTCTAAAGTGATTCCAATCAATCATTTTAAAATCATCAAAAAATAATAAAATAATAAAATAAATAAAACTTCCGATATTGAAAATCTAAAAACCACCACCAAAAAATCTCAATATAAAGAAATTATAAAATTGCCCTCAATTTAAATCTTCACTCTTGTAATTTGACACTTGTAGAATCACGTTATACAATTTGACATTGTAGTGGTTGAATTAAATTTATAAAGATGTCGCCAAACAAAAGATATTACATTGATGAAAAGCGATGTTTGTTTTTGATAGAAAATGAACGGTAAACTCTATCTTTCAAAAATTTCTCATTTGTATTTGGTAGTAAACAACCACTATTAACCACTCATCAAGCCTTCTATCAAATCACTCCATCAAACCACTTCATTAAACTACTCCATCAAATTTCATATCAAACATTTCACTCAATCGCTTCAAATAAGTAAATAATTACTCAATCACTACTAACGTCAATCCTCAAACAAGTGAATAATTACTCCAAACTACACTCCTCTCCGCTCAATTCTTTTCTACCAAAAACAAAACGCACCCAAAGAGTTTTAAGAAAAAAATTATTTTTAAGTGTTTAAATTAGCACTTCTGCCACATTTACAATGAGGAGAAGCAATTCTTGGATCGTTTCAATTATACTATTTCATATATCAATTAACTGGGAAGAGTGTGTTTCAAGATGTTGCCTCAGCTCTGTCGCAGAAGAAAGTTGACGGAACATTTTTCAAGTTTTATTTGAAGTTACGAATGAAATGATTATATGATGATATAAAGTAACTCTTTTTAAACGGTGTTCTATTCCAGGTACATCCAGAGCACGTGCGCCACATCTGGAGAGGGTCTGTATGAAGGTTTGGACTGGCTTTCAAACAACATTGTTAGCAAGGTAAAGGCACTTTACATTTGATCCCATCCTTAATTGAAGAATCAGTCCTTTTTGCTAATGTCTCAAAATTACGAAGGCCATATAACCTCTTGGTTTTTTATTTTTTAAATTTAACTTTGTATTTACTCATATTCTCTACCTATATTTTCATCCTTAATAGGAAATCTAACCGAATTCTTTAGACCATAATAGAATTTGGAAGCTATTTTTTTATGTTCTTAAATAATCAATAGATATCGAAGTAATGAAAATCATATTTGAGCAGTGACTGTATGCTTTCAAAATCATAAACAAAAAACAAATAATTATCAAATGGGCCTTAACCCTTTTTTTTTTTTCTAAAAAAAAGTATATAGCATGTTCATACTCTTTTTCAAAGAACCTTTCATCTTTCCATCTAAATTTTTCAAAACTTCCCTAGATTTTTCATATAAACTATTTTAATTCTCTGCCTTTAATTTTTGATCGATCATTTAGTAGAATTTATCAATTCAATTTTGAAACTTAATCCTTGATCTCTCATAACGTAGCTGTAAATAATTGAGTACATAGATAGTTATGTAAATAAACAAAATATACATGCCACTTTTGTTATTTATTAATTCAATCTCTCTTTCTCTTCAGGCCTGAGGTGGCAAATGATTTGGCTACCAAGGATTGTGTTCACAATTCTCACCAGTTTGGAAAGGGCAGTTTTGTTATTATCTTCTTCTTTTTTTCAGTGATTATTGCTTTTCAAAGTTCATTCTTTCATTACTTTTCATATAATACCAATTTCAATCTTTTTGTATGATCAATTTGCTTCTGGCTCTAACGGATACATTTATGGCAGCAATATATTTTTTTTCTTTTTTATCATTTAATCATAATTGGATTTAGATAATTCTAAGATTTTTATTTATTTTTTTAGTACAAATTGGAGTAGGGGATCACAAACCCTACATAAAAGGTATCATTCTTCTCAATTAAATGACAGTCAAATATTGATTTTCAGAATCAACGCTTCATCAATCCTTCCGGTGATAATTCAAGATTTAACATCTATATCTCCTTTTTGGCAGTATAGTTTAGTAGTTAACATTAAAGGTTTAAATTAATTTCTATCATTGGACCTGACGGGAAGGAAAAGGAAGAGAGAAGGATTCCTCTCACCATTTGGTTTACGCCATTCTAACGGTCATTAGTTTATTTTCTTATCTCTTTTATTTTTTATTTTTTTTGTTGTTGTTGTAGCTAAACATGTCCTTAAGGATATAACAAGTAATAAGTTGAATTCATGTTAGAATGATTTATTAGTCAAGGAATGTTTGGGAACGATTATCTAATGAATATTTATTCAGTACTCCTAAAAAATTTTAGTCCAAACGAGCTTTTGATTGCAATTATTACTTATAAATATTCAAAATAAATCATCATACTAAATATGAATTTAAATTTTTTTAAAAAAATTATATTCAAACAAATTTTTTATTACAATCATTACTTCTAAATACTCAAAATAAATATTCATTCTAAATACTCTTAAAAACTATATCTAAATAAATTTATAAATTGCAATTATTACTTCTAAATATTCAAAAAAAAATAGGTTCATTCTAAATATTAATTATAAATATAGTTTCAAGTAATTAAGAAGCAAATTAATAAACAAAATAATGATTGGGCTTGATAATGGATGACTGTTTCAAGATGGTTTCTAGGATGCTCTTTGTTTCTTTTCAACTAATGAAGTGGAAATTGTCACAAAGAAAATATAGAAAAGAAATTTAAAAAAAAAAAATGACATTATCAAAAGAAAAAAAAATCTCACACAAAATATAAAATTTATAAATTGAAAAATACAAATAAGAGGTAGTATAATTAAAGAAAGACGAATGCCCAAAAAGATAAATGGAATTTGAAATAATAACTAAAGATTTTTTTTTTCCTTTTGTATTAAAAACAATTCAGAGATGTCTTATCATTAAAAAAAATGCAAATCTTTTCGACTCTTCCATAAAAAAACTACATCAAAAAGAGCAATCACCTCTAGCTCAATAAAAAAAAAAAAAAAAAAAAACTATTAACAATTAGTCTATCAACTAGAAGTATTTATATATTATTTGAAAGTTAATTCGACCGATCGAAACCTACTGAATTAAGAGTGGTTGATTGATTTTCAAGTATACGTTGGTCGGTGTCAGCTAAAAAAAAAATTGACCAAATTTTGCCTTCGATCGATTCGGTTAGTCGGTTGATAAAAATTTTCTTTATATAATATTAGTATTTTCATATATTTAATTATATTTATTATAAAATTAACTTAATTTTCAAATTGTTTGTAAAAAGTATTTAATATGTTTTTTTTTTAAATTAATTCTCAAAACTTTAATTAAAAAAAATGTAGGATGAATATGCTTTTTTTTTTTTTAAGAAAAAAATGTAAAATAATTTAACCGACCAAATCAACCATTTTGACTGACTTAACCGACTTGTCGGTTCGATTTTGTTTTCAAGCAAACCAATAGGGTCGGTTTAGTGTGAATTTTCACCAAAAATTGACATACGGATGGATACCCCTATTATTAGAGGTGATTTCGGTTTGATTTTTGTTAGTTTTGTACCAAATCGATAACCGAATCAATATTCTCGATTGTTCAATAATTGGGTCCGAACCGATGTCTAAAAATGACAAAACCATTGATTTGATTTTGGTTCGATTTTCAGTTTTGATTTCAATAAAAATTTTAGTTTATTTTTCAAATTTTTTTGTCTCATTCACAATTTGCTTTTAAATTTTATTCTAAAAACATTCATTTTAGTAACAAAAAAAATCATGGGTATCACAATATTTACATTACTTTTATTTCCTATTTCATTTTTAAATTGATTTTTCCATCAAATTTAAATACTAACACACACATATATATATTCTTATTATTTATATAATCAGTTCGATTTGATTTTTGATTGATTCTTCCATCATGAACCGAAACCGAACCGATATATTTCAATTTTTTAAAATATCAATTCAATTGATCCAACATTGTTCTAAAAAATTAAACCGATTCATTGGATCAATTTGGTTTGTTTGATTTTTTTCTTTCACCTCTACCTACTATCTAACTCCATAATTTCTCATCCAATCAGCCCCTAAGAAATCTACATAACAAAGGGTTTTTTTCTTTTCGATAATTAAATTACGTTTATAAATGTTATTAAACCTTTTGTTTTATTATCTATTTTCTACTAAAATATGAAGATACATTTCAAAATGGGTAAAGTATTTTTTTTAAAAACACAATTTGTAGGAAAACAAAATGATTATGAAGTATGGTCAAGCATTTACAATATTAAATATTTTAATGGAGAAGTTTAGACGTACTTTTTCATGCCCATTTATTGCCTCAATTCAGACCCTTCTTTTTTTTTTTATTTCAATTTCAAATTAAAAAGCACACCCACAAAAAATAAAATAAAATAAAGAAACATTATAGAAGTAAAATTTTGAGCAAATAAGTGGTCATGTGAATCCAATCAAAACATCCCGTGTTAGTAATGTACTATTATTATTGTCACAATTTATTCTTGACTGTCAATGTCAGGCTGTCCATGTGCCGAAACATATCGTCTAACATACAATATTTAAAAATCAAGAAAACGGTAAGAAATTAATTCTTAAAAAAGTGGTTATTTAACCAACACAATACTCAATATATGCACTAAATAAAAATGTTAAATTACATTTTGAAAGTTTCAATGGCATCTCAATCCTTTCTATAAACTTACCAAAACATAACAAAAATCTAAATCTAGCATACCAATTTACAAATTAACTACCAAAATATGTATATATACTATTTTTAATCATATGGTTCAAGGATAGAAAAACCATCAACTATCAAAATCAAATTTATTTTATCATAGAATTCATTAGAATTGGTAGCATCCATATTCTTAAGGTGTAATCAAACCTACATAATCATGATTTTCCAAAGCCAGCAGCCACCTTCCTTTTACTGAAGTTCTCTACTCTTTCCGGACTTGGCAATCCGGTTCTATCTTCGTACTTCTTTTCTAGAGCCTGTAAAAAAAAAGGTTCACAAAATTTAGTTCAAATCATTTTCAGTAGTCAAAGCAACAAAAACCATAAGTCAACAAGAAAGACCGGTTATGATATACTTTCAAGAAGACGACATTCGAATTTTATTGTCAATATTAAACCTAAAATTGGTTTATTATTATTATTTTTTTAATATCTAAGTGTCTTGACCAGATTGTCACACCTTGACTATTCTTGCAAGACATACTTCCTCGTCCTACAACATTTGGATGTCAAGAAAATTTATCGAAGATTAATCCTAGATAGGAGGACACCATAGATTGAAACCGACACCCTTTTAACTTTTTTAGATTTTCTTGATCACTAGGCAACTCTTCTGACGGTTGGCCACTCCATGAAATGGGATTGAATGACTTGTAACGATCAACATCGTTCTACATCCCATCCATTAAAGAAAAAACTACTGTGAAAGTTATTTTTAAGAATTGGGATGGAGTGACACGTAAAGAAAGCATCATTCTACTTCTAATATGACACAAAATCACTTTGATCTCTTCTGGAGAAATAAGTGGCTCAAGAGGTCTCCAAAGAAATATATTCTATTTGCTCCAAAAATTTTATTTTGAGCGATTTCCACTAAGAGGTTTCATATATAATTGTCCACATTTATATACTTATGATCACTCTCTTCCTTAGTCAATAAGATTGTGTTATATACATACTTTGGGTTAACTTGCGTGCACAACACATCGAATATTCTCAGAGGAAAGTACCTGATTCTAATACAGTTTGATTTCCAAAAATACTTGTATGGTAATACATCCTAAGTGGGCGATGGTCATGACTTGAACTCATTCTCTCTAAGCCTTAATTATTTAGATTCGACCACCGAGCCTACCAGAGATATTCTTTTTTTGACCGATAATAAACAAGTTAAAAGTTCACCAGGAAATGCCACTCAACTATATCAAGGATATTTCTTTGGTTTAGAAAGAAGATAATTGTACAACAAAGAGCAGGATGGTAACTCGCCTGAAGCTGAGGGCGAACGGTATCAAGTACTTCATTCGTCATTCTGTCGAAGAACAAAACTCCCTGCAAATTTAACAGTACTCTTAGAAAAAAAAAAGTTGAGCTAACTGATAACACAAATGCTTGGTCGATATTATCAAATGATCCAAACCAACTTGACCATGCACTGCTAGAATGCCATTGAGCAGCTGAACAGAGATTGTGAGGAAGGAACGTGTGTGCACAGTTAAATTAAACATGTAAAAGGGAATGCTGTGTGTAATAACTTAAAGCTCAAAAGGCCAAGAGAGCAGTAACTCAACGACATCAAGATCCTTCAAAGTACCAAGAGGCCATGGGTTTGAATCCACCACCTCAATTATTGTAATCTCAAAAAAAAAAAAAAAAAAAAAAACTTAAGCTCAAACTAGTTAAAAGACCTGCAAATGGTCAAATTCATGCTGGAACACTCTTGCTGAAAGCCCTGATAAGTTGACCATGAACTTCGCGCCGCTGATGTCTTGTGCATTGATTTTCACTGATTCTGGTCTCTGCAATTACAATAGAATGAACAAGCCTCAAGTCAATGACCACTTGAAGTATAAGAGAATGCATGGTTTTGAAGGTGAGCGAGAGAATTAAAGTTTGGTTAAATTAAAATTTTGACCCCTATGTTATAATTTAGTCCTATAATTTTAAAAAGTTAGAATTCAATCCCAATCTCTAGATTAGATAAAGTCTCAAAAATAGTCTTGGAAGTTCGTGATCACAGAAGAATTAAGAATGTCATACGTTAGCCAGAGCGAGCATAACTCAGTTGATATTAGAGATGTACTAGCATTCTGCAATTAAGTATGTCACACATGCAATTAAGTATGTCACACATCCGTTTGATCTGTGGTTCGAGTCC
>JBBMEG010000018.1:9120906-9137307 GCA_037832605.1 Cyclanthera cordifolia
TTCTATTCACGTCATTATAATATTTTTCAGATTTGATTTTTCAAATCTTATATTGATTTTTTTTTAAATTATAAATACTCAAGTTAGATTTAAGTTATATTATAAATTTAATTATAAAATTAGTCTTTATTGTTTTATTAAAGGTAGAATTAAGTCTTAATGGTTAAGGTTTTGATTCTTATAGTTTGGAATAATTATGATAATTATTATTTATATTTTATTAAATCATTTTGAAACTAAATTTTTTATCATTTAAACTATAAGAACCAAATTTACACTTTTCAAGACAGACTAAATGTAAATATTTTAAAATTGTAGTATCAAAATTTTATATTTTAAATTATAGTAGTTAAATTTTATATTTTAAATTATAGAGATTAAGTTTTAAAATTTTGGACTAAATTGTATGTAACATTTTATTTCAATGAAATGGACTAAATTGTATAATTTAACCTATATTGTATTACTGATTTTAATTGATATTTGTACATTTGATTTTTTTTAATGTTATAGTCCCAATTATTTATTTAATCACTATTGACAACTCCGAAATTAAAATTTGATATGTATGTTTTCCTGCGTTTTTGTTATTTGTTGATTTATTTTTTATGTATTTTTTGAGTCCAATTCGGAGGATGGAGCAATTACATAGAATTTATAAACTATAATGTGGGTAAAATATAAATTAAAGAGAAAATTGCACAAATTACTTAATAATAAAGTCTATTTTTTAATTTGATTAATCACATTCCTAAACTTTAAATGGTAACACTTAATAAAGTTTTTGTTGAGATTGGTTTGTTCATTAATTTATAAATTATAATTTGAGGTGTCAATAATTTGTAGTTTTCTCTATTTGAAATAAAGGCTTTGCGAGTTCTTGTAAGGTGTCCTGTCGGGATGTGGATGGCTCACTTTTTACAATGTTGTTGAGGATGTTTTTGATTTATTCTTGATTACAGGAAATTTCATTTTCTTATTGCAAGTGCGAATGTAATTGTGTGGCGAACTTGCTCGAGGGGTGTGACTAGTTCTTTCTTTTTGTGTTTAGATGGACCCTTGTTGGATAGTGGTCAAGACTCTATGGCTTGAGGTGAGTTCTTTCCGAAGGAGGTGTTTGCCTGTTGTTGTTAGAGCTCCTAGACTTTAGTTTTCGGTGTTAATGAATTGGTTTATTTCAAGAAAAAAAATGTTATTACCAAGATAACTGAGAGAGGCTCGTGGTCTGTGTTTCTTGATGATATGCTGCTTTCAAAAAAAGATCCATCATAAACTTTTGTTAAAAATGAAAATTTGAAAGATTAGGTTAGAAACTGGATTTTAAAAATCCAAAGAATTCAACAAAAATAAAACCCTGATTATATATTACTTTTCAATTGAATAAGTAATTATTATATTAAATATTCTTAAAAAATAGTTAAATTAAGTTAATTTTGCAATTATTATTTTTTAAATTCAATATAAAATTTTATTTTAAATACTAATTTTCATTATTTTTAAAAATTATAAGCAAAATACTTTTCACTCCAATCATCGTATTACTTCTAAAATTAGTATTTGTTTCCTAAAAAATAGTTGTATTGAAATTAGATTTTAATTGTTATTTTTACTTTTAAATATTTAAAATAAATTCTTGATTTAAATATTGTTTTTAAATATTTTTAAAAATTATATACACAGAAATTATAGGGTTACCCATGACTTCTAAAACCATCTTTAAATAATTATTAATAATTTACTAATAAATATTCAAGATTTAAATTACATAAAGACAAGTTTTTTATTACAAGTGTCACTTCTATATATTAAAAATAAGTAATCAATTCTAAATACTAATGTTAAACAGACATCCCCTACACTTAGATAGCTTTAAGTTCCTGTTAAATTGCCAGTCCTTGCAAACATTTATATTGTATTATAAGCCCTTCAAAGATCCTTTAACTTGAAAGGTGACAGGGAGGAGGAGCTCTACCAGAAATGAGATTGAAAAGCCTTTTGTTTGATAATTGAAATTTACTAGAATTGCTTGTTGATCCTTCTCCATTTTGAGATTTATAGATTTTGTCCAAAGGCACACATATTTTCCTTGCTAAAGCCTCTGCTTCAGCCTCTATTTTTATTATCTCATCATAACATATGTATCTCCCATGTGCCTCATTTTCTCCCATTGCCTCGTATACTTTAACGTGTGCCTCGGCTAACGCTTGCACGCATACCGTTGCTAATAGCCCTTGGCTGTACATTTCTTTGGCTCCTGATATAATATCGGTTAGAAGTGAAAAAGATCCATAACTCTAAGGAGGTGTTTGTTTATGACTTTTAATTATGTTGAAAGTATTATGTTTCATCAAATAAGTATTCCATAAACCCATTGCTCGTAATAAGTGTTTCTGCTTCAAATTTTTTATTAATAATTATACCAAAACTTACCCTACAAACAAGCAATTACCTCGAAACCAACAATAAAACTACCACACATACTATCATATATAAATCTTTTTCTAAATTATGAAACAAACAAGTATTTATTCTAAATACTTCACTAAAACTATCAAACAAACACCCTCTAGTGAGATGTAGATATTTGGACTATATCAAACAAAGTTTTGACTTCAATCATTACTTCTAATTACTCAAAATAATTTTTTATTCTAAATATTATTAAAATATCAATACCAACATTACCTACTGCTAATGGATATTAGGTAATAAATAAAAAATATGATTAAATGTTAAGAGATAGAAATAAACATTCCGACCAAAGTGTTATTCAAAAATAAAAGAAGAAATTTCACCAACTAAAATTATTGTTTATTTTTAAATTAACAAACTAAATTAAGGAGTGACTATATTTATAAATAAAATGCAATAATTATAAATGTATTTAAATTTTAAAAATATTAACCTACATAATTATTAGTATTTTTTTGAGTATGAAGTAAAAAAAAACATTCTATTATTATTTTTTGAAGAGTAATAATGATATAAAAGTTGTGATAAAAAAACTTTTGTTAGACAAATAAATTAAACTCACTTTGGGTGAAGAAAATAAATACCTTTGAGATAAGCAATGGTTGAAGTTGGATTTCTCACAGAAAGGTGAGGAGCAGTTATCAAAGCAGGGCAAATTGTTACCAACTTCAAATCTTTTTCTTTTGCAATCCTCCATGCTGCTTTCTCTGCCTTGAGCTTCCCCAGAGCATACCACAGCTTCACAATCAACATCATAATTAATTTAACTTCTTTATAAAACCATCATATATATGTCCATCAATTAAGTTTTTAAATGTGAAAATCTCAATTTTATTATGGAAAATTTATTAATTTTTTTTATTCAAGTTCTTTTGGCTTGTCGTATTAATAAACAAAACTGGTCGTTCTATTTCCTCTTCTTTCACTTCACCGAGAGTTAGGCTTCTATTTAATTGGATTTGATACTTCTTTTTTGTGATTCATCTTTAAAAAAAATCAAATGAATATATTTTAATTGTTTAGGGAATGGTTACAAAATCAAACCGATTCGAATGATATTTATTAATTTAGTTGAATTCATTACTATGGTTACATGAATATTATTATTAATAATTATAATTTAACTATTTCTATGAAACTTAAAATATATATATTTTTTTAAGGGTGCATTTTGGAGTTGGGGTGGGAAGGGATGAGATGAGTTCCCATCTCTATGTTTGGGGTGTTGGGTTAATAACCCAGTCCAACTCAGTGTATCCCGGCGCAAGGGGCCCAAGCGTGCGAATAATCCGACGCCTGGCTCACATGCGATTTTTTTCCACACCAACCTGCACTTTTTATTTTTCCTTTCCTCAATTATCCGCCTTTTTTTTCTTAGTTTTCATTTCTTATTAAATTGTCTCTTTCCATTTTATTTTTAATTAAATAGAGTTGTGTGTATGTATGTATATGTATGTATATATATATATATATAATTATTATTTTATAAATATTAAATTATAATTATGCAATATAAAAAAAAATGGTTCAAACCATGATTTAAATAACCAACTTGTTTATTTAACTTATTTATTTATAGATTGTAGTTTTTTTTTTTGATATTTTCCTTGTATTTTTTAAATATACGTTATTCAAATAATATCGATACTTATTTATATCTATGTATTATTATAAATATACATTTGATCATTTTTATTATTTTTGTTAATCAATTATCAAATTAAATATTTTAATTGTTTTATTTCATTCGATAACCAAGATTTATTAAATTGCATTTTAATGTTTTTCCACTTATATATTAAATTTAAATTATTAATAAAATGAAATCAAGTGAAAAGTAATTTTTAATTTTATATAAATAATAAATAAAATATAAATAATTTTGAAAATTTTATTTTATGTATATATAATTATAAATATTTTATTTAGAAAAATATTAAATATCTTTACTTAGGAAAAAAAACCATTACCTCACATAATTACTTTTGTCTTTTACCTTCTCATCACACCAAACACATACTTATTAACATTTCTCTGGTCTTCCCTTCCCCAAACCCCTACTTACAATGCTCCCCTTCCCGTTAAACATAAAATTAAAAGTTTATGTCTTGTTAAAGCCATTTTATTTATTGTTCTAATTTTCTAAAATTAAGCTTATAAACACACTCCAAATATTGTAGTTCTAATAAAAAGAAAAACAGTACCTTCTTATCAACACACAACGATTGGTCACTCCACGAATCGTGGTCGACAACGAGAGGGAGGTCGGTTTGGGAAGCATCGCGCCAAATGCAAGCCAGAAGAGAAGAGGTAAAAACACAGTATCTTACCGAGGATGTTCTTGCGCATGCCTCCATGACATTCTCACTCACCTTCTTTTCTAGCTCGGCCATGGCTTTCTTTTAACATGCATTACCATCATTTCAAACACAAATCTAGTTAGATTAAAGTATTTAATACATGCTTCCCACAATTTATGAGAGTAAAGTGTGTCACATGAGTATATAAAAAATGCATTCGAAATTTTTCTTTTAGATGATGATTCATTTAGTGAAAAAAATTATATATTAAAGATATGACATGTTATTATTCTCGTAAATATTAAGAAGTAAAAAGTAGAAAGTATCCAAACATTTCTAGTTACGTTATAACAAATGGAACATGTGAGAATAGAGGAAAGATTGAGCAAAAGGCAAACATAGATATTAAGTTAATAAAAAAAAAAAAAAAAAATTTTGTACCAATTAAATTTTGAAGATTAAACATCATTTGGGCTCTATAGTTTGAGATATATTCTATCTTTTTGTCCACAAACTTTCAAAGTTAAAAGTTATGTAACAATTAAAAATTGGTTTATGTTATGAGTTTGAAGTAACTAAGTTATAGTGGAACTCTTTGATAATAATAAGAATTTTAATATAAGAATTGGCAATATTGTCGAGGAAAATAAATGAAGTATATAATAAACATAATAAATATCAAAGTTGTATTTACATCAACTTTTATTCCCTAAATTATAAATTTGGTTCTAAAAATTTGAAAAAAATTATAATATAATTCCTACCATTTAAAAATCTAGAGTTTAGTTTATGTGATCTGGATAAATATAGAATTTAGTCCTTATAATTTAAAAAAATATAAAATTTAGTCTTATAATTTGAAAAAAATAGAATTTAGTTCTAATGATTTGATAAAACCTAAAATATGATCCATAAGTTTCGTACATCTTTGGCGATTTAAGTACATAGATGTAACTTTTGATACATGAAATGATGCATTTTTTTGTTCAATCAATTATTCACTGACACGCACTCATCAGTAAACACATACATAACTAACTTCTACGCATTTTATACACAAAAAGTTATGACGTAGATTATTTTTTAGGTTTTTTCAAACTTTAGAAACTAAATTTTAATTTTTAAAACTGTAGACTAAATAGTAATTTTGTTTTTTAACCATAGAGAGTAAAATAAAAAAAATAAAAATCTTAAAAAATGAATTGTTGTTAATTTCGAACTACACCAACAAAAAGAAATTAAATTAAAAAAAAAAAAAAACTATAAATAAAAAATTCTATCATTTATGTTTTAATTATATGAACTTTTTTAAAAAATATTTTAGATATTGAAAAATATTTCGAATTTCATTTATTCTCTATCAATTTAATTCAATTAAAACCATAAAATTCACCTAATTGAATTTTTATTATAAAATTTAGACAGGTCAGGGAAAGAAGAAACAACGATACCGAATAGCCAGTGAGGCCAGAAGGATCAATGAAAGAAGACGTGTGGAAAACGCCGTTACAGCCTTCAAAAGCAGGCGCCAAACTATCCAATTCCGTCAGGTTTACAGTCACTGTCGACACTTTACTCTCATTTATTCCAACTCTCCCGCCTTCCGTTTTCATCTCCCTCAATTTTTCTCTGTCTTCTGTACGGCATACCCATTAAAAGTGTGAATTTTATATAAATTTTGATACATTTAGTGATTAAAAGATAAAAGTTTAATCATTATAGTTAATTTTTATTTTTCTTTATCATAATAATTCATCTTCATTTGAGTAATTTAACTTAATTTTCTATTATAAAATTATGTTGATCTATTAGTTTTGAATTATTATTTTAGTGTTTTTTGTTTTAATTGTTAACTATAATTATTTAAATTATTTTATTTAAGTAATTTTTATGATTAAAATTTATTAAATTTTAGTTTTTATTTAAATAATAAATAAAATGAAATAAATTTTAAATAATATTTTACCAATAATAAAAAATATATTCAATTCATGAATATTATATTTAAAATTATTAAACATCTGTTACTTTTTTTATAAAAATTATATTCATATATTTATTTTGATATATCGTTTTCATTGTTTTTGTTTCAATTATTAAATTTTATATTATTTTATTTTATTTATTTGGTAATTTTTATTTTAAAAATGTATTATACTCAAAGTTTTGTTAAATATAATAAATAAATTATATATATATATATATATATATTTATTTATTTATTTATTTGTATATAATTTCCCAACCATCCCTCCCCAAGGCAAACAAACCCTAAGATTTTGTTTCAAATAACGTATTTAATTGTAAAAATAAACTTTAAAGTCCATTTAATTGTTTAATTAATTAAATTTTTAGTCTTGTTAAATTATTGTTCTCAATATATTTTTGTTATTTATCATTTTATTGCTCAAATTAACTAATATTTTTTGGCAGGGATAAAGGATTATCGATGTTCATCTTTAAAGTTTGACATTAAATTCAAACATTTGGGAAGATACATTATTTAAATAATTCAAGATAGAAGTTGATCTAATCAAATAACTTAGACAATAATAAGTTGTCATTTAACTTTAAAAGTAAATATGTCTCTATTTGAACTCAACCCAATTTAGGTATTCAAACTTATTATAACAACAATTTAATTTTTTTTTTTTAAGAAACAAAAAAGAAAAAATGAAAAGTAATTAAGTGAGGAATAATTTTCCGCCAAAAATCCAATTTCGTGCATTTCCGGCAAGGAATCTCACCGTTAGAATTTTGCGAGAATGAGAATAAAAATGAATAGTATGGGAACGACGTTACCATCCCTTCGACATCTCTAGTTATGGTCCTTTAATTTTCAAAAAAAAAAAAAAAAACTTAAAAATAATCACTAAATTTTTTTGTTTATTTTTCTAAAACTTTTTTTTATCAGATTCCTCTATAAATTAAAAAAAAAAAATGTATTCAAGTTTTATTTTTGAATGTATTAAAATTATTAACATTATAGAACAAATTTTCGATTAATATTGACTTAAATTTTAGTATAAGATTTTTTTTTTTTAATTATTAAGACTAAAATTTGAATTTTTAAAAATTCATAAACAAAAATTAAACAATACTCAAACTTAGATGAGTAACTTTTAACATTTGATTTTACAACAAATAATGGTAATTGAGCAAAAAAATAAAAACCAAAGTTCTGCAGCTGGTTTAATGTCGACCACCTATTCTACCAGCCACCAATAAATTTTTATTTTTTTCACGTTTGTTTTAAATCTCACCGACTATTTATTTTGAGTGTTTATGTATGAGGAGTTATTAGGAGTGTTTAAAATTTTTTATTTTTATAATAGCTCATTTGTTTGATAGTTTTAATGAAGTGTTTAGAATTAAATATTTGTTTGTTTCATAGTTTTCAACAAAGATTAGTATAGGTTGTTTGTTTGTGTGGTAGTTTTGTTGTTGGTCTCGAAGTAATTGCTTGTTTGTAAGGTAGTTTTGATAGTGATTGTAATAAAAATTTGGAATATTTATGCCGTGGGTTTATGAAGCACTTACTAGAAATACATAAATTTATTTTGTGAGTTAAGCATTTATTTGAGCACGTGTCAATTCAACTTAATTAAAACTCATAAAGAAAAACCTCTTGATTTTGAAATGGTACAAAATGAATAAATGATAAAGTAGGAAAATTGACTCGTTGCTGCTCGGTCGTACACTGACGGATGGTTTACATTCAAACCTGTATACCCCTAAACCCAAATAAGTCATATTCTTGTGTTTCAATCTCAATTAAAAACACTGTATTATCTTATACGAAAATCGAAAACGAAATCAATGTTTTGAAATCAGTAGAAGATTCCAGAAATGCAATTTACTCTTTCTTGTTTGTGAATGACAAAACAAAGTGAGAAAACAAATAGAAAGTGATCAAGAATAAAATTGGAAGTTATAAGATAGTCGAAAATCAAGATTTAAGCTCTAATGAATCGAACTCAAAATGAATGTTATAAAGAAGAATCCTGAAACTCGCAATATGCTGAACAGAAAGTAATCTGCAAAATAATTGAAGCTAATTGAGCTTAAAACAGATGAGAAAACCATCAATGAACTCTACAACTTAAGAATTGAACTATTTTGTATGTGAATGTAACTAAATATGTTCTTTCTACAAAGAAAACAAAATGTAATTATCAGAAAAATTATAGAAGTTAAGCAAGATCAGAGTATGAAATCAAGAGTTAGAAATTAACATCACTAAAACAGATGCGTCAAATTAGAAACAGATTCTCAAAAATATAATACTCAAGAAATTAAGCTTAGATCCGAGGGATAAAATCAGGAGCAGAGAACTCAAAACTCGGCAGCAGTTTCAATATACAAATTAAAAAACACTAGCGATCGAAGTTAAACCTAACCTGGATTATCGAGGAGGATTCGAACGGCGAATCCTCGGTGCAGGAGCCGATTGACGATCGCGAGGCCTAAAAGAGAGACGCCGCTGGTGACGCAAACAAGCTCGTCGCCGGCCTCCTCATCGGAGTCGGTCGAGGATTTGAACGAAACTCTTCTTCCATGGAAGTCGTCGGAATCTTTCCGGCGACTGGAAAGCATACAAGCACGCTCGGAGATGCGGCGGAGCTCCTCCAGCTCTACTCTCCGGCACTCCTCTGCGCCTGAGATCCCCATTTTGATCTGTTGGAGTTGAAACAGTGGCGCTAACGGGATTGACGGAAATTCTGGAAAGTGGTAAGAGCGGTGATTATTTATATTTATATCTCAGATTCGGTTATGAAACTGTTTCCCACTCACGGAAAGAACGCTTTCGCAGTAACTTCTGTTGCTCCGGAGCTAGTAAATTATAAAACTTGCAAATTTACTGATATTAGTTAAAACTTGCCAGTTGTCTGGATAATAATGTATAATTAATAAAAAAAAATTTTTTTTGAAGAAATAATAAAGTAAAATTGTGAATGATTATTATATACTCATGCCATAGATTAAAGACAGATAAGTAGTGTCATACTTAAAGCTCAATCACACACATACATATATATATATATATATATATATATATATATCACCTTTATCATATTATATCATATCATATCACACTACCTTAAAGCGTGGCTTAAGGAAAAAGTTATTTTTACCTTTAAGTAACGCCTTAAATTAAAAATGTCACTCATTTATTTAATTTAAAAAACAATCATATTTATTTATAATTAATTAAACAATAAATAATAATATATACGATTAATTATAAAATAGACTTTTCATAGGCTAGGTTAAGAGTTTTTTTTTTTCTTAAAATGCACTACTTTTAATATTAATATAATTATTAATAATAAATGAATCGAAATTTCAAAATTTAGAAGGTAAAAGATTGTCTACCACTTTTATTATAATTAATAATTCATAATAGGATGAAATTAAGCAATCGGTAGATTTTAAAAGATTTTGTAACTTTAAATTTTTACTATAAAAATGAGTTTTTCCACTATTTCATTCATAACATTTTCATCTACTTCACTCCTTCAAAATTCAAAAATTTTACTTCGTGTTGAATAACAATATTATTGTCAAATTTGTAAGTTAGAAAGTATATAAATAGAAGTTTATTACTAGAGATTTAGAATTTTTATTACTATGTCCGCGCAGTTGGTTGAAGACTTGAGCTCGAGAGGTGTGCAACCTTTCGATTCTAGGTTCGAGACCTATTTGTGACAATAGTTTTTAGTCTCCAAAATGGCTTTTGTCAAGTTAGATTCAAGGGTAGTAGCTCAGGTTATGTAAGTGTCTGTTTTACCTTTGAATCCCTTAAGTTTTTATTGTATATTTGTTTCTTGTATGCTAACTTGTATTTTGTCATTCAATTATAGGTTCGGGGGCTTAACTAAAACGCACGTTTGAACTAAAGTCTAGTAGTGGTTCTAGTAGAACTCAAGTGTAAGGGACCATAATTGGGATTGATTGCCTAAATCCATCTTGTTGTCTTACTTTCACGTATTGACTCATTGTGACTTAAACTGTATTTTGCTTCATAATTGGTTGGTTGGATGCATATAGAGTTCTTTGTTTGCTTATTCATATCGATACTCGTGTGTCGAATAGGTTCCAATCACTGATGCATAATCATTTTCTTTGTTGTAACATGTAACCATGGGTGTTATGTTATGTATTTGTACCTAAGCTGAATCAAGTAGGGTGTAATGAATTGCTATCTTGATTGCTGGATATTCTAAATTGGTGTAGATTAATTATATTCTTTAGCATGTTATTGTGACATCATGTACTTGTTTTGGAATAATAGGTAGGTCTGGAATGCATGCACTTATTCTACGCATATAAGCATGTTGTATTAAGTCATAGGATATGTTGCATGTTTGATGTGTTGAAATGAGTATTGAGTCTCATTCCTTGTTAGTGTGAGCAAGTATGTCAGACGACCTAAATATGTCTCTACTCCGTCATAGGGAGGTTACAGTAGATCATTAAGGTCTATTGCTACGTGGCACATTAAGGAATCATCCATTGAGGTGGCCAGACGCGGCAACGTTCTCTGACGGATAGTGGTAGTCAGATGTAAAAGATTGATGAATTGCAACCATCTCAAAGGTGGCATGTGACCATTGGGTATGACCAAAAGGTCTTATAGACATACTAGACAGTTGATCACGGTCGAGATTCTTGCAGTTTTTCCAATACCTAGAGAGTTACGCGTCATACTATTGTGTTTACCTATAGCATAATGAGCATCGAAGACTGTATAGGTCCTGAAGTATCAAGCAAAAGTGTGATCTAGACTTCGACTAGTATATCAACTAATGTTTGCATTGTTATCTGCACTTATAACCAGATAGGATGTCGACTTGTTTAGCACCATGGAGAAACCTGATAAATTCTTGTTCGTCTCACATGCATCGAAAGTACCTTGGAAGATGCATGTGCGACTTCATTATTACATTTTACAAAACAGAAATTGTTACGTTAATCTTTTGACTAATCATTACTAAATTATGACAATGATATTTAGTTTTTGCTAGGATTACAATAGTAAGTGAAGTGGAAAATAAAATATATAAACTTTACTTAGCAATACCCAAACAAAGCTTTAAAAAATACATAATTCTAGGTAAAATTACTTTTTTTAGTCCATGAATTTGAAGTTTAGTTTCAATTTGGTCCTTATGATTTGAAATTGAACATTTTTATCCCTGATTGTTAACGCTCACTTTTGATTTTAAGTTTGGAGTTTGCTAAAATTTTAAAATTAAAAAAAAGAGAGAGAGAAGTGGTTGCTAAAATAGAGAGCGAAGACGACCATGGAGGGAGAAGGCGGGCTGGGGGAAAATGTCGTCAATGCAACAGCCAAGAAACTCGGTGTTTACACCAACCATAGAAGGAAGGTCGAAATGAAAAAGTTGCGTATGAAAAATAATAAGCGACATTGGGCTTCTTTTTTTCTATCGTACTTGGGCTCAAAGTTTTGCCAGAATTATTAGGTTTTTAATTTTAAGAAAAAATTGCACAAACCATTCTTAAAGTACGATATTTATAATAATTAAGTTCTTAAACTTTTAATTAAACTTTCAAGTACCGTGTTTATCACTTTCCCTAAAGTTTAAAAAGTATTGCAATTAACCCTTTAAATTAATTTTAATAGATTTTCACAGGTGTGAAGAGAGTAAAATTGTTCAAAAAATATTTAGTCTTTATTTTGTCTCTAAAAGTCTACAACTGAGAAATTTATAATTTTTTACCTCTTATAAATTTATAATGACAAATTAATAAACTAAAGAATTTTTTAAATGTATATATTTGTTAATTAATAGATTATTTCACTATCATAGTAATTTTCTCAAGAAAATTTTAAAATTAAAAATTGAATAAAAAATATTAAAAAATATATACCTTTATCGATAATTCTTTTTAATGAAATTGTTAAAATTTTGATTTTTTTGTTGTTGAAATTTTCTACTTTAATGTTTTGTTAATATTTAATGATACTTTATGTCAAGAAAAAAAATGATTCAATTTTTTCTATAATAATTAATCATTCAAAAAAAAAAATTTTTGAGAAAATTATTATGATACTGAAACCCACCCTAACCTAGTGCGTGGTCCAATTCACTTTTTTTTTTCTTTTTTTTTTCTTCCTTTCTCTTTTTTCAATCAACCATACATATTATATTAATTATCTTCCATTTTTTTTATATAAAAAACAATGATTACATCAACTTTTATCCCTTCCCAACCCTACACTCCAACATATACTTATTAACCCTTCCCTTCCCTAATTCCCGGCGTAGCCAAACGCGCCCTTAAGGATTAATTTGGTTGGAAGATAAAAAGAAGGGAAAATTGCACAAATCACCCGTAAAGTATAGTGTTTGTAACAATCAAGTCCTTAAACTTTTAATTTAAGCAATCACCTCCCCTAAAGTTTGAAAACTTTTGCAACTAACGCCTTTAAGTTAATTTTAAGAGATTTTCACATGTGTGAAGAGGGTAAAATTGTCCAAAAAATTATTTAGTCTTTTTTTTGTCTCTCTAAAAGCCTATAACTAGAGAAATTCTTAACTTCTTACCTCTTATAAATTTATAATTAAAAATTTGTAAACTAATAAAATTTTTAAATGTATATATATTTGTTAATTAATTGATCTTTTCACTATCCTAATAATTTTTTCAAGAAGATTTTAAAAAAAAGATTAATAATTAAAGAAGATCGATTCATTTGTTTTTTCTTGACCTAACATATAATTAATTATTAATATAACATTAAATAGAAAATTTCAAAACACTATCACCTCAACTCAACTAAAAAAATTAATTTTTTTTTAATAGTTTCATTAAAAAGAATTATTGACAGAGATATATTTTTTTAATGGTTTTTATTCAATTTTTAATGTTTTCTATTCAATTTTTTAATTTTAAAATCTTCTTGAGAAAATTACTATGATATTGATAAAACATACTAATCAACAAATATACACATTTAAAAAATCCAAATAGAACTATATAGGTCAACATCAAATTTTAGGTCATGCCAAGTTATCTATGCAAACTATTTCTTAAAAAAAACCAACTTTATAAACTTTGTTATTTTTATAACGTAGTTTTATAAGCTTTTATATTAATAGCTATAATAGTGTTAGATCAACCCAATTTCCATATAAATGTCAAATAAGAAATTATCAATATTAGTAGCATTATGATCGTTTCAGAAGACGTAAATAACATTGTTAGATTATGTAAATTATCAATCAACCTAAAAGTTTAAGTGGATAGATTAGAGTAAGTTTAATTACATCAACTAACTCTCTTTTAATCCACTTGACAGGAATTCAAACTCTGAGACCGACTACTCTAATATCAAATTGAATTATGTAAATAACCAATCAACTAAAAAACTTAAACTAATAAATTTAAGTAAATTTATTTATATCCTCTAACAAATACCCCAATCGAAAATAGTTGCTATACACGAACAAATGAGGGCTAAAATGATAATTCAAGCTAAATTAATCCAGGTAAGGAATTAAATTGTCAAAAAGAAATTTACGTGCAAGACTAGCTCATTTCCTAATTTCCAACACTCAGAAGAAAATCAGCTAGAGAGAAAAAGAGAGATGCACATGTTATACACACATTAGGTTTCATTTAGAATTTAAGGTGGAATGCATGTCCCAAAAAAAAAGGAAAGTGGATGGTCAAAATCTTGAATATTTGGTTGTTAGTTACTTTGTGGGTCAAATTGGGGTAAGATGAAGATTCTACGGCCTGGATAGTAGTGACTGTTAAGACCTAACTTTGAAAAATATAACTAAAACCGTCTCCCCTTCTAGAATCGAAATATCATTTAGAAAACTAATCAATAAAAAAAAAACATTCGAAGATGTGATGAGTTGAATTCACGGTGGCCAAATGTTGTAGAGTCTGATTGTATGTCTCGTGACAATAGTTGAAGTGCGCACAAGCTTGCTCGGATAGTCACGGGATATCAAAAAATAATAATAAATTAATTAATTAAAAAAGAAAAAAAACAGTCGAAGTTTAGAGTTAGTTATCAAAATTTTACTCTATAACACTTAGTTATCAAAGTAGCTTCCTAAAACGTTGTCTGAGGAATACATCCTCCCTTACACCGATACACAAACGAAAACCCCGCTTCAACACCACTGTAAAAAACATATAAAAACCATAAATTAATAGCAGCCCTCCCATGGAAGAGATCCAGCTCAATACAAACACATTTTGGTGAAAGGATACCCGACCGAATCGGACCTTGACGAAATAGGACAACCAATAGTTCAAATAAGAAAGGCTAAAAAATATCGTCCACCCAGAAATGGACTTTTGAGGCAATTTAAGTAGTTCAACTACGATTGGGGAAGAGAGGATTCGAACCGATCATTGCGCTCATGTTGGCGATATCAAATTAAAAATTTTATATTAAAAGAATAAAATAAAAAAGAAGAAGAAAATTAACGGTTACTTTTACTCATCAAAAACTAGTCCAATTTATACAACACACCCGACATAAATTTCCAATCTTATATTTGACTGCATGGAAATTAAGAGCCGCCCACAGGTTATACCCTCCATCTCAATTTAATTCAAACAATGTAAATTTAAATATATATATATATGCACGTCTCGATTTCATCTCATTGCACTGGCATTTAATTCGCGAGTCTAAGAGATGAATCCCAGAAACCATCCTATCTCTAGGGGGCTCCTGCGCTCTGTTTATGCAATTATTATCAGTGCATTTCTCATTGTGAGTGAGAGCTCTTATTCCACTTCTTATGAAGATCACATCATGCGACGGCTCAACCCGACACGTCGTCTCAACGACTATCAATACAACGTCCGCTCTTCTGCATCTCCTTCACGTGCCTATCCTTCTCAATCTCATCTCACGGTAACTCTCTTTCTTACACGATTAATATTAGAATGGACATTGATTGGATCGGAGTTGTCTAACCATATGAACCATGAAGGCAATATCGGAATCACGTGTTTACCACGTGGTTGCCTATGGAGCTGATCCCACAGGGGAATCTGACAGCACCGAGGCAATAGAGAAAGCCATCTCTGATGCATTTCAGTATCCCACAAATGCTCATTTGATGCAAGGTATTGCAGACCTTGGAGGTTCTCAACTTCACCTAGATGGAGGGACTTACAAGATCAGTCGTCCGTTACGGTTACCAGACATAGCTGCTGGCAATTTCATGGTACAAGCTTTTTTTATTTTTTTATTTGTGAGTGTTTTATCCAACTTATGCACATCTTGAATATTCTAACGGGACAATTTCCTAATCCTACTACTTTAAGTTGTCACGGACTCTCGTAGAAAATTAATTCCTGATATGTTTGGAATGAGTATTTAGAAGTAGTATTTTACTAAATACTACTAAAAAAAAACCTGCATCCAAACGAGTTTTTAATTGCAATCATTACTTCTAATTACTCAAAATAAATTTTCATTCTAAATGCTAATTCTAATTACTCTTAAAAACTACATCCAAACAAGCTTTTAGATTGCGATCATTACTTCTAAATACTCAAAATAAATCCTCATTCTAAATACTCTTAAAAACTATATCCGAACAGGTTTTGCAATCATTACTTCTAA
>JBBMEG010000018.1:9137407-9151309 GCA_037832605.1 Cyclanthera cordifolia
AATCTCAATCCAAACATTCCCTAGCTAGGTAGTTACTATGGATTGTACCCTACTTTAAGATTCGCAAGATCCTAATGGCTTGGTACCTATTCTATATAATACCCACCCCCCTCCCTTATATTTTTTTGATAGTTGGATGCCAATATAATTAGAATGAATTACATGTGTACAGATACATGGAGGATCATTACGCGCATCAGATTCTTTTCCAAGCAACAGTCATCTTATAGAATTAAAGCCATCGTCACCTTCCATACGGTACGAATATGTAACGCTCAAGGACCTAATGTTAAACTGCAATTTCAGAGGAGGTGGGATAGCTATTACCAACTCACTAAGAATTACAGTAGATAACTGTTACATATCACACTTCACAAGTGAGGGGATAGTAATCGAAGGTGGGCATGAAAGTTACATAAGAAACTCCTTCATTGGACAGCACATCAACGTCGGTGGAGATCGAGGGGAAAAGGACTTCTCAGGCATCGGAGTGAAAATAATGGGAAACGACAATGCGTTAAGAGACATAGTGATATATTCAGCAGAGATTGGAGTGATGGTGTTGGGACAAGCAAATGTGATTATTGGAGTACATTGTTACAACAAAGCAAGGGGATTGGGAGGGATAGGAATATACGTAGGGGCACCTGGTTTTACACAAACAAGGATAGTGAATTGCTATTTGGATTACACAGGAGTGGTGGTGGAAGATCCAGTTCAGGTGCATATAAAAGGATGCTTTTTCTTAGGGAATGCATTGATTGTATTGAAATCAATAGGGGGAGTAATCAGTGGGCTGAATATTGTCGATAACATGTTTTCGGGTGACTATACAGGGGTGAGAATAGTCGAGTTGGATGAATCCAAGACTCCCTTCACTAGAATTGATCAAGTGGTGGTAGATAGAAATAATGTACGCGGGATGGTGGTAAAAACAACAGTAGGAAGAGGATCCACGAGGGCCAATGGGACAACTTGGACAGTAGATTTCTCGAGCCTATTGTTATTTCCTAACCTCATAAAAAATGTAGTGTACTCATTGGAGATGGAGCAAAGTCAGGGTCAAGGTCAGGTTCAGGTATTTCCGAACCATGTGTTAACTAATATAACTCACAACCGAGTAACTGTCCGATCGAATGTAGCAGTAGCAGCTACATTACATGTTCAAGCACACCAAACAGCCTAGGCTTCATGATACATACGATCTTAACTAGTTTGCTGGCCTTGCATTAAAATTGATTCGAAAACTTAATTCAATGTTTCTTGGTTCATCAATTGATGTATAGTATACTAGTAAAGCAAAAGAACAGTCTCCGATGTACTTATTAATGTCGACATTCTAAAAGAAATTTTGAGAGTTTTGATTGAATCTAGACATATATAGTTTTTCTTATTATTACTATATATAAATGCATACACAGTGCACACATATATATTATCTTTTTATAAAATCCCCTCCAGAAATGCTCTTGCATAGCAGACGAGGGAGAGTGTTTTATAAAGTTACAAATATAAAACATAAGTATTGGAGTATTTTATTCAAATACAAGCATATTGAAATATATAAAAGTTACCTCTTTAAGTTGCACATGGGATGTACTCTCGTCATTGACCAACGTATATACAAAATTCATAATGCTTCCTCTTTGCGTTCCAAGGCATTCAATTTTCTCTCCAACTGCAAATCCAAATACATGCTCAGCTATTATAATAGTAGTTGGTGCACAAAAATATTCTTATCAGCTTCCAGTAAGGCAAGGAAACTTAGATCACAGCGGGAAAAATAACCAGATTAACTTCCTTGTAATAGTATGAAAATTATGAGTTTCAAGTTTATAAACGGTTATTTGAGTTCTACAAAGATTTAAAACCATGATTTCGTGATCATAAGTTTACACTTTACATCGGTTGAATTATTCTCTTGAAAACATTATTTGCTTCTAAAATAGTATGAAAGTTCTGTAACCAAGAAATTTTGGTTTCTTATTACAGTTTCTATATCTTTGACTTTCACCACAAAATGCGTATGCTATATATACACTTATACATTTTTAAAAAAAAATCAAATATTATGAATATTTATTTCTTAAAATTCAAATTCATTTTCAAGTCTATTTAAAAACTGGAGAATGAAAATTTTGAGTATAAGGCAATGCATTTTTGTTTCCCTTTTATAGTAAATAAAAGAAAAAGAAACAAAAATTTAATACATTATTGTTTCTTCCTCCAAAAAAAGTTGTTTCTTCCTCCAAAAAAAAAAAACAGAGCAGGAAAATGGATACGAATAGACAAGAAGAAGAAAGAGAATTTTTACAAAAGGACTCAAAGCTACCTCCATTTTCCATTCTTTGAGATCATTTTCTTGCAATGAATGAAATCAATCAAGGAATTGTCAAATTATTCCAATGCGAAATGCAGGGACTAGAACTATCAATTTCCAATTATTTAATCCGTACTTATAAATCAATAGTTATTCTTACTTCTGTAAAATTTTAGTCAATAGTTATTCTTACTTCTGTAAAATTTTAGTATCCCCTTGACCATAAACCAAGCATAACCATCTGTCCAGAAAAACATGATTTCTCAAAAAAAAAAAAAAGAACTTGGAATGAGTTTTTGAACAGAGTATGTAAAACACCTTCTTTTATAAGTAGTTTAGATGAGCACTAATTAAGTGCTTTTTCCAAAATAATTTTCAAAATCGATTTTAAGCTTTTTACTATATAACGAACCATACGTAATTCTTTTCACATACTTTTAATGGCTAAAAAACTTTTTAACAATTTCAAAAGTTAGGCCAAGATTTCCTTAGATGTTTGTGTGCAAATAAATTTAAAACTGATCTAGGAAACATGACTTTACAATCAACTTAACTGCACACCTGAGCATTTTTTAGTCTCTGTTTAGATAATTCCTCATTGAGAGTGCTGACACTGAAATAAGAAATAAATTTTAGTCTGTAGATGATACATAGGGAAATGCTGTCGTCAGAAATCAATGGCGTTGTCTCATACCTCTGATGCAGATGAATCACTTGAGACCATAATTCTCTCTCTCTAGAGAACGCTGGTGTTGGTATCTGCACATGATATAAATGTGCTGATTTCATTAAATTTATATATATGTATGTGTGTCATCAAACTCAACAAATCTAAACACACAAAATTACCAACATCAGGTAAAATTCGTATTTTTGTATAAATAGGAAAAAAGCTTTCAGTGAGAGAAATGAAAAAATGTACAAGAGCATACAAAAATAACTCCACAAAAAGATTCATCAACTAACTTCACGAAGAGATTTCAATCCAACAGAATAATATCAAACTGGACATTTAAATATTTTATCAATGTCATTTCTTTTCTTGAATTTCGTCAACTATACTCCAACTATAACTTAAAATCCTGATATGAGAGTTTGAATACGAGACCTATTCTTGAAAAAAAAATGTCAAATTTGCTATCTTTGCCATATTGGTCTTTTCTCTTTGATGGTCAAATGGGTCAACTAATGATATCTTTCCCACTCATGTTACTATTCTTTAGTAGGTTCCGAATTTCTAATCTTAAGATAGATTCAAAAATCATAGGTCCCAGCTACATTAAAGAATGGTTTTGGCCTCTAAATTTTTGCTTACTGGTACTTTCCATACCATCTTTAAATTATAGTCGGTTTAATTCTATATTTTTCTTAACTCAGAAGTATTTTGAGTTTCATACATATTACTCCAGCTGTATAGCATGGGGATCGATCATATTGGTGTAATCTCTTTCCTATACTACAACGAGTTCTTCAACTGTTTTGATGTTATATCATTTTCCTCATTAATAACAACTACCACAAAAATCTATATTTCACAATGGAAAAAAGAAATGAAAGTTCCTTTTTCTTGATGGAAGAGAAAAATAGAAAAATGCATGAATTTATTAGCTAAAAAGACACAGGAAACAAAAGATTAAGTTATAATTTAATGCAACGCACCAAACTGGCCATACCTGCATTAAGTCAGTCACAGTCACCTCAGCTGACTCTTTGTTCATGCCTGCATCGACTTAAACTTTAACTTGGGCCAAATAATAGCATAGGGGCTTAATGGAAGAATAATGGGAATGAAAATGAAAATTACCAGATGTTTGTCCCAGATATTTAATCGACTTAATAATTTCCTCCTGCCAACATGTATTGAAAAGAGAAAAGCATTATGACAAAGCTTTCTTTTAAAAGCGAGGAAACAGTTTATGAATAGCACAAACCCTCTCCAACTCGTTCTGCTGCAAAATGCAGTACAGTGATGAGAGAAGTGAGGAAGCTGAAAGATTTGTGGGGGATGGAGAGATCGGACTTCCAACTGCATTAAACAAGTTGCCTGCAGAATCCTAGCAGAAAATATGGTGGTGGTTAAGCCCATGCCAAGTTCTGCACTTCTATATGGTAAGATACTCAGAGAATGTCGGCACTTCATGCTTAAATTTAAGGGAGCAAGTTGACATTATGCAGAGAAATCCAGTTTTTTATATGAAGATACTGAGGCAATAGATGGGGTAAAGAATTGTAGAAAGATTTTAAAGAACAAAAAATGAACCATAACGACAACTGATAGTGCAAGATTTGCAACATTGTTAAATAGCCCTAGGAATATCAGATCTACACTATAAACCAAATTTAACTTCGGAAGATGCTAAATTGAAATATAAGATAAAGAAGAGCAAACCAGATTATGAAGTAAATTTTACACTACCATTAAGTTTCAGACCAAAAATTTTCCCTTGAACTGTTACAAGAATGTAAAGCCTCCATTCAGTTAAACACACTTTAATGCATAAATGTACACATAGTTATTTTCACTTATTATGCTGAGTAAATCTGTGAAGTCTAAGGGTTAGAAGGGGCACATGAATGAATCATGACCACATCCGAGAGGGATCTCAAAGATATGCATGTTATGGTTACAAAATGCTCAAAAGAATTGATAGTTACTATTGATACTAACAAGGTGCACTTCCTATACAGTGGCTCAATCGCTTCAAAGACAAGCGTGTTAAACTTGGAGCAATTATGGGTTAGTGATCTTCTAGGAATTTTCATAAGAAACATGTGAGTGAGAACAAAGCAGGTTGAAAGAACTCATGTTGGTCTGTGGGGATAATCTTCAGAAGCAGTCAAGGTAAGTAGGTAGGTAACATGGTTAGGTTGCAAGGGAATGCAAAATAAAGAGGGGAAAAATTCGAATTTTGAATCCTAAGCTTGGGTTGTTACAACATCTACATAGTAATAGAATGTGCTGCAGTTATAAGCACATTGGAAGGGTAATGAGCACCTTAGAATTACGTTAGAGTTCACGCTCTTATAGAAGATATTTGGTTGTGATTGAAAGGAATCTACATCGAGTTGTCTTTACCTTTTTTCTTCGCTTTTGTTGTAACGTTCGTGTGACAGACATGTTCAGGGGAGTCTTGGGGATAAAATTAAGGTTATACTAGCATTCATATAATTTCATAATTCCATTACTATCCTTACTTCTATCCCCCAAAATATCCCTTTAAAGTCTCGCACGGTTTGATGCTTAGATTGCTGTGCGGCTGATTTTCAGTGATTTTATTTGGTTGGTGACTTTAATTTGAAGTTTTGAAAACCTTGAATTTTCATTGATGTCAGTTTTAGTGTAATTCATTCTTAATGATAAAGGTGGTTGGAGTTTCATGACGATCTATATTGTTGTACACAACTAGAATTTTTTTCATTCTACTCATTTTATGTCTATTGTTCTCAATTTTATTTTTTGGTTCTTTTGTTGTTTCTTTTTTATTTTTGCTTTCCTTCGCTGTCCTGTGGAGCTTGTATCCTCAGGCAAACCTTTTCATATATCAATAAAAGGAGTTAGAGTAGCGTCACAAGGCTATGTAGAAAATGATATAAAAGAAATTTCATTAAGATTTAAATGGCATTGCCCACATTTGTTGCCACACACCTTTTCCCCAAGATCTGAAGAAACTTTAGAGTGTCCCTTTACTGCTCCATTTGATGTATAATCTAATGTAAGACACATTTAACCATCAAATTGAAATCAGAAACAAGGCTTGGGACGTATAAGAGCTAGAAGCCCCAGAAAAATGGCATATAACTATATTTCTCTCTCCTCTCTTTACAATATTTAACTGCTATTGTCTGCTAAGAAAAATCTTAAATAATATATAATCATTTAAGAAATACTAAAGGTATCCAAGATTAAATTATCATAATTACGTTGATGTCTAGTTAAACATAAAATCTTGATATTTTTCATCAGAGGACTTCTATAGCACATCGGTCAAGCTAGAATCTTCTGATTTAGGTCGTGTAGATCGCATTTTTAAATCTCACAAAGGGTGGAGGTGAAATTCTCAAAAAATATATTATTTTTTGATTAAAAATTTTGTTTGGAAGTTTGAATAGACTTTTTGTTAACTTGAGAATATTCTTGACAACAAAAACCAAAACCAAGAATAATAGGAAAAGGCAAACACCGACACATGATTGGTGTAGGAATCATTATCCAAACATGGCTTTATAAAGTCCTTCCAAAAAACTTTTCCTCATGAGACATGACAGAACAGCTATTGTAACCTTTTTCATACTTTGAATATTTAGGAAAATTATTTTGCACATATAATACATAAATAGGGACAAGATTCGTGAATTTTTTTCTTTCAGCATCCCTTTCCACCAACGGGGACTGAGGGTAGGCATCATGGATCAAAAATCAAAATATTAAATTTAAGCATTATATCTAGAATCAAACAAATATATTAAAAATTAATCCTTAGCTGTGACATAATATGGTCAAATAAATATTTTGTTCTGAAATCTCACCATCTGTTCTATAGTCTTCTTCCACCACCATTGGCTTAGTTGTGTTTATATCTTCTGTTTGATTTTGTGTAATCAAATCTCCCTCGGAAATTTCGTAGTCATTACTGCATCAAAAAATAAAATTGCAGAGAGTAATAAAAACTGATGTGCTTCAAACTTTCACAAAGGAAATATTGCTTTAGAATTGAAAAACATAACGAGTTTGTGATGAATTAACAGATATCTCCTAGAAAAATGCCTACAAATAAAAATGAGATGACGGGATTCAAAACAGCATAATACTCATAAGGTAGACAAGCAGAGAGAAACTCATACTTGACCACTCCAATAGGCTTAATTGGGAGCGAAGCAGATGAGCTCTCAAAATAACGAAGATCACACACATCCTGTCACAACAGAAAGGTTTGACTAGTTAATTGATTTGAAAGTTCAACCAGTGAAATGAACATATCCAAGGCTCCGAGCTAGTAAAGCATATAGACATCGGACATGGCAGGCATACAGTTTTCCTTTTTCTTCTTTTTCGCCCTTTTTGTGAGAAATTGTAGCAAACTGAAGTATTGAGTTTTGAGGCTATAATTACATAACAAATGATGTCTTAAGAAATCACAATATAAGGTATTTGATAATTAATAATTTCATTCAATAAGTTAAAGTTTCAATAATTCTTGTGATACGAGTATCTTTTTCATCACAATTTTCTCACAACAGCTGTATGCCAATGAGCCAATCAATACTGAAATAAATATTCTATTATTTCAAATCAAATTACTAATCAAATTGATGGGGGGTAGATAGGTACATTCATATGATAATTTATTTGACCTTATGCTTCAATAAAAAAAAAATTATCTTATTTTGACAGTGTCCATTTGTGAAATTTATCGATCTCAAGTATATTTTTCTAAATAAAATCAATCTCAAATATTATCAATTGTCTATTCTGAATACTCAATTTGGATGGAATGGAACAATTCAAAAAATTTGCATAGCAGTAATAGAAGTGAGTAGTTGTGACTTCTTAAATTGGGCCATTCTACATGTCCACCACAGTAAATAAAGATTCATATCAAAGAGAACCGGGATTTAGGTAACGAGACCTCACAGCTAGGTGTAGGATTGGAACAACCCAGTCTTTCTACTGATGTCTTCTCTGAATGTAATCCAAATTCCTTTTCATCTTCTTGTCTTTCATTTACTCCCACGTCCTTTACCTTCATAACTGCATCATCCTGAATCTGTTGGTAGAAAGTTGAAACACAGAACACGATTTAATCCAAATCAAACAAATAAATTAGTCATGGCATGAAGTAAGACACTGCATGTCTGCACCATGCTGTCTAGAGCAAATGCACTTACAAGTCCAGCCTGACTTTTTAAATCATCAAGGTTGAAATTCCAGGCACTCACTCCTCGAATATACTCTTTCTGTATAGCAACACAATATAATATTCTTGGCATGATGAAGGAAACAATGTATAAGTAGAGAACTGTATTATTAGTTGAATCAATGCAAAAGAGGAAATGTGACTTGACTACCCCAATTAAAGATTTAATTGATGCATAGCTCTTTATTTTCTACTCTAAACTAATAATTGATGATGTGATTGGAAGGGCGAAGTTAAACACTTGAACAAACGAATCTATGTGGCAAACGAATCAATGGTATCAGAGCAGGAGGTTCTGAGTTCAAATCTCTGCCAAGTCGTTTCCTCCATTTAAAATTGAATTCCACTAGTAGGGCATTTCTCAAATTTCTATACCCACAAGTGAGGGAGAGTATTGATTGATGTAATTAAATTTACCTCAACCCATCAGTTTAAGTTTTTTGATTGATTGGTGATTTAATATAATTCGACACTTTCTTTAAAAACGAAAAATGAGTTAAAATTAGTAAAGAATGGCAATAGAAATGGAGGAGAATGATTCATACTCATCCCCCATTCAGTCAAGTAAACAAGACCTGATGTACTTCCTGAAAACTAATAAAAGACAGGCAAGCTCTAGAACTTCTCCTCTAGGTGGTGGTGTTTTAACATAGGATAAATATCATATGGCTCTAAGCGGAAGAAAAGAAAACAAACAAAACAAACCTGTGACAGTTGCTCTTTATCTCCAAATAGAGTCTTGTTCTTCCCAAGAAGTTCGGCCTCTTTTTCCTAATGTAATTAGTTCAAGCAATATAAATAATAGCAGAATGGACAGTTTAGAGGCTAAAAAAGAAAATCTAGGCTGAGCTACAAACCTTCACCATCTTGAAGCGAGCTTCAAGAGATGGAAGGCCATGAAGAATAGTGCGAACAAGATATTCATTTGATCGTCCTTGTTTAAAAAATGAGTGCTTTAGAAGCTTTTCTGCATCAGGACGTTTTTTTGGATCCTTCACTAGGCATGTGGCTACCATTTCTTTAAATGACTGCAAATAATCTCTTTATTTGCAAAAATCAACATTTCAAAGACCAATAGATGTCTGAAACTAAAAGAAGAACCTTTGAGAATCTCTTGTCTCGTTCATAATGAAGACCAGGAGGTGCATTTTGTAAGGTCATCAGCAAAACCTGCAACAAACAATAACAAATTTAGAAACAGAGTAGCAATAAATACATTAACTACACAGGAAACTTAATCTAAATCTTATAATTACCTTCATTGGGGGATATTTGGAAAACGGGGCATGTCCATGAGCAAGTTCAAGTGCTGTTATTCCAAAGGACCAGATGTCTGCCCTGTTAATATGGTTCGGGAGTCAGAAAAGTAAGTAGTCTTGGAGCAACCAATCTCCACGACCGATGAAGGTACGATGTGAAAAATTAAAGAAAAAAATATACAACTTTAGCAATAAATATTAGATAAGAAATAACTCAGCCTGAAGTCATATCCATGCAATTGCTGCATAACTTCAGGAGCCATCCTGCATCAAAATAGGAGGGAAAATACAAACAAAATATTCAAGTCCATATGACGATAACTAATAATTTGGACCAATAAACAACGGCTGAAGAGCCTTTAATATCGTTCAAAAGGTGTACGTTAAAAGTAAAACACACACCAGCAAGGAGTTCCCACGAAAGTATTTCTTGAACGTTGTCTGTCTCCAGTATCAAACATGCTGGCTGACACTCCGAAATCAGCTAGCTTGACTGCACCATTTGAATCAATTAAAATATTCCCAGCCTTCAATTAAGAAGTTTCAAAGCATAGTAAGATGATTGGAATAACGCCTTAACTCCAATGTGAAAGGAAGCAAAATATCAACAAATGATGCTATGCAAATACGAAATTAGAAAAAAAAAAATCTCATTTCTAACCATCAAAATATATATAAACAACATTGAGAAGCCGAAATAGAGAAACTTGAGTACGGAAGCTCAGCATCTAAAACCGTTTGACTTATTTGTGCAACTATTTCTGATCATATAAAGATCCCTTTATTGGTTATATGGAGTTCAAGTTGACCCTTACAGAAGTCATTTAATATAAGTGTGAGCCAACCAATTCCTAACACTCGCATGACTTCCAAACCAAACTGTGAGCCTCTGTGGCATCCGTACAGAGCGGCAAATGGCAGCTACTAAGCTGAGCAAATATTAACTCTGAAATATGTCCTTAACTTTTGCGTGACTAAAAAGTTAGACCAAGTTTTCGAGACGAGATGTTGGTCAAATTACGCAGAACAGCCTTTTTACAGAATGCTACATGTTTTCCTGTCAAAATTTGAAAGATGTAGCAAGAATACAAGATACCTTCACATCTCTGTGAATGTGACCATCGGAATGAAGATAAACAAGAGCTTTGAGGACTTCGCGCAACAAAATAGCAATAATAGGCTCCTCAAGTCCTTCTGGATGGGCCCATTTCATTATATGTAGGCATGATCCTCCAGCCATGTATGGCATCACTATCCAAAGGTTGTGAGCTGTAGTGAAAGAACAATGTGCTCGCAATACATTGGTATGATCAATCAAGGTCATTGTGTTTACTTCTCGACGGGTACCTTCCTGAGTTATATATCATATAAAAAGAACGAATAAGTATTAATAACAGATAAATAGCGGGATAATATTATCTTGAAGTAACTTAAGCTTGTATTAAAAAATTCAACCATAAATAACTAGACTAGTAAAGGAGCAAAATAAGCATCATAGCTCCATGGTATTGCTGGGTGGTGACAACCATTTGGTATTTGAACTAGTACAGAAAAAAAATATATTTATAAATCTAACAACCATGGGAAAACCCTCCAAGGTGATTGTATTTTGGAGTTGATGAGAGGAGAGGAGAGGAGAGGAAGTGGAGGAATAAAAGGAAATGTGGTAATTTGAAGATATGAAGTACTTGTTTTGGGATTGGTGTTTTAGAGAGAAGAGATTGTAAAAAAAATTTGGGATTTGTGTTTTGAAGAAAAGATATATATTTAGATAGAATTTGATATAAAATTTGATTTGATGTTTCATGGGATGTTGGAGAGAAGTTGAGGAAGAGTTAAGAAGAGGTTGTGATGTACTAAAAACAAACAAGGAGTTAAAATGCTCCTCTTCCTCTCCTCTTCCTCTCCTCTAAATCCAATCACCCCCAAATGATTTCATTATTAAGTCCTTCCCGATATGTTGAGAGTCAAAAGAAAACAAAATTTCTGGTGTAGAATTACCTGGAAATATTAAATTCAGTCAAAAAACAAAACATATGTTACTAATTTTTGTAAGGAAATTTACATCCAACAAGAGATGTTTTTGTTATAATGGTTGAGGTGATAGGGAAAACTATTCAGAAATCAGGAGATAAATTCAGTCGCAATATTAGCTATCAGATATGGGGAATTGATATGACGTGCAGTTAGTGTCACTAAACTATATTTTGTGCAGAAAACTAAAGGGCACGTACCAGGTCATTATTGCACCTCTCTAAGTCAAGAACCTTAATAGCAACAATCTCATTTAATGGAACGCAAAGAGCCCTGTACACGGTTGCACTAACACCCTCACCAACTTCTTCGTATAACTTATAATCTTTTGAGTTCACAGGATATTTCTTCTCTGGCTTATAACCCATGACCCTTTACATCACAGTAAAACATTAAAACATTAAGATAAAAATAAAATTACCTTTTAAATAAATGTATGTTTTATCGAGATTTAAAATTAATGTTAGAAGTTTAGCACTTTAATCACCTCCTACTTTGAGTGCAAAGAAAAGAAATAATATGTTTACTGATTCCCTTGAGACGGCTACTTACAGTTTCTTTTTAACAGACTTCAAACAAGGAAGACCTGAAGCAACACAACGTAACATCTTTGCTGTTTTGATGATCAAACTGCAATTCAATAATCTCTTTGCATCTAACCAACACCTAAGCTATTAAGATCCAGCAGTCAGAAATGAGCGTTCACAACCTTAGGAAATGGTTGAATTAATTGTATAATGTAAAGCTCAATCTGGAAGAAACAGACATGCGCCCTTTTTCTAACAAAAACATTGAGGATCTCACATTCGAAAAGTAAGGAGGCTTTGTAATCTTTATTAAAAAAAATGGGCTACTTCCCTGGTTACCTATTGGTTTTGAGATGGAATCACTTATAATCTAATATGATATCAGAGTTCATTAAATCCTTACTGGTATTCAATCTAGGATCCGATCCAAGAATGGTGAATCCAAAGAGACCCCATCGGGACATGCTGATGATCCTACACCGTAAAAGTGAAAAGGTCCACAATCTTTATAAGAAAGTTGACTAATAATTACCAATTGGTTTAAACAAAAAGAGGAGGATGAAAAACCTAGACTGGACTTTAAAGTAGGTGAAACTCTTGAAATTGCACAACTTAGATCAGTAGATGATTGGCTCATGAATCATAATCGATTAACAACGTGGAAAGCTAACAAATCAAATTCAAGTGACATACAATAGCCGGTTCCCCACGCACATTTCTTTCATTTATTGTTTCTGTCCTAGATGTTAAAACTTAAAACCTCCGTTTCATACGAATTTAGCTACCGATTGTGAAGACATCACATTGCATTATCAGCCACACTTCCAGAATCTCAAATCAAGTAAGATGACCAAAATGTACAGTAAAAGACACCAATTCAAAATAAAAACAAGTATAAATCTAAACAGAGCTACAAAGCATGGAAAAGTTTTGAGAAAACAAGTATAAAAGAGATAGAACTAAGACAATTCGATGATAAACTTGATAACAAATGCTGAACGATTAACAAACCTCAAGAATCTCCAGTAATGAAAATACCATAACCGAATCCAAATCAACAGAAGTGACGCGGATTCAGTTAGAGATCAATCTGTCATGTATAAAGACGACGAAAACGATGACGATGCCGCATTGAATTCCTCTCCTCGTTTCTGACATAACTTTCACAGCAAGCACAGAAACCAAACTGTTCAATTAAAAGTGCGCGATCAAATTTCCATGAAAAACGATCGAAAACGAGAAACAAAAGTATTAGCAGATCGTTGCAGGCTTAAGAGACGAAGATGAAAGTCCAAGAGAACTGATTCTTCAGTGGAAAATGGAAGTTGAAACTGCGAGAGAATCGAAGAGTGGCAAACTTTACAGAGAAGAAAGTAGGGACCATGCGCGATATTTTGAATTATCGAACTGATTGAGAGAGATTTCGATCACTTTATCGCGCTATATTGGTCTAAGTCAACTATTGCGCTTATAGAGTTGTCAACGGTAAATCTCCATCGTCCGATGTCTGATTGAGACGTCATATTATGACTTTGTTTGGCTTTTTGATAAACTTCTAATTTTCAATTCATTACATTATAAATTTATTTGGTTTAGAAATAGTACTTGGTATTAAAAACAAAATCCAATTATATGACTTGGAAAAAGTCAAAAAAAAAATGAAAAAGGTTGTAATTTAGTTTTATATAATTTTTAAAATTAGTGTTTGATTCAAATGATTTGATCAACCTAATAAAAAATTATTTTCGTTAGTAGATAGAAATAGATGGTATGTCTAATTATTTCATTGTTAATTACAACGTACTAGTTGATTGTGAGTTAGTAAAAATAATGATTGATTGTGTGAG
>JBBMEG010000018.1:9153172-9164796 GCA_037832605.1 Cyclanthera cordifolia
TGAGATCAAAGACTTCGGTGATATACAGTATGCACTGTTCAGTCGACATGAATTGGATGTAGATTTCCTTTCAGAATTATTGATGATTTGAATTAGAATTGTGGAAATGCATGAACTAAGCATCTTAATCCTAGAAGTAGGTTGAATTTTGTGTGATTTGGTTTTGGAGATTTTTCCATTTCATCATTATTTTGTGTGTTTTATTTTCAGTATTTGGTTTCTTCAGGATGATGCTGAAGGAGAAAGCCGGGTCTTTTAGCCTAGTTCTTGAAAGGCCAGTAACTCCTTTTCCAATTCAACAGCTTCTGATTTCAAACGATTTGGATATTTTATTTAATCGAGGTAGAGTACCTATTGCTACTTGGAAGAAAGAAGTTTTAGCTTCAAATTTACAAACACCTGATGCAAGCAATGCGAATTCTGGCTTTGCGACTTTCTCCTCTAAGTTCTCAACATCACAAGGTTGGAAACTTCTTAATGACGAAGATGGAGATGTCAAATCAATGCAGAGAAACATTCTCACACCTCAGATCAGCCAGCTTGTCGGTATATTTACCGAAGAGGATCCCGGAGAAGGAGAATGGGCTCATGGGAGCTTCCCCTTAGATGAATATGTCAAGGCATTAGAACGATCAAAAGGGGAGCTATATTATGATCACTCTCGTGGTATGAGCTATAGTAAGGTGGGTTTTCTTTACTCATAAGCTACTTTTTGTGGCTTGCCTGTAAATTCAACATGTTTGAATCAAGAATTCATCAATTCCCTGGAACAGCAAAGTTTTTATATTCATAATTCATACCATAGCATGGAGCTACCTTTCTTATTCAAATGTGCTGTGCTGATAGATTACAGAGCAAATTTATGTGGGGTCATGTTTACAGACTGAAGAAGATGTTGAGGCTTTGTCGAATAACGTGGTTAGTGCCTTTTCAATGTTTGTTCATTTATTTAATACGAAAACATGCTTAGAGGTTCATGCGGCTGATCCTGATAGTAGCCATTAGACACATTTTATTAGAGTTCGGTCCTTTTTATTTAGATGTATTGCAGGGATCTTCAGCATATTTTCAAGTAGATGGAGAAAAGGTGTAATTTAAATCAAGTATGCTATCATAATCTACCTAGATTTACAGACAGGATGATAAATGATCAACTATTGTACCAAAGTATGTTGTTCTAGATTTTATGATGGATAGCAGTATATTGCAGGTATTCATTAAATCGACCTTCGAAACAAACAATATGATACACAAGGAATCATCTTGAGTCATGGTCAATGTGCCCTGAGTAACAATCAACTCATAGCGCAGTTGGTACAATTTTAATCAAACTGAGACTCATTTTTAGATTTTCTTTGTTCCTTGTCTTGTCCTATATTGAGAGATGTGTACAACTAAGCCAAGTTTGTGAACCATGTCTTATTCTATCTCGGATGCAAACAGATTTCTGTTCTGTCTAACTAGGTTACGAAAAAGTTGAAGCTGACTTGAATTATTTTTCTTCTGTTTTGAAATTTGCTTTTCCTATTGTTCACCTGCTCAGTTCTTAGTCCATCTTGATTTTGATTACACCTCTTTTGAACATTTGCTGCAGGGAATCACCGCAGTTCTGAATTTTCAAAGTGCAACCGAGGCAGAAAACTGGAGGATTAGCTCCAAGTTAATCAATGAGTCATGCCAAAAATTTGATATTCTCATGATCAACTATCCTATCAGGTGAGTAAGCTTTGTACCATATCCTGCTCAAGTTGAAGGAATGTGATAAGATCGGAACTATCTAATGAACATTATATTGAACATAGAATAGGTATACAAGATAGCCAAGTGATAAGAGATACTTGGACTCTCCCAAACTCTTGAGATCTCTTAAACCCTAATTCTAATATAATTCATAGCTCACTTTCACTACCCGTATTTATAACCATAATCCTCTAACTATCTCTCTAACCAATTGCTTATATGCCCCTATATTATTCCTTAATACCCTAAGGCCCCTAATCCATTTATACCCTCACCTGTAAAACACCTTTTCTTCAAGTTGGGTTTACAAACATTGAAACATAAAAGAGGAAAAACAAACAAAAAAAGTTATGTTTTTTTTTTCCGGCAGCGATGGCTGATGACAGTGGACCGAGGTGGCAGCGGGAGACGAGCAATGCCCAAAAGACGGGTCCGTTTAATGTCCCATCTTTTATGTTTTACATAATTGGGCCTATTTAAAAGAAATTCGAGCCCACTGTAGTATATCCACACAAGTCCATTCTTCTTTTTTTTTTTTTTTTTGAGTACAAATTGGGGAGGGGATAACAAGCCCTAGGCGTCTACTACTCTCAAATAAATTGAGAGCTAATCCGTGAAAGGTGTTAAATTGGAATAACACCAAATAATGAAACAACTGCCCAACTGATTCATTCAGTAGTCCATTCTTCCTTCTTCTTTAACTAGGAAACCTTAGTCATCTAATACTTTTATTTTTTTTAATTTTAATTTCCTTGCCAAATTCGCGGGCTGCATTTTTCCTTTATTTTTTGTCTTCTTTTTTATTTTTTCTTTTCTTCTTTCTTCTCGGAACACACTATTTATTTTCTTTTTCTTTTCTTCTTCACAATCTCAGCAAGCGACATCACAGCTTCAAATCCTCCACTACCCATCATCTTCTTCTGCCTGTATTCTTTCTTTTCTGATTTCTGCAAATGGCAAATCGGCTTCAAAAAATATTTCCACGAACAACGGCTCTTACAATCTTTTTTTCCAGTACCTGCGGGCTAATGGCGCACGACTTTTCTTCTTTGTCTGACTTTGGCATGATCGCCTCTTGCTCTTCTTCAACCTCTGACGAACTCGGTGCATCTTCTCTCATTTTCTTTCTTTAATTGCTTGCATTTTTCTCTTCCGTGATTGCTTCACTCGAGGTTTCTGCCAATATTTCATCTCCTTCCACTTTCGATGACGACCTTCCTTTCCGTCAATCACCTCAGATTTGTAAGTTTCTTTCTCATCATTCTTCATAATATATTCTTCACATATTGCCTTTTTCTTTTTATCCTTCTTCTCAATTTCTTTTGCAGAACTACTTCTATTTCTGCCACTTCCTCTTCTTTTTGTATCTCCAGCAATCTTTCATCCCTTCTTTTCTTAATAGCCTCCCATATATTCTTCATACTTTCCAAGTCTTCAAAACAATTCTTTCCCATGGCCCGAACGGATTGAAATAGCTCTGATACCAATGGATAAGATCCGAACTATCTAACTAACATTATATTGAATATAGAATAAGTACACAAGATAGCCAAGTGATTTGAGTTACTTGGACCCTCTCTAACTCTTGAGATCTCTCAACCCCTAACTCTCATAAAATTCATTGCTTCCTTTCACTACCCATAACTCTCCTATTTATAATCATAATCCTCTAATTAACTCTCTAGTCAATTGCTTATATGCCCCTATATTATTCTGTTAGGATTGGGTCTTAGATGAAATAAGAATAGTTGGGAGGGACATATAAGCAAAATAATTAGAGAGCTTCTTAGAGATTTTGGTTATAAATAGAGAGGTTGTGTGTGGAAAAGATAGGCATATTTTGAGTGCTTTCATTAGGGCTCATAGAGAGGATTCTCTAGAGAGAAATGAAGGTTCCAAGTCCTATTCGAACTTGGCTTATCTTGTATTGCTTTTATTTTGTTTTTCAATATAATTTTAGTTGTTAGTGTTCTTGTTTTAGTTTGGATCCTATTATATTCCTTAATACCCCAAGGCCCCTAATCTATCAGAATGGTGCTATATGTATCACTGTGTTACTTTCTGTTAATAAGTTTTAGGATAAAATATCATTTTGGTCTTTCAACTTTGACAATTGTTTCATTTTGGTCTCCGTACTTTCAAAAGTTCAATTTTAGTCCATAAACTTTGAAATATGTTCCATTTTAGTTTATGAACCTTAAGATACGTTCCATTCTAGTCCTGAACTCTCAAAAATTCAAATTTAGTCACTAAATTTTGAGATTTGTTCGGTTTTGATCCATGAATTTTCAAAAAATAAAAAATTGGTCCTTATAATTTACTTTGTTTTAAAAAAGTTACCACAGTTTTCTAAATTTTTTAAAAATATATTCACATTTTTTCTTTGATTGTATTAAAATTATTAACAATATTGAACTAATTTCGATTAATATTATCTTCAAAATTTTTATAGGATTAATTTAAAATTTTTTTTATAAAGTAGGAGGACTAAAATTGAACTTTTAAAAATGGCTAAAATAGAACAAATCTCAAAGTTTAGGGACTGAAATTGGACTTTTGAAATCTAGGACCCAAAATGGAACGAATGTCAAAGTTCAGGACCAAAATTTACTTTCATTTTTATCACTCAGAAAGTTTATTATTGAACAGTTGATGCATTATGAGCGCAATTGTGAAGTTTCTGAAAAGAATTTTCTTGGTATAGTAAATGAATTCCTTTTAGTAACTTTTTATTTTAAAATTATCTTTAATAATGTTCACCATCTTGCTCATTTCCCTTTACCAAGATGTGGTTATGCTACTTTAAGAATGCGACCAAGGGCAATAAAAAATGGGAATTCTAATCGTGCTAAGTGTCGATTATGTTGATTTCGTAATCTCGTAATAGCATGACCAATTTTTGTAATTTTCTTTTCTTTCAGGGATGGAGATTCTTATGATTTGAGGAAAAAACTACCATTTTGTGTGGGCTTACTTCTACGACTTTTAAAAAAGAATCACCGAGTTTTTGTAACATGTACCACCGGTTTTGATCGATCTCCAGCCAGTGTGATTGCATATCTACACTGGATGACCGATACTTCTCTTCATGCAGCTTATAACTTTATCACCAGTTTGCATTCCTGCAAGCCTGACAGGTTTTCTCAATACCACCTTTATAATCGTGTAGGAGTCAATGCATATCATAATTCAGTTGAAGAGAATGGCATTCCACAAAAGTTGTGTTGGAGATATTCACCTTGTGGCCATTTGTCCCACATTGAAAATGTGAGGATTCTTTAACACATCTATATGACATGTGGACTACTCCTCTCATAGTCAATTGATTTTGAAGTGGATGCTTACACTATCTAATATGGTATCAGAGTTCCGGGTTATTGACCCCCAAAATTCCAAGGACCCACCCAAGCTGGCAAAAACTTAAGTGGCCATTTAATGATCCAAAAATTTGATTCCGACTCAAACGAGTAAACGCCAAAGCGGGTATTCCGGGTCACAAATTCGGATTTAATCTAAAATGATTTTCCCATAAATGGTGCCATCTTGAAAAGAACAGGTTGGAGATACTCACAACAGGAGGACGTATTTCATTGATAATATGAAATGGAAAAAAAAAAAGAAAAGAAGGAGAAAGCTATAAAGCCATGAATTTCATATTGCAGTCCCAATTATAAGGGATGTAAGACTGCATATCCTGGAAGGAGTTAACACCAAGAAAGCGCAGTTGAATAAAATGGCATTTCATGTTAATTGGAAGAACTAACGTGATTGCCCATCACTGATTTAGAAGTAGAATAATTTACATATCCATGTAGAAGTCGAGAAAATCAAATACTATTTCTCGTAAATGGCTGCTCGTAGCTAGCCTCACTATATGATCGGGGGCACCAGTGCCCATCCAAAGGCTCTACCAACAAAGGCTTCGGAATCAGAGCTTAGCTATTATATTTCTCTCCATAGATTTTAAGTAGATGCTCAAATTCTTTTTTGCAGGCCAGCAATCGCTTGTGCTACCTGGGATCTCATAGCAATGGTGGAACATGGAAGGCATGATGGACCTCCCACTCATGCCATTACTTTCGTATGGAATGGACAAGAGGTAATTGTTGAATCGGTCAGCATATCTTAACTTTCTTTTCGTTATTCTATTTACGAAGAAAAATGTCTCCACTTTTTGTTTGGTACAGGGGGAGGATGTAAATTTGGTCGGAGATTTTACTGGTAACTGGAAAGAACCGGTCAAGGCTAGTCACAAGGGTGGGCCAAGATATGAAGTAGAAATGAAGCTTCCTCAAGGGAAGTAAGTATAAAACAAGGCCATTATAGAGTCTTAGACTTGGGTTTTAATGAAACTTCCCCAAAATTTAAGCGTGTTTTTTCTCAAATTCTCAATTTTTAAAATCGAAAATACGGTTTTTAAAAACATAGATAAAATGTAGATTGTAGATAGAAAGGAAAGTCATAGATTAGAGTAGGTGTTGTAGGCTTTGTTTTAAAACAATTTCAAACTAAAAACAAAATAATTATCAAACGGGCCCAAAATATAAGCTTCTACCTCAATCTACTAAATTCATCTTTGTCGATAAGTTTAATTTCGAAAGTTTCAGTCATCCTTCTATGATCCTACTGAATTCAACTCAAAATATCTGCTCCACATCCAATGACAATGCTGATTGATTTTTTTGTCTCCCATGTGATTTAATTTCATTTTCTTCCCCTAACATTCATTCTTGTCATTTTCCTAATGAATTATGGAGTCAGCCATCCCTCCTCAAGGAATACCAACTTCAACCTAATTTAGTTCCAAGATATTAGGTACGTTATGTGTGGTTGTAGGTCTTGGTCGAAAGTTGAAATACGTCACTTAAGAAACTAAACGTGAAAAATCATTTATCTGGCTACTATTTACGTGCTATCATCAAGGCAAAAGTGGGTCCTACCTTACCTCTTACAGGCCTTACAAAATGCAGCCACAGGGGGTGACTTGTAGCATCCTGACTGGCCCTTTTTTCTGACATCCGTGAATTTTCACAAATTATATCATCTAATCTTACAATATATGAATGTCAAAAATATCCGTAAGCAATTAATTCTTAAGTAGGTGTATACCATAGATTGAATATGTAGGAAGGTATTAAAACGTATAATTGTGGAGTGATTAGAAATGACGGGATAATTTGAGTGGTTAGAGTGATATTGAAAGTCATATTTAATAGTTTTATATAAACTTCAAACAAACACTTCTGTAGGAAACTAATTCCTAAATAGGTCGTCACTTAGATTCAGTGATTCGCATTGTGCCTTTCCTAGCTCAAGTAAATCTAATTAGCTGCCTCTTTCCCATCAGGTTATATGTGTTTTGTTTTGTTTATAAAATTATTTTGAACTATAAAATTTTTAACCATAATTTGCATTTGCTTTCTTTGTATGTGGGTTGGCTGAAAATTTCATTCTCCATACATAACATTGGAACGTGATATTGCAACTTAGACGTTGGAAGCGTATCATTGTTGTTTATGAAAATCCATAGTCGTGGCTCAACTGCATATTTTGCTTAATCGTATCGATTTAATAGCCGGAAACTAACTGTTAATAAAGGATTGAAATGAAAAGCAGTATTAAACTACAATATTGATTTTGATGGGGTTTAGGTATTACTACAAATACATCACAAATGGTCAGTGGAAGCACTCAACAACTTCACCTGCTGAAAGGGATGACAAGGGGAATGTCAACAATGTAATAGTCATCGGCGACACTGCCAGTGTTAGGCCTTCAGTTCAACCGCAGAAAAAAGTAAGTTTCTTCTCTACTCTTGAATATTAGTGTAGTTGTTTTTTCCAAGTCTTTAAGGTTCCAACAATCTTAACCGATACTTATCCAAGTCTTAAAGTTTCAACAATCTTAACCGACGAAACTGAACTGAATCTAATCGATCTAATAAATCAGTTCGGTTTTTTAGAAAAATATTGGATCATTCGGTTTGATATTTTAGAAAATCGAAATACATTGGTTTGATTTCTTTCTTAAAGAAAGAATCAACAAAAAGCACAAACGGGATTGAACCAAATATATAAATATTAAAAAAAATGGTATTTAGATTGGATGGAAGACCAAAAATAAATGTAAAATATGGAATAAAAACATTGTAAATATTGTGATATTTATGGAAAATGTTGTTTTTGGTTAGTAAAATAAAAATTATTACAATCAAATTAAAATCAAATTCACAATGAGACAAAAAATTTGAAAATAAATCAAATTTATATCGAAACCAAAACAAAAAAATGAACCTAATAAAAATTGAACCACTAGTTTTGTCTGTTATTGAACATCAGTTTGGACCTAATTATTGAAAAACCAAAGGTATTGGTTTGATTGTTGGTTTGGTTTAAAATCGACAAAAACCAAATCGAAAATATCGTTAAATAGAATGAAACCTTCATGAATGACTTGGTGGTCAAAGTGAGTCTTAACTAATTGGCGATGTTTTGTTTATGATGCTCACACCTTATTAAAAATTACTTTACTACAAGTTCTTTTTTTTTTAAATTCAAATATGGTAGGATTAGACGTACGTGAAAATAGTCAAAGTGTGCATAAGCTGCCATGAACAGTTTTGAATATTTAAAAAATATCAATAAAATTGTGACGTGGTATGGTCATTAGTGGCTGAAATTTATCTAGTGAACATAACTAATCAACATTTCATGAATTTTATTCATTAACAACAAATGGATGTCATTATGAATTGACCTAGTGGTTAGATCTGTTTTGAAATTTAATTGTTTTTTTAAGTTGTACAATATTTTAAGAAATTAGTTGAAACTTTGAGGTTCGATTATGTTAGGCTTGCTTTTTCTCTAAATTTACACCAACTTGACAATTTATTATCGACAAATTATAACATTGTGTATGGGAGGAACTATATTGAATTAGAGTCAATTTTACAGGGACTAAATTGAAACTCTTTGAATGATAGGGACTAAAAGTAAATGAAATGTTCAAACCATGAAAAACTAAACCGTGATTGATATTTTGTATTGAAGGATGCAAATATTGTGAAGGTAATTGAAAGACCACTGACAGAGAACGAGCGGTTTATGTTGGCTAAAGCGGCTCGTTGTGTTGCATTTTCTGTATGTCCAATTAGGCTAACTCCCAAGTAGTTTGGAATTTGGACACATTTTTGCATAGCTTCTTTCTTTTTTTCTATTTTTTTTTTAAATTCAAACTGTTCATTTGTTACATTTTGGATAGCTAATCGTACATATACATATATATAAATATATATAACAAAAGTTACAATATTTTATATCTTAGTTCTAATCCTATATTCCAGATATAAAAGCTTTTTTTTTTTTTTTAGTACAAAGGGAAATTGGAGACTCGAATAACAGATTTTGTGAATGTAATATATTGCTAATATTAGTTGAGCTATGCTTGTTTTGACAGAGTGATTACTGCAATTATATTGCTTTCTTGTACTATTACTGTCAAAGTGATCATTTAACTCAATAATAATTGGTATGGATTAATTAGTAAAAGATTAAGTTTAAATTTTCTATTCCATTTTTTTATTCTATCAAATACATAGTTTAAATTTTCGAGCATTATTAAGAAATATGACCAATATAACATTTCTAGGCAATGGTAAAAATTTGACCATACTAATTTATTTCATCAATGGACAATAATATAGTTCAAGTGGCATAATGTGTATATTTGTGATTAAGATGACATGAGTTCCATCTTTTACTTTCAATTACCATTGAACTAAAAAAGAAAATTGAATAAATTAGATACTGATTGCCTAATTTGCTACTATTAAAGCTTAAATGGCAATGCTTATGATTAAGAAAAGTTCAGCAATCACTAACAAATTAGACAGTGATAGCCTAGTTTGTTAATATTGACCAGGATATTAGATGTTCAAGTCTCTTGATTTAAATGTTGTTGAATTGAATCAATTTATCATTTTAAAATTTTAATTTAAACATTAATTCATAAGTATAGCTTTAATAACACCATGTATGTCTTAGTAATGATTAAGTTAAGATTGGAGAATTAACTCTGAGTTAAAAAAAGAATTTATATATTTGACTTTCATTTATTTGAGTGTACTGGTGCCCTCTTTCTCAATTTATACTCAAAAATTAAAAAATATATAAAAAAAAAAAAAGAAAAAACTCAGTTAACTGCAAAATTGATCATCTGTAACTTAGTTAAAAATTTTAAATGTTGAAGGTGAGGGTCAAATTCTCCAACCATATAAATGCAATTGGGGGTAAATTTCACAAAATATACAAAATCATGGGCCAATTTTGACATTAAGAAGTCAAGAAGGGTATATAAGAAAGAAAAACAAAACCCTGATTTGTTAATAGTTCGTTCATATTACTTCATTCAATTCGTCCATTTGTCCTCATCGAAAAAAGGTCGAAAACTATGTGAAGAAAATGTCGACATTTCATCGTAATTCCTTTCTTTGCCATTTTCCGTCCTTAGCTTATACATATCAATTTCAATTTTCCTCGTCAATGGAACCTCCATTTTCTCTCTCTCTTTCTCCATTACAGACACTAACGAATTAAACAATCTCCATCATGGCCGACGGCGGATACACCTTCATTCCGCCGCTTTCTTGCCGGAAAGACCAATCCTCCGCTGCATTCACTGACTCTCTGATTTTTATTATTATTTTTTTTCCCTCATCGCCGGCGGCGGAATCGCCAAATTTCAGATGCAGATGGAGTTTTTGCCATCGGGTTGTCTTCGGGCCTAATCTATATTTGAAGTTAGGGCTCTGTTTCTTTTGGGCCTAGTTATGGTTTGCATGGGCTTCTCTCTTGGCCTCAACTCAACCCAATTGGCTCAAATCCAAGGTAAGCATTTTCTAAAATGGATACAAATTGCATTTAATATTTCATAGAAAACTTTTTCAAATCTAAAAAATAATTATAAATATTAGTTACTTCCAAAAAAAAAATAAAATAATAATAATAATAAATAAATAAATAAATAAATAAATATGTATATATATATATATATATATATAGCAAACGTACTTGTATTAATGAGTATCCATTACAACTTTCCTATTTTATATAAGTTAAATTAGAGTAGATGGTAATTTTTATAGATTCTTCTCTCTTTAACTTTTTAATTTTATAGTCCATAATTCACTATTTAAACTAATTAAAACATTTTTTTTTTTTAATTCTACATGGATAAGTCAAAACTAGTAGGAGCTTCTTATCACTAGGGTTCGAAATCTTCTGAAAATTGTTGTTGAATTCAAATAAAACATACGTAATTATTAATATTCTTTTGGGGTTTTTATAAGAATTTAAAATAGCACATGATAATCAATTATTAACCACCGGAAGGATGGATGCTGTAGAATTAACGTACTAAATTTGATCTTGAAAATCGTTATTTAGCTCTCATTAGAAAGTTAGAAAACATTACAACACTACAATATTTATTTATTTCTTCACTATCAACTAATTAGATTACTATATTATTTGAGGAGTCTCACATAATTTTTAACTATTTATTTTAAATCATAGATATTTTCAAGAAAGTTAAGAGAGAGGTTTTATGGGAGTAGTTGGATTTTAGGTCCACATGATGAGAGTGAGAGAAGATAAGAGGGGTGTTGAAAATGTTCCATGTGTCATGTTTCTTTACCATTAAAACTCCTTTTTTTAGTGATCTTTTTTTTGTTGTTGTTGTTGATTCAATCTCTAATTTCTTACCCATTTTATCCTTTTTCTCACTCAAACAATACCTCATATCATTTTGTGGTACATATCTTTCTTGGGGTTTAAAGATATTCTCATTTGGAGATAGCACCATTTCATTTTTATATCTACATTATT
>JBBMEG010000018.1:9192907-9253991 GCA_037832605.1 Cyclanthera cordifolia
AAAAAAAAATCAATTTTGTGGCTAATAAGTCTCCCTCATTGAAAGATTAAATATATAAATTGATCTTAATTTGATTTTTAATTTTTGGTTTTTGAAAATTAAGCTTGAAAGTGGTCCTAACCTAAACAAGCATTTGAATGGTAAATCAAATTCTAAAATCAAAATCGAGTGTTTGACAAATATTGATTTTTAGTTTCCAAAATATTGAATTGTAAGTAAAATTCTAAAAACAAGATCGAGTTCTTGAAAACTAATTTTTTAGGCTCCATTTGTTAACTATTTTGTTTTTAAAATTTATGGCTACACTTACAACATTATATAATTTTCATGACTTTGATGTCTATATCTTACTTGTACATTAAAAACAAAACCAAAATTTGTAAGCTAAAAAAAAAAACTTTCAAATACTTATTTTTGTTTATGAAATTTGGTTAGGATTCATATATTTACTTAACAAAGATGAGACATAGGTATAAAATTGAAGTAAATATAGGCTTAAATTTTAAAAATAAAAAATAAAAAATAAAATGGTTATAAAACGGGGTCTTAGTTTCTTAAGATAAATAATTCATAGGTGAGAATTGTATTTATAGACCTAATTTTGAAAAGTAAAAAACCAAATGATTTTGGGATGTAGTATAAATAATGAAGTTTGCAACCCATCTAACTGTTAAATTGACAAAGTTAATAACAACCACCTACTAAACATAAAGGTCAAGAACTTACTAATAACCATTTTGATTTTCAAAATTAAGCCCAGTTACAATAATTATTTAGCCTTTAATTTTCTTAATATCTACCTTTGTCCTAATTTTTAAAAACCAAATCAAAATTTAAAAACTAAATAAACTTCATGTTTTTGGAATTTGGTTAAAAGTCAAATACTCGGGACAATTTTAGCGAAAACTTGTTTAGATTATTGGAATAGACAATTTGAGTGAAATTTTTTGGAATTTGATTAAAATTCGAATACTCTAACAAAGAGAATATGAAATCATGCGCAATTTTTTATATGGTAAAATGACGATAAAATGATTATCAAACAAAGACTTAGTATTTTAATTTTAAGTAAACTCGACGTTGCTCGTGTCGGCGACCACGGCGGCTATGAGGTTGTTTGGTTTGTGTTTTGAGTTTGTTTACTAATAATATTATGTTGAAACGATGCAGTTGCGATATGCAGCAGGAGTGAAGGACATGCTTGAAAGGTACTTCAAAGGAGAAGAATTTCCTGCTCAAAACTACATCGTCAAGGAAGGAGAACTTGCACCTCAGTACCGATAAGTCGTTTTATTCTCATGCTTGGATTTCCTATCTCCCTCTCTGTCTTAATCAATAATATTAGTTCCCAAAATAAAATGGCTGTTTGGGACTTTGCTTATGGCTTTTTAATCAGTATCTTTTTAGTCTTTTCTGAATGAAATCATCATGTATTGCCATGTAAAATGGATGTGCAAGGATGAATGAGAGTTTCTTTTCTTTTTCCTCTAATCATTCATCTTAAAATTAATTGATGATGAAAAAAGTATCCCACTTATCTTATTAATTGCTTGGTAGTCTGTCCCAAAGGGTGGTGTAGCTTTGAAGGTGTGCTCCCTTCGAGGTCCTAGGTTCGAGATCCACGAATGAATTAATTTTTAGATACCTCCGAAAAGGCCCAAAAAGCCCCAAATAGCACAAAAATGCCCAAGGCACGGTGTGTGGGCTTCGCTTGCGCAACGTGCAACATAAAGTTCGCGTTTCACACGCCTTTTTGCGAGGTCCTCGAGCGCAAAAAATTCACGCTTAATGTGCTTTATTTTTTTTAACAAGTTGTTTTGATTAATTTTTTAAAATAAACAAAAATCGAAAACTTTCTTCGCAAGCTTCTTATCGTAAAAGTTTCAAAGTCCAAAAGTAACTCTTTATTTTTTCAACTCCTCCTCATCCCTTAATACAAAAAAACTTTTACGTCATTTTTTTACATCTCAAACTAAATCGTCAGTGATGCTTCGACGAATCTAGACCCCTACTCATCGATATTGTTGTTGAAGACTCGTCAGAGAAGCCTAGAGAGTTCTTCTCTGATCACTCATCAGTCATCACATCTATTTCTTTATTTATTGTAAAGTTTCTTTTTTGTTTAGCTAATTTATTGTAATTCTTTTTGTTTTGCTATTTTATATAGATGAATATTGAAACATTCACATATTATAAGTGATTAACATATATGTTTTTAGGTAAATATATAGTTTTATTATTTTCTTTATACATGATGCGCCTCGAAAATAAAGCCTACGTTTTTTTTGCACCCTGCGTCTCCTGTGCTTTCATTCCTTCGATGCCTCTCGATATAGTGAAGCAAAACTTCGATGTTTCTGTTTCTAAAATAATAATAATAATGATAAATGGCTAAAAATTCTCTTCATTTTTTAAAATATGAGATCTTCAACCCGCCCTTCTTATATCTCGAAGAAATTGAGTCAAGGGACCGTCAACTAGCTTAGCTACCTACCAATTGGGGGTTGGCCAACAAAATTAAAATAGTGACAAATTAAAATGGAGTAGGATTAAATAGTTGATTTGTGTGAATCATCATCAAATATATATGAAAAAGAGTGGATTGAAACCAAGCAAATCTATCAAAATCGAAATGAATTGGTAGAAAGAAGCTATCTAATTGAGTTGATCGACAACTATTCTATGTTAATGTAGTCATCAAATATTTACCTTCATAGTAGATATTATTATCTTTCATTTTCCACTGCCATAATTCATTGGGGTTTTTTCTATTGAGAAAATCTCATAGTAGTTAGTCTACTTTTTTTCTTTAAACCATCTTCTCCCCAAAACTACAATTAACAGCACTTGCTTCCCATTATCCATCTCTCAAGATCATGTCCACCACATACCAGTTAATCGAAATTGAATCGATCCATTAGATTGGATTGATTCAATTGGATTTTGTCGATTTTTCGATTTTTTCTTTCACCAGGCCCCTACTTTTACTTCATCTCGAATTATTTGGTAACACATTAATAAGTCAATGGTTCACCACTTCACATGTAACGTCATTGTATAAGGATTAGAACATAGCTACTTACCCGGATTAAAGCGCGAAACACTCGAACCAACTATGAGCGAGAGTCACACATGCTCAATTAATAACTTCACTCCATGACCCTTATCAGCATCCTTGTCCCAAACTGGACACTTTTCTTGGAGGCTAAGAGCAACACCAACAATTGGTTAGCAACAAAGAAGAACTTCGGTGCAAAAACTCACATCTCTACTTTGTAGAAAAACCACACTTAAAATTCACTAACTCACCAAACAACAAAGCTATTATGGTGTTTGGTTGAGTTATGCGGTTAGCGGCATATTGGTTTGATTGATTTGTTACTATTACTGAGTTCAGTCTTAAAAATCGGTATTTGACTCAAGTATTATTTAAAAGTCAAACTGAGCGAAAGAGAGGTCTAATCTTCATGGATTTTGTTAAAAAAGGATATCAAAAGAAAGAGGAGAATAAAACAAATCGAAGGCAACAAGAATCGCTCCAATCCGAGCTTTGTATCAAAAGTTATTGCCAGTCGAAGTTTTACCGGAGAAGTCGCAGTCAAAGTCATCGTCACGCGTTGCTCATTCTACCACCAGTTTGTCACATGTCAAAAGAGCCATTAGGACGCGACATCCACATTAAGGTACAATGTTTGGATTGAGATTTTTAAAGCATTTATAAAAGTAATATTTAGAATAAGAATTTATTTCGAGTATTTAAAAATAATTACTATAATTAAAAATTGTTTGGATGTAATTTTTAAAAATATTTAAAGCGGAATTCATAAAAAATCTGTCTAAATGTAGTTTTTTTAGAACATTTAAAATGAAAGTTTATTTTAAGTATTTAAAAATAATAATTAGTAATGATTTTCTTATAATTTTAAAGAGTATTTATAATTAATATTTAAAATATTATTTTATTTTGATTATTTGAAAATAATGATTATCGTTAAAAACTATGTATTTTTTTAGAATAAAATATTAATTTGAAATATTTTTTTCAAAATCTCATACAACACTTTGTCTTTTGTAATCTCAAAAAAAAAAAATAATAATAATAAAAAAAATAATAATAAACAAAAATATAAAAGAAATTACTTTATACAAATTCGCCAACTCTAAAGTTTAGATTCTCTAAATCATTTAACACGATTTATTTTTCTTTCAAAAAAAAAAAAAAAAAAAAATCTCAAAATCATGTAACACGGTTGAGACAAAGGCATGCATCTAAAACCTAATCTATATTTTATTTCACTCTCATGATGACCGACTATTTTATGCTTGAAATTACGCATCACAAAAACTCATTTACTACATTAAGAATAAACTATAATTTAAGATAATCGAATATTATTTGTTTGAATAACCCTTTTTTTTTTCTTTTTTTTTTTTTTTAATTTTTAAAATATAAGATATTACCCTAAACTGTCTAAAACTGCACGGACATCGACTTTTTTTCACCAAAAATTATTTCTCATTTATATTTTTTATTATCTCCGAACTTTTACCAACATTCTTAATATTAAATCAATTTACTATTCTTAAAAAAAAAAATCACTATAATTTAATATTTTTTTTCAATAGTTAAAAATAAATATTTATTAATTTTAATTATAGAAATAAAAAATTATATAACTTTATGCATATAAATTCATTCAAAAAATAAAACAATATAATATATGAATAAGATAGGGCATGAGAGATGAGTAATACATTTTTCATCCTCATACTTATTTAGTGGGGAGAAAATTTTAATCATTGCTCCCTCCCTCATTCATTGCTAAATACAGATTCATCACCTCATTAGGGGCAAGTTCTGATCACGCTGCTCCGACCCATTGAGAAAATAGACATATCTAGTCAAAGTTGACCTGGTTAACGTTGGCTTAGTCTTTTATTTTTTTTGGAAATATTATTTTGATTCTTAGATTTTTCATTTTGCTCTCTCTATACTTTCACAAGTCTGATTTTAGTCCCTAGATTTTTAAAATTATCTATTTTGACTACTAAACTTTCAAGAGTTCAATTTTAGTCCCGTAAACTTAAAAAAAAAAAAAAAATTAAATTCTGTTCTTCTTATTAGTTGTTAATTTTTCTAAAAAATATATCATATTTCTCTATAAACTTAAAAAATATGTTTACATATTTTCTTTAATTATATTAAAATTATTAACATTATTGAACCAAATTTATTTAATATTAATTTTAAATTATCACAAGAATCAATTTTAAACTTTTATTTAAGTTTATGGATTAAAATTAACATTTGAAAGTTTATGAACCAAAATGAAACAAACTTAAAAGTCTAGGGTCTAAAATAAAATTTTCGAAGCTTTAAGCACCAAAATGGAACAAAGATGAAAGTCTAGGACCAAAAGGATATTTTATTTTTTTTTTTCCTTTTACAAAACTTTGTCACTCGATCATTATCAAATCGACTGCAATCTATCTGACTCGCTCGCCTCAGATACCGTAATTGCTTCTTCTCTGGGAAAAGAAGTTCACGGCGCGTAGACCTTCTACCTCCATGCGACATTGCTCTGTCAGACTCTCGCTCGAGCTCTCTTGCACCGAAGATGAACAAGGCTAAACAATCTGTCGAAGCTGTAGGATGTAAAAATGCATCGGTAGGAGAGTGTTCCACTTGAGAGGGAAGCATCTGCGAGACTTTACATTTATGAATTATGAACAAATCATATTAGTTTGGTTGGCTCCTCGAATTTAGAAACATATTGATATCATAAGTAACAACCAATATTTTCTAAACAAGAGAACTATGCACCAAAAGATTTACTAAGTTTCACTCCTGGAGAAATTGGAGGATCTTCTTTCTTGGGAAGGATGTAGTTTAGATTCTGGTTTGATGAGGGGAGAGGAAGTGAACGAAGAAAAGAAAATGAAATTATTTGAGAATTAAAGGAAGAATATATGAGAAAATGATTACTGTAAAGATAATTATCTGTATTACACTACAAGAATTAACACATAAGGCGACAGAACTTTCCGTCGCCTTAGGTGTTAATTTCTGTCACCGTAGCCTATAACGACGCAAAATCTCCGTCACCAGCCCCTGTAGCCTGAACTCCGTCGCCTAAATCTATAACGACGCACAAAGTACTCCGTTGTCATTTTTGGTCACCATCGACGACGAAGGAGTGGTGCGTCGCCGTAGGTCTCTAAGGCGACAGAGGGTCTCTCCGTCGCCGTAGGTCTATAAGGCGACAGAGGGTTTTCGACGCCGTAAGTCTCTATGGCGACAAAGGGTTTGCGTCGCCTTAGGCTATTTCGTTTAGGGTTCCTAAGGCGACGAAATATGTTTCTGTCGCCTTAGGTGATTCTGTTTTTTTTTTAATTGCTTATTTTGTTTGTGCTTCGATTTTTTAAAATAAAATATAACTTCAATATCGAAAAACATAAACAGAATTCAACGCTGAATATTTCTTGCTTATTGAATAAATGTTTGAGTCATGTAAACATTAAAATTAGAAAAATAAATTCTAAAACATTAATTTCGAAAAACATAAGAAATGGAATGATTGTAGGAAAAATATTACTTGTATTTGAACGGAAGTAAATAATTCCGAAGATAAAAGAAACATTTGAGGCAAGGAAAACTATAATCATCATGTGAAGGATGAAAATTAGGAGAAACTACAAGAGAAAATAATTATTATTGATGTTCTAGCAAAACAAAAACATTACTTAGATTTTGAAGAAAGAAAGGGGAGAATAAAACAATGAATAAAGAAAGAAAGAAAAGTGATTTTAATGCAATAGAAAGTGATTATGTAATGAATAAAAAGTAATAGGGTATAAATGTGATCTAAGAAAATAATTTCGGAGCAGGGTGTTTGGATGTAGTATTGTAAAATAATAATTTTGACTCGTAAATGAGATGTTATGTTTACTAATAAAAGAAATTTAGGTTTCACTATTAACTCGTTTGGATGATGATTTTTGTAGAAAGATGGTAAATAGTAACTCATTTAGATATAATTAGAAATGAGTTACTAAAAATGAGCTACTAGAAATAAATAATTTAAAATGAATAATTTTACAATAATTCGTTTTTACGAAATTGCTGGTAGATAAATTATTAAAATTTATTTATAATAAGTCGTAAATAATTTCAAACAAACATCTCGAAAGAATGGTATTAAACCCGATCAAAAAAAAAAACAACAAGTGCACATGGTCGGGGTTGGGTTGGGTTAGAGAGATTTTTAAGACCAACCCAAGGTTTCGAGTTGGTTAATCTTTCAACCCATCAAATCAAATACATTAGAGAAATTCTCAACCCTATATTTTTGTGTCGGGTTGAGTTTTGGAGTCGTATTACTTACTTATTTCATATATAAACAACTCTATTCATATTACATAATCATATAAACAAAATGAATAAAACTTGAATGATTATATACTTGAACATTAAATCACATATTTTATTAGTACATGCTATTTATCAATATGTTAACAATATATCTTATTAATTAAGCCTTTGAGTTGGGTGGTCCCGGATGTCGTTGTTTTGCACCCTTACCTAAAATTAACAATGAAAATGAAAAGATTTAAATAAAATAAAAAATAAAAAAACAAAAAAACGGAATAAAGGAAAAGGAAATGAGAAAGGTGAAAAAGAAAAGAAGGAAAGAGGCAAAGAACAAAAATGTTGCAACATGCCAGATGGCAAAATGAGATTGGGCCACGTGGCAATCTAGTGTTTTGCCCTGAGATTATTGTTACCATTTATTTATCGCCTCGTTTATTTTGGCGGCACTTTCTCTGCACTATTCTCCCTCAGGATTTCATTCTCCCTGCACAAATCAAACGTCTCTCCCTCCGTCTTTCCCATTTCGTAACGAACAAGAACACACACACATACACACCATTCACTTCATCTTCCATTTATCTCGCTTCGTTTCCAATCTCTTCGCCGCTCGGAGTTTAAAGAATTCTTTTCGCCGGCGGTATGGGCGCTTCTGTAATCGACGAACTCTCGCTCGCTCCGGTTCACAACTTCAATTCCTTCCAGGATCTCCGCTGCTGCAAGCACGTTCACGACAATGTGCACGGAAGCATTTACCTCGATCCGGTAACTTTTTTGTGGATTTTAGCGTAATCTGGAAATTTTCTGGTGTTTTTTTTTTGTTTCGTTGTGTAAATGTTACGGTGTGGTGTGTTAAGCTTCTCGGAATTTGTATTTGATTTTCGGTGTTTGTTTCTGTCATTGCAGCTCTCTTTGAAGTTTATTGATACCGAGCAGTTTCAGAGGCGAGTTTTTGTTTTGTTTTATTTTTTGTAGTTTTGAAATGGTGGAGTGGAGAGATTTCTATACCTAAAGAGAAGAGAATCGAGTTTCTTGTGTGTAGTGTGGTTTTTTGTTTATTATTTGATTGAATGTGTGTAATCAAAGAAATTTGAGGTTGAGAGCGAAACAAGCGGTTAAGACATGGCCTGTTTTGGTAGTTCTGAAGATATTCTCTATAATCTATATTCTGATAAGTTGAATCATTCTGGTATTGCAGGCTTCGAGAATTGAAACAGCTCGGTGAGTCCTTTTCTTTATTTGTTCATTGTCATGAATGTTGAATCAATCCGTATTAGTTTAGCCTGGAATTTGAGGTTGGTACATCTACATGCGTGAATGTTAAAAAGTTTTCAGATGCTATTGTCGGCTGATGAAGTGTGTCTAGCTGTTTTAAATCAGAAATATGAGTGCATTTGACTTTTAGTGCATTATTGTTTGGGATGCTCTTCATTATTCTAAAGTTTTAGGTTCATGATGATTATATTAAGTGATTTTATGCTTTATTGATAAACTACGAATGAAATACCAAGAACCTTAATATCTAAGTGACATATGGCGAGGAATTCTACCTTGAAGAGCATGTTTTTAAGATTTTTTAAGATTGAAATTCTAATTGACAGTTGCAAAATAAGGTTTGCTTCAAGTGTTTTTGGCATAAACTAGGAGTTATATTCAATGTAAGCTTGTACTTAGTGTCTTACAATCATGCTTGTTGCACGTTCAGGTGTGACACATATGGTCTATCCGGGAGCTGTACATTCTAGGTTTGAACACTCATTAGGAGTGTATTGGCTTGCCGGAGAAGCTGTTCAAAAGCTTAGAAATTACCAAGTATAAGTCACTATTTTTTGTTATTATGTCATGTATGCATTTATTTATTTATGTAGTTTCAAGGATGAGCTCTTATATATGCTTCATGCCTTTAATCCTGTAGGGAGCAGAGGTTGATATTGATCACAATGATATCCAAACAGTGAAACTTGCTGGTAGCTATTCTGACATACTTTTTCTAATTTATTTGATTTCCTGTGGTGTGATATGATATCGATTGACTTATTTACTTGCTAATTCGTACTTCTAATCACAATTTTTTTTAAACGTGATGTCTGTTGGTTTATTTATTTCTTCTTTGTTAATTGGTAGGTCTTCTGCACGATGTAGGCCATGGGCCTTTCAGTCACCTATTTGAGCGCGAGTTCCTCCCCAAGGTTTTGAGTGGCTATGAATGGTACTGACATTTTTGTTATCTTTGGTTATGAATTTGTTTTGTTACATTGTTATCATTCTTAGTTTTTTTGGAAGAATTATGTACATTGTTTAGTGTTTATCAGCACAGTTTTCTGGAGGTTATAATTGTTTGACATGTACTTGATTGATTTATTTACTTTTCACTATAGGTCTCATGAACTTATGTCAGTTAAGATGATTGACCATATTGTTGATGAGCACCACGTTGATATTGATTCTGGAATGATAAAAAAAGTTAAGGTATACTTATATTTTACCAATTATTCTGTACTTTCTATGCTTATCATTCTTACATTGGCTACTAGGATGCTTAAATAAAAAGAAGAAAGAGAATAAAATATTGGCCTACAGTTATGCTGCCTAGCATGTTAAAAACTCAAGTTAATGATTTGAAGGTTTAATACTGGTACTTATTAACTTTGTCAGGATATGATACTATCTAGTTCTGAATTTACTCGGCCAAAGGTAGTTATTATTATTTTTTTAATTTCTAGTTTTTGGGCATTCTTTGCTGGGAAGTTCCTATCAATTGAGGTTAAAGAAATTTATGGTCTGTACGTACATTTTGTGTGACAAATAGGGTTCAAGGGAGAAAGGATTCTTGTACGACATTGTTGCAAATGGACGAAATGGAATTGATGTGGACAAGTAATTGGCTGTTGAATTTTTCAGATTTTATATTTGATTGCAAGTCTTGTCGTTGAAACATTACCTTTTCTTTAGGTTTGATTATATTGTTCGTGATTGCCGAGCATGTGGTCTGGGTTATAACTTTCAGTTTCAGAGGTGCAGTGGTCATGTCTTTGGTTTTATTTTTTGAGGGAGGGGTAGACTTTGATTTAAGGGTGGATTGTTCAAATATTCTCTATGGTCGCCATGCAGATTAATGGAGACCATGCGAGTAATAGATGATGAAATTTGCTACAAGGCCAAGGACTGTCAGTATCCTAACATCAGCCTATATCTGTTTATTTGAGTTGCAGGCAGCCTTTTAAAATTTTAGCTCATGAGTTATAACTTTCCAGATCTTACCATTCACAAGTTGTTCGCTACTCGGGCTGATTTGTATCGAACAGTTTATATGCACCCGAAAGTTAAGGTTGGAATGGAGAGAATAACTCTTCATCAAACTAGTTTATCTTTATGCTAATCCCTCCTTCCCTACCCAAATTTTATCTTATACAAATCCCACCCCCCTATAAATAAACTACTAGTGTATTTTTTTTTCTGCAAATGCAGGCTATTGAGCTTATGATAGTCGATGCTTTGTTGGAGGCAAATAATTATCTGGAAATTTCGTCTCACATACATGATCCATCCCAGTACTGGAAGGTTTTAAATACTATTTCTCTGAGTTCTCATGCTCGTGATAGTTTTTGTGTGTTTGTTGTTGACCGCGTTTCTCTGATTCTTGTAAAATACAGTTAGATGATACTGTAATTAAAACAATTGAGACAGCTTCAGACCAAGAACTAAAGCAATCTAGGGATCTGATCTTGCGAATTCGCAGAAGAAATCTTTATCAGGTTCTGACTTTTTTTTCTTCTAACTATTCCTTTTGCACTTCAATGTTGCATCTTTGCATGATGGCTAAGTACTGTAGATTTATGTAGATATGTACATGGTGCTTAACTGGTTAACTTTTCTGCCTTTCCAGTTTTGTAATGAATATGCTGTCCCAAAAGACAAACTGGAAAATTTCAAGGATGTAACTGCTAAAGATATTGTTTGCTCCCAGGTTTTTTCTTAGAATTTTGTTTATGCATGAACGGGTAACGAACTAGATTCTGAATTTTGGCATTGTTTATGAAATTTTTGTTTAGAAAAATGGTGGAGTGCTGCTACAAGAGAATGACGTTGCTGTCAGCAATGTTAGGATTGACTTGACACGTGGCAGAAATAATCCTCTTGAAAGGTTGTTGAGAATATAATCAATTTTTTTGGGGGTCATTCTGATGCAGTAATTGTGATAAAGTATTTATTTCTAATTTGATCTCTCTTTATGTGGGTGCTTTATCTCCAGGATTTATTTCTTCAAGGTACATTATCCATCAATCCTTGAACCTTTTTACCAGTCAATTTAGATATTTTCGAGCTTACAAGCTTTTATGAGAATCTTTGTCGTTATTCTTTTTTTGAGATTACACAACAATTGGGGTAAGGGATTGAACCTCTGACCCACATAGCTATTGCTCTTTTGACCTTTGTCGTTATTCAATATTCAAAAATTATTATTATAGGTGATATATCATGATATCTGCCTTGAACCTTTAACTATAGTCAATGATGAACCTTGATTGGGGGTTATGTTCACTGGTATATATATTTCTTGTTTTGAATCTTTGTCCTGCCCGATTATATGTAACTGGACTTATATTGTATTTTTGTGTGCGACAAGCTCAAATTGATCTGTAAATCTTAAGTTGTACGCCTATGCCTATTGTTTTTGTGTGTATGTGAGCATGAAAAATGGACTATAGGCTACTTAATTCTGCTTAAATTTGTTCGAATTCAAGTAATTTCAAAATTCTCTAGTTTTTTCTGAAGATATGTGTTTTCATAAACTGGCATTTCGACTTACCTGTCAACCTCATTGTCTTCCTGCTTAGTTTCAACATCAATAAACAATGTTGATAGCAGAGAAAAAGGGGAGATTGTATAATAGAGAGGTCGACAATAAGTATGTGAAGTAGCTATTTAGTTGAGCCATGATATTCACTTGTAATGAAATTTGCAAAGAGTCTTGGCATGCTTGGTGGGTGCAGGACTTACCAATAGAAATGATGTTTTTTTGATATCCGTGAGTTTCTTGGTCAACTTATGTGCACCTCGACTATTCACACTTAAACTTATATATTTGAATGTCCTAAAAAATTATTTTCTAGCTAGGTAGCCACCATAGATTGAATCCAACATCTCTTAGTCTTGGATTTTCAATGTCCTCTTTGACTAATAGGTCACCCCGATGATATTTGGAAAATTTTCATCATTTTGTCGGCAATTTCACTACATTACACTTCCCTCCTTTTGATATTTCAAACATAGAGATGAGTTGAATTATAGATTGAAATTTTATTCTTTGGTTGGAACACAGAGATCTTGAGGCAGTGAATCATTAAGATAATATGTTTTCTCATTTTAAAAATCTATTTGGCAGGATCTTTTGTTTTGTCATCCTATCTATTTGCATTTATTATAACAGGTTAAGTTTTTTTCAGGATTTCGATAGCAATGATAAATTCAAGATTTCTGATGATCGCGTTAGCCATTTACTGCCAACATCATATCAAGATATGATAGTAAGGGTGTATTCCAAGAAACCTGAACTGGTCCGTATACTTCGATGCAAGATTATTGTGAATCATGTTTCTGTTTTTGTTTCCAAACTTCAATGCATGTAATAAATTACAGGTAGGAGCCATTTCAGAAGCATTTGAAAACTTTCAGCTGAAAACTTATGGGATTAAAACACAAGTACACGAAACACCGGAGAAGAAGAAGCGACGTGTTTGATGTTCCTGTTGTTTAGATTACTTAATATTCTTTCACAAAAAAGACTAATACTACTTTTGCATCAGTACACAGCCTTACGATTATGTGTTCGATATTTTGACACTTCCTCATCGAAAGCTAAATCCATGAGGAATTGTACATGACATGCCTTACTGATTTTGAGCTGGAGGATCAATCCTGCCACGACGAAGTTTTTGGTCAGCAAATTTTGTTGTCAACCTTTTGGGACAAATGCTGAAGATCTCGAGACTGCGTAATACTTAACATTGCCCCGGCAGCTTTTATTTTTGTTTGTGAATGGTTAATCTTTGACTTGTTTTCATTTGCATTTCTGTCTTTTTGAACTCAGTTTTGTAAATTCCTCTTATACTCCTGTTTGTAATGCTAAATACGCTCCTAAAGTCATGTCAGTATAGAACAAATATTAGCCTTTACACAATGGTTTAGAATAGTGAGCTTTTGAAGTTTGAACAATTTTAGTATTTCTGCAGTGCGACACCTTGATGATAATTGTTCTTATTTGCTCTCTTAGTAAAAACAGTCCAGGGAGTAAAAACGAGTTTAAGTCGTGGTAAACTCCGACCCAGGACTGAATATTCTTAGAGTTACCTTGTCAGTCAAATATAGTGAAGTAAGACGGTTTATTTAAAGCAAGACAATCGTCTTAAAAGAGTAGTCGAGGTAACTAGTTTTGGTTTACAAAGGGTGTTTTTTTTTTTCTTTTTTTGAATTCAAGGGAATTGAAACTGTAACCTTTGGTTATCAGGTTATACAGGATGCCATTAGAGCACTACTCATTTCGGCGGGGGAGGGTGGTTTAGGTTAGGAAAATCCCATTATACATGAAAAAGCAAGCTGTTGATATAATATGATTGTGCTGCTGTTTTTTTGGACCCTTTCTGCATTGTGGTAAGCCTATTATTTTTGGTTCTTAATGGATTGTGGTGCCTTTTGAATGTTGTAGTAATGGACTAGGCAATAAGAATATTGAAGAACTTTGCAGGTTTGTGGAAAAGGAAGAATCAATCTGGATGCATTGGAAATTCACGAGGCACCTAAAATCTCAACCATCTATCGAAAGTTCAACCCACTGAAAACAGGTACCATCACTCTTAAGCCTCGTGACTCTCACATCTCCTTTAACTTTCTTCTCTTTCAGTTCCCTCTTGAGGTAAAAAAAGGTTTTGTTTCATGAGTCTTTATTATTATTATTATTTTTTAATTTTAAGTTGTGCAATTATGTAAGTTGAGCTCGTCTTTTGTTTGCTTTTCTTTCTTTAGTTTGTATTCAATATCACTTAATTCTTAATTTATACAATTATTTTGGTATTTTAATTAACTCTGGACCAATCAGTTCACTTGATTTTAAGCATGGATGATTTGGTCATTTTATAGGCATCTGCTCTTTTTTTTTTTAATTTTTTTTTTCAAAATTTTGCTGCTCATGCAATTTTTTTTGTTATGCGTAGAAAAATCCCCTATAATAATTTCTAACTTGTTCAATATTATCTCTTGCAGACCAGTTAATTTTAAAAAGTATTTGAATATTCAAAGATTTATAAGATACAACATTGAAAGTTTTAAATCCACTTTGATACTTTCAGATTAGACCAATGTTATTACTATCAATAGGCATTGTTGAAATCATTTTGGTATTAAAGTTGTTCCATTTTACATATAGTTATTCCATTACTTACCATGGTAAAGTAGCCAAAATGTTTCATTTTAATTTGTAAAAAAAAAAAAAAAAAATGAATGGGGTTTTACTATAGGAGTATAGTTATTAGAAGAATGTGACAGTTTAGGAAGGTTATAAATCGGGTGTGTGAGCAGTAGTGAGTAAATCATAAAATGTTTGCTTTATTTTAGTTTATTTATTTATTTAAATTTACAGCATTTGAAGTGGAATTTTAAATACGTGACCTCTAAATTATTAGATCATATTTGAGCTCATATTAAAATGTGAATTCACAGCATATTAGTTTTTTTTTTTTAAGCATCATATTGTTTCCCACTGGAATAGCATCTTCTTCATGGTTTGAATAAACAAATTTCAATATAGAGGTGTTAAGCAATTGCCCTCCCTTCAAATCAAATAACATTCTATGTTTACTTTTCTTAAAGTGTACAAAACAAAATATTATTTTTTGTCTGAAAATTTGTTTATATCATTTCTCCTTTTTCATTCCTTTTGGAGACTAAGTGGAGCTCAGTCTCACCACACAAACATTTGAGCACATTTCAGCTATAGATTCTTCAATGATAAGTGGGAAATTGTTAAAATCCCATACACATCTAGCATAGCTTAGCAATGTATTGATTGTTGGTTGTTTGGCCACCTAACTAAAGTTTATAAATGAAATTTAAATGAAACAAATGAAAAGTGAAAATTATGGAGTGGCTTGGAGAAAGATCTTCAATTGAATTTGCTGAATCTTCTATTTTTATTCATCACCATTATAATTGAATTTCATAGATCACTTTTAAATTCCACAAAAATGTAATTATGCGTTCAAAAAAAAGAAAAAAAAAAGAATATATATATATATATATATATATATATATATATTTAAGATTGATAGGAATGAATTTGAATTCTATCACTCTGTTAATATTAATATTATTGAGAAACAAATGTAGTTTAGTGGTCTCATTTGTTACAAATATTACTTTTGATAATTGTTCAAGGGTATTGAGGGAAGAGGAAGTGGAGTGATTTGAAAATATAAAGTAATTGTTTAGAGATTGATGTTTGGAATGTTTGCAAAAACTTGATTTAGAATTGATGTTTGGGAAAGATGTTTATTTTATATTAATTTTCGTTGTAATCATTTTATTTTAAGTTAATATTTTAATTGTAATGATTTTCTTACATTTTGATCATTATAAGTTATTTTTAATTTAGAATCCACTTTCCTGATTTTAATGTTTATTGAAGGGTAAATTATAAATTTAGTTCCAAAGCTAGAATTTAGTTCTTATGATTTTAAAATCTAGGGGGTGTTTGTTTGTAAAATTGTGGTGTGTTTATTTTGAGTGTTTAGAAATGAGAAGTTATTTTGAGTGATTATAAAGAAGAAATTGTCATAAAGCTCGTATGTACAAGATTTTTAAAGAGTGATTATAAAAGCTCATTTATAAAATCTCCATAAACACTCAAAACAAACAAGATATGGAAAAATCTACAATTTTTTCCTATGATTTGAAAAATTAAAGTTTAGTCTTTACGATTTGATAAAATCTAAAAAATAGTCCGTCGTTCGTAATTCTTGGTGAATAAAATCAGGAGAAATTAGTTTTTTGTGTTCAAAGATGAGAATATGAGATAAGTAATTGATTGAAAAAAAAACATAATTCATACATTACATTTACATACTTAATTTGCCTACGCTTTACGAATAACATGAACCATTTTTTAGATTTTATCAAATCTTAAGGACTAAATTCTATTTTTACAAACCATAGAGATTAAATTATATATTTCTCCCAAACCATAGTCTAGATTTTCAAACTAAGACTAAACTCTAACTTCATGAAAGAACTAAATTTATAATTTTCCTTTTATTGAATTACTTGAAAATAACTATTTTAAATTATTTATTGTTGCGAATTCAAATTTTTTTTATTCGACTAACTTTTTTGCCAAAATGACAACAAAAATAAAACGATATTGAAATAATATATATTTTTTTCATTATCCGTAGGGATGATCTTTATAACTAAATGCCTAATTTCAAATATAATTTACAAATTTTAATAATTCTTTAACTTATCATAAATTTAAATTAAATATATTTGCAAATTAAAACCTTATCATTTAAGTAAACATGTGCAATATAGAATAACACATTTGCATTTCCAAGTTCAGCTCACTCGGGACTAAATTGAAATAATATATATATATTTTTTATCATTTCATTTAATTTTCTTATTTATAATTTGATTTTTAATTTATGATATAATTTTTAAATCATGAATATTATTTTACTTAATGAAAATATTAAAATTTAAATAAATGATTAAAAAGTTATTAGAAATCATAGATAGAAATTCTTCGTTTTTACAAATCAATTTTTTTTATTATATTGTTTTTAGTACGACTATAATGAAAGGAGTAGATTAAAACTCATGACCTATAAATAATGAAAATATACTAATGAGACACAAAGTTGTGCTAACAAATAAATGCGAGTCAAATATTGCAGAATTGAATTTGTAACGTGGTGTTAAACTAGATTACCATCATCTCATCAACCCTTGGGGTAATAATTAATGAGAAACAAATTAGTTGCAATAATAATTAAGTTAGGAGTTCACTTAAGAATTTGTTAGTTCAAATGTTCTTTATTCCAACTTTCAATGGAGTTTATTTAGGCATTCCTTTAAACAAACTACATCTCCAAACTAAAAAACTCATTTGATCATTGGGAAAATACCATATCAATCAATATTTAGTACGTAAATTAAATTTCATAAAAAACCACACCAATTCAATTTGTAAGATTAATATTATGTGTGTGGTAATCACTTTTTAGTTTTTTTTTTTTTTTTTTTTTTTAATTTTTAAAACATAAATTTATAAACAATATAATTTTTTTTATCATCTATTTTCAATCAATAATTTAAAAACTTAAGTAAACTGTTTTTAAAGATTAACCATTTACCCTACAAGTAGAGCTTTTTTGAGATATTGTAAAAAAAAAAAAAAAAAAAAAAAAAACCATTTTCATTTTTTTTAATTCAATTTTTTGACCATTTAATAAAGTGCCTACAATAATTTAAAAAAAAAAAATCGTGAAATTGAATTGCAACACAATCAAACAATCTAAGATACCAAACCTTATGGTAAAAATATGTTTTCTTTGGAATCCAATAATTAAAACTAGGTTTATGGTATTTATATATAAAAAAAAACTTTAATTGATTCCTTAATTATTTTTTTCTATGTTTTAAATGAGGCGTTAGCATTATTATTATTATTTTACTTAATTAGTAAGTTAGCAAAAAGGGTAAATATAGCATGAGAAGCTTTTGGGTAATTACCAAAAATAACATTCAATTAGTAAAATTAAAGTGAGAATGCTTCCGTCAAATTGTTAATTAGGGTAATCAGTCTTCTTAGTATGCCATATTTTAGAAGTGAAAATCAATGATAATCTTCGCTCCCATCTTGGTATGTCCTTGCAAAATTGTAAAGATAAAAAGACGTTTTGATTAATTAAAGTGAGATTGGAAAAGTGTCTTTAAGATTGAAAAGGAAAACTTTTCTGAAAAGAGGAAAAAGAAGTATTGATTAAAACATTTGGGTAAACTATCTTTACCTATATTATGAATCACTTTAGATTGACCAAATATTTTAATGAGAATTTGGAAAGGGTTTGTGCTTAGTTCTAGTAGGGGAAGTTCATTGGATGAGTTGGAAGAAGATGAAGAATGATAAAGAATTGGATGAGATGGATTTTAGGAACCTGGATTTGTTTATCAGTCCATGTAAGCTAAACATAGTTGGAGAATATTGAAATTTTCCAATAGCCTTTTGAGAAGAGTTCTTAGAGGGAAATATTTTAAGGATGTGGACTAATTTCTTAATGCGTCTTTGGACAGTAACCCGTCATTTTCTTGGAGGAACATTTTTGGGTGAGAAATATTTTTGAGAAAGAATATATGTAGAAAGTGGGAAATCAGATCGGGATTAACTCATGGATTGCTAAAGAAGGTAATCCATATGCTGATAGAGTTATAAGGAATTAGTTTAAGTGTAGAAATGTGAAAGACTTGATTGTTGAGGACAAGGCGTGAAAAATCAACATAGTTAATGATATCTTTTGTTCTGAAGATGCCAATATTATTATTAATGCTACTCTTTGTGAGAAAGGTGGTCGAGATGAGATTATGTGGAACCATTGTCCGAAAAGAGGTTTTCTCAATTAAAAGTGCGTCTAAAGTGGCAAAGTCTCTTATGAATGAGTTTAGCTTCCCCTTCGAACAAAATTCTTCACATACTTCCATTTAAAAGTCTTTCTAAAGTGTTAATTACTCTCCAAAGATTAAAATTGGAGCACATAGTGTTATTTTCAACTCCATTCCTTTGAGATGCAATATAATAATAATAATAATAATGTTGAAGCATTCTTTTCTTTTATGCTCTAAGGGTGTAGAGAGTCAAATATTCATTTATTACAAGATTGCAATGCAGTCGTTAAGACTTGGCCGATAGAGTTCTTCTTGAAACTTAGAGCGTTTGATGCCTTATTTAGGCACGTAGTCAACGAGGAAGATTTTGGAGAAGGAATTTGTTTAATTGTGGCATAGGAGGGCAAACATAAAGTCTCGATCATTATTTGGAGTATATGGAGCTTCTTGGATAAGTGTATCTTGAAGTTTGCTGATCTCCACAAGTTTATTATTAAAGTTTTTGACTTTTATTACATGTCTCCTCGTAAAGTCGGGCGATAAGTTAAGGGTGGCAATGACAACCCATAAACCTCTGCACCCTTCCCTTTACATAATGAAATATTCAATCTTCCTCCATTGCTCTTCTCGTTGAAAATTTGATCGCTTCACCGACACCTATAACCATAAAGGTGGCTTTTTATGGTCCATTTTCCAGAAACAAGCAGTGGCTCTCTTTAGATCCATGCGACCTTCTTCCTTTCTATAAACTTCGAGGGGACTATAAGTGACCAGGACAAGAGCATTAAAGACACATTTTCCTTTATCCCCTGCAACATTCGTTCATCAAATGAGTGAGAGAGAGAGATAAATCATCCCCCTAAATGAAAATTAGAAACCTTACCCTAACACCCACAAAATTAAATTAAAGGACCAAACCTCCTAATATGAGGACTAAGCCTCCCACTCAGAGGAAGAATCTCTCACAAAGCCTAGATATAGAATGGAGAATTACACAAATACACTCTCATATCATAAATTAACTTTAATTAATAAAAATTTAATCAATATTATTTATTGAAGTTTAATTAATTGTTGTTCATTAATAATACAAGTCAAAGTTTATAAATACCAACAAGATCAGGTGCATGGACAACTTCCTATAATCAAGAAATCATGAGTTCAGATCCCTGTTTAGAAGTTAGCCTAAAAAACTTTGTGACATTATCACTTATTATTATTATTTTGTGCACCCTATCTAAATCAATTTAAAATAACGTATTTATTTTGTCATAGTTCAAATTCCTCTTCCTAAAACAAAACTTGCTATATATATTCATAGAAGTATCTTGCATGTACTTCCTATTCATTTGTATTAATAATAATGCGTCAAGTAATTAATGTATTTATATAAAAAATATTAAAGAAATATAAAAATAATGATGCTAATGAGAGAGAAATTATAAATGAAAGATGCAAAACTAGAAAGTATATAGTACTTGGGGTAAATTGTTGTTTTACTTTTCTCAATTATAGATAGATGAACTAAAAAAAAAACTAATTTAAAACAAAGCGAAGCTCTTCAACTTTTGTAGAGTATCTAGTACGTATTTCTCTATAAATAATAATGTTATAATAATGTATCGTATAATTATATATAAAAAATGATAATTTGATTTAAGAGAAATAAATAATAAATTAAAGATATAAAATATTATTATGCATGCAAATAAAGATGGAAAATATGTACAAATATATCTCAAAAGTAGAGAAGTTTTTTTTTTTTCCTGTAAAATAATCAAGTGGCATTTTTAATTCCACAACTTCCATTTGAACTGTTTTAGCAGCTGACAGATGCACTTTTTAAAGAAAACAAAAACTAATTAAAAAATTCAAAAAAAAAAAAAAAAAAAAAGTATATAGAATATTTTGACTGTGTGAATGTTCTTCCCCGGAAGAATCAAATGGTAAGTGAAGACGACGAAGCTGTGTAAGTGTGTGCTGTATATAAAAACGGTCCGTTTTGTAGAAACATAACCGATGTGGGATTCAAAAACACTCTTCTCTCTCTCTGCTTCTAATTTTCTTGTGCCCACCATTATTATATCCCCTCTCTCTCTCTCATTGAAACCAGAAACACACAAACAAACCCGTCAGCCTCTATAACTTTGAATTTCTGTCACTAATTTTGTGGAATCGAAGAGGAAATATGAAAGAAAAGAGTGAAAGTGGAGGTGGGTATGTGAGAGCAGATCAGATAGATCTCAAGAGCTTAGACGAGCAGTTACAGAGACATTTGAGCAAAGCATGGACTATGGAGAAGAACAAGAGTAAGGAGGACGAGGAAGGCGGCGGCGGTGGAGGTGGCGGAAGGCCGGCGAACACCAGGCAGGACTGGGAGATTGACCCTTCTAAACTCATCATCAAAAGCGTTATAGCTCGTGGGACTTTTGGAACTGTTCATCGTGGCATTTATGATGGCCAAGATGTTGCAGGTATTCGATTTTTCTCCCTCTTTCTGTTAATGCCCTAATTTTTCAAATGCCTAAATTGTTGACTCTCTGTAAATCTGTTTGTTATTTGCATGGTTGAAAATTACTTGAAATCGGTTCTATTTTCTTTGGTTTCTGTGCTTGCATTGATCATGGGGTTTCCTAATTATCTGCTTCTGGTATTATACTGAACACCCAGATTTTGAATTTGCATGTTCTTTGTTAATGGTGGATTATCAGATGATTTTTTCTGGAAGTTTGTTCAGAAATGCAAGGCTGAGAAATTGGTGTTTTCTGAGGAAGGATTTGCCTATATGAAAAAAATGAGGATTTAGCTCTATTCTTTTACATCAATTATTTTTGCCCAATTAAAAAGAGAGTGAGATGGGGATGGAAAATGATGAGCTTATAACCATTATGGATTTTCCTAGCATTTAAAAAGATTCGAGATACAAGTAGTGATGAATTTAATATATGGTGATAACTTACTAATGAAATAATTTTCAAGAATTTTTATGACATTCAAATATTGTAGAGCGAAAGTGTTATGTCTGTGCCGAAATAATTTTTTACAAAATTTTTTTGACATTCAAATGTTGTAGGATGAGATATTATGTCTCAGAAAAATAATCGAGGCATTCATAAGATAACGGAGATACTCACGATGATCAACTTATGCAAACAAGAAGCCTTTCTTTTTTTTTTTTTTCTTCTTCTGTATGGTTAAGAATGGGATAGAAGTAGCAAAGTTCTGTTTGCCTTCAAAAAAAAAAAAAAAAAAAAAAAATTATATCATCTTTATTTTTTTGGAGTTATGGCCTCATTGTAGATATTATCTTCGACATGACCGTGATTCACGAGATTGGCTTGAGCAGACAGTTACTTGCATTAACTGTTCTTTTTTTTTTGAAATACTTGCATTAACTGCTGCACTGTTCTTTTTAGGAACTTTTGTGTGTCCCCATTAATTGTTGATATGCAACCCATTCAAAAGACAGTTGCTCCAATTGAAAATGGAAAACAACAGATAAAAGGAATTAGCTAAATTATAAATGAGATTTTTTTGTTGCTTACTCGATAGTCATCTTTTTTTTTTTTTTTTGTTGAAGATTACTTTTGTTTTACTGATGTATTTTTCCTTATTTTGATGAACTTTTGGGGGCATTTGTTTTGTTTTAACATTGCATTAAAAATGTACTGAACAATCTTCTCTAAGAGACTGAATGTTAATTTAAAATTTCCAGTTAAACTTCTCGACTGGGGGGAAGAGGGTCATAGGTCGGAGGCAGAAATTGCATCTCTTCGAGCGGCATTTACTCAAGAAGTTGCTGTTTGGCACAAACTTGACCATCCTAATGTTACAAAGGTAAATTTCTATGGTGTGTTTCCTAACTTGACTTTCATCCTGACCTAATCCTAGATTAATTTATAATGTTAAATGCATGAAGGCTATGGTATCTCTTTTTTGGTTACTAATGAATGTACTAATCTAGCTTTGATAGCTGGTAAATTGTTCTTAGGATTACTTTCATCATTACCTTACCAATTTCTTCGTGGATTAGCATATCTATTATAGGTAGAGTCAGAATTTTTAAAAGCTCAAGGTGCGCTAAAGCGCAAGACCCGAAAAAAGAGTTAGCATAGTTGGTTAAGAATATATATAAAAAAAAACTCTAATGGTTTGTAAATGTTATTATTTTAGTTAATAAAAGAAGGAAAACCCTAAACGCAATGGTTTCGATAGGTAAAACTTGATTTTTTTTTTGTTTTTATAATTAATCCCCGGAAGCCTACGCAAGGCGAGGTGCTAGGTCTGCTTCTTACGTCTAGGCGTGCGCTTGAGCAAGCCTTTTAAAGCATTGTGGGGTACTTTTCAGTTCATTTATCATGTTCCCTTCATCAGATAGGCAGCCTTGCAATTCTATGGCTATTGAGGACATACATTTGCTATCTGTCATGGTGACCACCTACCTAAGAAATAATTTTCTACAAGTTTTCTTGACATCCAAATGTTGCAGGGTCAGGCAGTATGTCCCTTGACATTAGTAGGTGAACGCAAGCTGGCCCGGACAGTCATGAATATCAAAAAAAGAACATTTGGTATCTGCCATGTCATGTCGTCAACTGATTACATTTTTCGTATTTGCTAAGGACAACAATTATGAATAATAATTATAATGTGTTTGTTATTGGCTTCAAGTACTTTAATCACGGTGTCTGGAACTCGCAATGAGACCAGCTATGAGCGTAGTTATACAAATGTAGTTACTTGATCCTCATTTCACATCTAAATGTATCATATCGAGGGGTTTTGTTTTGTTGAGGATCTCAAATATCCCACATCGGTAAAGTGGGGGGGTCCTCTAGCCACATATAACACAAGGTGGATTACTCCTCTCGTTGCCAATTGGTTTTGAGATGAATGTCCACACTTTCTAACATTTTTTATACAGGTTTAAAAGATTACTTATGGATTTTCATAATTTTTGCAGTTTATAGGAGCAACAATTGGTTCCTCAGATCTACAAATACAAACAGAAAATGGTCAAATTGGCATGCCAAGCAATATTTGTTGTGTTGTTGTTGAATATTGTCCTGGAGGTGCTCTAAAAACTTACCTCATAAAGAACCGGAGGAAAAAGCTGGCTTTCAAAGTAGTCGTCCAGCTAGCATTAGACCTTGCAAGAGGGTTAATTTTGAATACCGAATCTCTAGCTTTTTTGTTTTGTTTTTCATATTCCAACTGAATTCCTGAATGTTAGTTGATATAATTAAATTTATTCTAACCTATAAGCTTAAGCTTTTGGGTGCAGGAGGTCTTGAATTTGAGTACTTGTCAAGTCGTTTTCTCTTCATTTAAAATTAATTTCTAAGTGCACAAGTAAGGGAGAATATTAGTTGATATAATTAATTTATTCTAACTTATAAGTTTGAATTTTTGGATTGACGAGTGATTTAACCTAATTAAACACTAAATTTCTTGGATATTACAATTTTTGTACATCAGACTTGTGCCTTTTAAACTCAAGGAAGCTACGTTTTGTAGGTTGAGCTATCTCCATTCACAGAAGATTGTTCATAGAGATGTCAAAACAGAAAATATGCTTCTGGACAAAACGAGAACGGTAAAAATTGCGGACTTTGGCGTTGCTCGTGTTGAGGCCTCAAATCCCAATGACATGACCGGCGAGACCGGAACTCTTGGTTATATGGCTCCAGAGGTATGTACTTGAGTTGCATGGAATGTTGAACCATGCAATGAACTAAAAACTCTCTTCTGGCCTTGCACACTAACTATGTCAAGCTACTTACTAGCCTCCCCTGTTCAGTATCTTGAATCTTGTGTGATTTATAACCAATGCTTTTCTGATAAAGTTTTTTCATATGCAAAATATATGTTATTGGTGCAAATGAAAAACCAACTTCAATTAGAAGCCATTGGCTTTATTATTAGGTTTACTTCATCTGGCTCTACTCCCACGAGTAACGAGGATACATTACGCCAATCAGAACAGTAGCTCTATTGGTATAAGTGTGTGCCTTTGATAAAAAACGTATGTGTTCAAATCCCCATTCTCAATTGCAAAGGTGTACATGGTCCGGGTTGGATTGGGTTAGGAGGATTTTTAGGATCAACTCAAAATTTCGGGTTGGTCATTTCTCTAACTCGTCCAGCCCTATGCATTAGAGCAACCCAACTCTATATTTTCAGCTTGGATTGGTTTGGATTCTCGAGTTGTGTTAATCTTCCATTTTCTTTATAAAACAACTACCTTTATATTTCGTAAATATATAAACAAATGAATACAAGATGGATGATACAATCCTTGAATCTAAATTTGCATGTTATTTATCAACATGCTAAGAATCTATCTTAATAATTAATTTCTCTTCTCTCTCTCACACACACACACATATATATGTATATATTAATTCTTAGTTCGGATTGGGTTGGGTTGAGCGAGCGAAAAATTTGTCAATCCTAGAACCAACACAATCCAATCCAATCCAACGTAAATTAGAAAATCGTGATCCAATCCAACCCTTGCAGTTTGGGTTGGGTAGTCCAGGTTGGTCGAGTTTTCGGTTCTTTTGTACACCTCTACTCAATTGTAGATGAAACCTAAAAATAGAGGACTACATTACTAACATTTGAATTAGTCGATAAAAACGTATAAGGAGATTCGACTGGTGCAATGACTGCGTACTTCTTTCAGAGGTGCGCTGAAGTTTGATCTCAATGCAAATAACATTGTTTTTAGTTGGAAACATACCTCATTGTAAAATTTGAGAAGTTTCCTGTTTTTTGAAAGTAAGATAAAAAGACTAACTGAAAGTTAAGTAATTAAATATGAACATTGATTCATTTTCAAAGCATGATTGGTAAAGTTTAGCCCTCCTTCGTTATGATTGCTGTTTAGTTTGTTTACTTGGCTTTCTCCTATCCTTCAGATCTGAAATTAGGATGAATTCAAACTTTGGCAGGTTCTCAATGGTAATCCATATAACAGGAAATGTGATGTCTACAGCTTTGGCATCTGTTTGTGGGAAACATACTGCTGCGATATGCCGTATCCCGACCTTAGCTTCTCGGAAGTGACTTCAGCTGTTGTCCGACAGGTAGGTCGAAATTATATATCCCATATCTTTGGTCATCTGAAATTGTGAATGAACTTTGTCCATTCAATAATAATAGCAATAATATCTGATTCTGAATAGACAATGTACCTAACTTCAATACAAGCTGAAAATGAAAGCCCATCTTATCCAAACTGCAGAATCTGAGGCCAGAGATTCCGCGGTGTTGCCCGAGCTCGCTTGCAAATGTAATGAAGCGATGTTGGGATGCAAACCCGGACAAGCGTCCAGAGATGGATGAAGTTGTAACCATGTTGGAAGCAATCGACACATCGAAGGGTGGAGGTATGATTCCCCTCGATCAGTCTGAAGGCTGTTTTTGCTTCCGTAGGTACCGGGGGCCGTGAATGCATTTCCTTCATCGAAGGGGAATATGGCAGCATCGACAATACGATATCGAAGATATTGATAATTGTAATTTGTCCAAATTGACAAGGAATCAGAACATGAGAGTCAAGGGAACAAGTAAAGTGAAGGCTATTCAAAGAAGAGCTAAGCAATATCTATGTGTTTGTAGTGTGGATTTTTTGGAAAGCTTTTCTATCTTTGTAGCAATCATTTCCCTTTCCTTGTGAAGAAAAAATGATGGGAAATTATCCTTGCAAGATGAGGTTTAATGTTCTTCTGTTTAACTTGGATTGGACATTTACAAAGCTTCATTAATAATATTTGGGCAATGCTGTGTCTTTCCTTTGAAGCAAAAATCTCAGGTTCAGTAAGTTCATATGAGTTTTAGTTAAAATTAACCAATACGATCAGTTTTTCTCTTTGAAATTTGAATAGCACAAATCATCCTAATGGTGATCAAATCAATTAACTTTCAATTTGTTGGTTGATATATCTCAATCAAATTTATTAGACCGAATCGAAAATAATCAAAAGCAAACAAAATGACTCGATTTTTTAGAAATCAAATTTTATGAATCCAAATTTTGACGACATTGTCCTTTAAATCGAGGCTAAATTATTAATTAAGTCCTTATGGTTTGAAATTTTTTTTTTTTTAAATACTATGGTTTAAAAATCTTTACTTTAGTTTTTATGGTTGTGAGAAACCAATAATTTAGTTCATATCATTTGAAAAATTAGAATTTTGTACATTAAGTTTAATAAAATATAAAAATTAGTCTATCGTTCGTAATTATTGATGAATAAAATACGTAGAAACTAGTTATTTTTGTGTTTAATAATGAGAGAGTGAGATAAATAGTTGATTGAACAAAAAAAAAACACACATCATTCATAAGTAGTTACATACAAGTACTTAATTCGCTTACGATTTATAAAAATCATGAATTAATTTTTAGGTTTTATCAAACCATAAAGATTAAATTCTATTTTTTCAAACTATGAGACTCAATTCTATATTTCTCCAAACTATAAAGAGTAAATTCTATATTTTTCCAAACCATAATGACTAAAGTCTAGATTTTTAAACTATATAGACTAAAATTTTAACTTTCTTCAAACCATTAAATTTATAATTTACCCTTAAATCAACGGTATCAAAAACTAGTTTAGTCACTTAGCTCACAAAAATGAATAAATTGTAATTACAATATTATACAATAATTAACAATCAAATAATCCCCTCCCGGAGAAAACAAAAAAAATGAAGCTTTTAAAATGTAATTCAAATTTTCATTTTTACAACAATTATAGTGAAGATTTTCCTTGAAAGAAACAATAAGTTTCTTTGACATCTTAATATTGTAAGGTCAGACGGTATGTCTCGTGATATTAGTTGAGATGCGCGCAAGCTGACCCAGATAGTCATGAATACCAAAAAAAAAACCCTCGATAGAAATACATGCCAATTATCGTTTAGTTCTATACTCACTCTAAACCTATTCATTAAATAGATGCAAGAATGATTCTAAGTAAATAGTGTGAGGAATAAAAAGTAATTGAAGAAGTTAACGTGCGATTGGATTTTGGAGTTGAGGAGAGGAGAGAAAGTGGAGGAAGAAGAGAAAATGAAATAATTTGAAGATACAAAGTACTTGTTTGAAAATTGATATTTTAGTAGAGAGATTGCAAAAAGTTTGATTTGAGGTTTGATGAAATATTGGAGAGAAGTTAAGAAGAAATTGAGGAGAAGTTAGGGGAGGTAGTGATGCACTGAAAACAAACAAGGAGTTGAACTAATTTTCCTCTCCTCCAAATCTAATCACCCCCTTTGCATTCACCGTGTCAAAGGAAGGGTAGTTTGGTAATCTTAACCGTACTAGCTCGTGGTTATAAAAGAGAAGAACGAGCCCAATAGAGCACATCTTTTGGGAAGTTAGTGGCATTCGTCTCTTGTAAGAGGAGCGGGCTAGGGTTTGATCGGGCTCAATAGAGAGCATCTTTTGGGAGGTTAGTGGTATCCATCTCTTGTAAAGGGATTGTTAGTGGTATCTGTTAGGAATATGTTATGAATAAATATATTTATGATTTGCTAGGATTTAACATTTAAATATTAGTAGATATTAGAATTTTATATGACATTTTGTTAAGAATTTATTAGAATATATTTTGAGATTTGATATTATATCTATGGAAAGTAAATAGAAAACTAGAAGAGAATCAAGAATCAGAGTCATGTCTTCTCTCAAATTTATCGATATCTATCTCTTGTAGGGAGATCGGGTTGGGATTTTTATGAGTTACTAAACTCTGAGTTAGGATGTAAGCATCAAGAAATATTAGTAATACAGAAATCGAACGGTCTTTGTAAGGATCAGTGTCCTTGCACAATGTCCCTCAAAAGGGTTTATCAAAGAAAGAATACATGAACTCAGTAATAATAATCATAATAAATAAAAAGAAAAAGGAGAACAGAAAAGAAAAAAGACTAAGAACCACAAAAAGGCTGAATGCATAACCAATGAATAAGGTAAATCAGTAATAGTATTAATAGATTTAGAAACTTCCTCTAACCAGCAATCTTGTAGCTCGGATTCACCAAGTTATCTAAGCCAGAGACTACCTGTATCGACTCTATAACGTCGCCGACTTTAAGATCAGCCAAGAAATCCTCATTTTCGGTGACATAACCGAACACGGTGTATCGACCATCCAATATATTAGCATTACTAGGAGTAAGTTCACTTTCTTTCAGCAGCCAAAACACCTGGCTAGATGCTGAATTGTTATCAAATTCCTGCAGGAAAAAGTAATAATAAAATGGACTTGGCAGCTCATAGTTAAGAGAAAGGGAAAGAGAGAGAGGGACAGAACTATCACCTCTCTAGCCATGGCCATGGTTCCAAATGCATTGAAGGGAAGTTTTGTTTGAGCCTTGTATAGACCAAGCTCCTGTTTGGAATACATGATAAAACTCGTGTGAAATTCGAGCGAAGAATCAAACTTCACTATGACGAAGTTTTCCCTCAAGCCTTGTGCAAAACGAACACGACTTAAGAGAAAATTGTATGAAATGAGACAGTGATCAAAGTTTTAAAAGGCTAAAGGCGGCCTCGAAGCTTTTCCTCTAGAAGAGGCGAGGCGTAAGCCTCAATTTTAATTTAAAACATTATAGAAATTCTAAATTTATGGAAACATGTATGATAAAACATATTACTTAAGTATAAATACATTAAACATCACACCAACACTAATAGGATTGAACTTTTATGGAATAAGAAACAATTTGATTGATGAATGAAATATAAGTGAATTCTCTAAGCACCTATTGTCAATTTATCAAAAAGTCTAAAAGGAAATGGTAGAGGAAAATAAGCCAACAAATGATCAAAAGTTGGATGGTTTTGAAACTATTATGTGCATAAGAATCCATAAGAGAAAATATCTAATCTAAATGGATGACTAATGCAATGTTTGAAAATGAGAACATGAACAAAGTCTAAGTAGTAATAGTAATTATTCATATTATTATAGTTCAAACTCTTATATTTCAAACTATTGAAAAAATAATACTATTCTTCTAGTTATTCTATGAGGCATAGGGAATTTAAGCTTCATTGCGTTATTATGGAAGAGTAAACCTCTTATGATCCAACAAAGGCATATGACTTGAAGTTAAAAGTTAGAGTCTCGCCTTGAGGCGTTTTAAAACATTAATAGTGATATCTAAGGCCAGCTTGTGCACAGCTCGACTATTGTCACGGGACATACTGCCTGACCCTAAAACATTTGGATGTTAAGGAAACCCGTAAGAAATTAGTTTCTAGGTAGGTGACCACCATGGATTGAACCCATCACCTTAAAACACCCTAAGACTCTTCTTGACCACTGGACCACTCCATGGTGGTTATGTGCATAAATATATTGGTCAGTGTTAATGCATCTGGAAAGAAAAAGAGGCCTTACTTCCAAAGTTTCCCCATAGAATGGTGCTTTCTCTCCATCAACCATGATTTCTAATGGTATGGTCCGAATTTTCTCAGTACTAGGATCGATGAAACCCTCAGCAGGACCTTCTGGATCACCAGTCTGAACAACAAAACCATCCGCTGCAATAACGATAAAAATATCGTAGCTTTATTAGAGTCATAATACGAAGATATCAAGGTTTTGTAGCTGCAATGCAGCAACACATTCAAAACTCTGTCCTGTAAGAACATGTTCAACAGAGTCTAGAATCTCTATATTTATAAACTCAAAAGTATTAACAACAAAGAAATTCCTCATAATAATCACATTCATTCTACCATAGGCACACCATGACCATTCTCATGAGATGGCTGTTTGACTCTACTACATTTGATTATCAAAAAAATACGTAGAATATTAATTATAGGTAGGTGACCACATGGATTGAGAACCGATCACCTCTTAGTTTCTCAAAACTCTATTGACCACTAGGTCATACCAAGTGATTAAGTGAAAAAGTCGCCTTTAATATATACCTCTTTGAATTTCCATGCCATCATAGAAGTGCCTTTCGACCAAATCGATGAAATTCCCAGCACTTACAGGAGCATTATAGCCATCTAAGACTATATGAAAAACACACTCGTCTATGTTCGGATTGTCCTTCACTTTGACCTTCATATCCACAGCTGCTCTCCCTTTCAATACAGGCATATTTCTGTATTCCTCAGGTACTTCGTACGGAAAGCCATCGACCATATCCTCTTCAACACTGCAGAAACCGAATGCCCCAGGAAGATCTCAGCTGCAGTCAATGACAAGGGTATATATGAGATTATAGTTAATGGCGATTACCATTATTAGTCCTTCTAACCTAATTTCCACATATTTAATTGGTGTGTTGTTCTTAATAGTTGAACTTCAGAACACTGATAGAATGAACATACACATGGAGTTTTTTTAGAGATAAGGATACATATGTAGCTTTTTTTGGAGGAGATGAGGATACACATGGAAGTTTTTAGAGGAGATGAGGATACATATGGATCACAAGGCTTTCTTAAAGACACTCTTCAGTTAAGATGGAGAACCCAAGACGGAGGTTGTGGGGAATCGGGAAGTAGTTCTTAAAAGGTTTGCTAACAAAGTAGATAAAAAGATTTTTGTAATGTCCTTAGCCTCCACTTTAGATTGGACTCCTAGTTGGCATTCCTCACAAAACTAGTTAGGTTCAATACAATACTTTCTTATGATATGTAGAGCTAGAAAATCAAGTTGAAGAGATATCATATAAAGAAAATACTACCTACTTTGAAGGTTAAACTCAGTGTTATCCTTTCATCCAAATTATATCTATAAGTTTATACTTCTTTGGTTCCACGAATCGATTTTGTGCAAGATTTGTTTGTGACACCAATCCCTGAATTTTAACTCCTTCGAAAATTAAAGTAAATAAAACCCCGAGCCCTCAGCCGAACCTCTCATTATCAATGTTTTGAAGGCTATAACCTTTCCTTGCATATCGCCACGGGCCATACACATAGATGGTATTGTGCCTCTCAAGAAGCAAAGGCGAGGGCCTGATAATCAGGCCCTTACCTTTTCTCGTCATTTTGTGCCTGACGTAACCTTTGTTTGCCTTGTGTGGGCAAAGGCATATGCCCCGACAATATTTTTAATAAACTAACTAAATACCCACGAAAATAACCTAGAATTAGTCTATGAAGAAGCTTAACAACCATGCAAACGTTTTTACTTAAGAGCAATGAATCTGCTTAATTGTTATTTAAAAAATATTTACATACAAGTATATGTTTAATTGTTTTAATTCTTAATCGAGTTACATTTGTTTTTTGAATTCAGGGAATTGGAGAACTCGAACGTGTAATATTCTGGTTAACTGATCGTACTTAATGCCAGTTGAGCTCAGCTCTTGATGACTTTTAATTGAGTTATCTTTCCAGAGGTAGAATCTTGGTTTTTTTTATATATAATAATAATTATTTAATATTGTATTTTAAATTGAATAATAACATAATTTGTATGGTTTTTATTCTTTTAATTTGTATTTTTTAGTATTTTTCGGTAATGATTTGAAATTTTATGGAATAAGAATATGTTTTCTACATCAATTTATGTTCTAAATATAGTATTTAATTATGCTATTATTTGTTGTGCCTCGCCTCACTCGGTCCTTAGCTATTTTGTCGCCTCTTGCCATGAGGCAATCAAATCGCCTTGCGTTGTGCCGAGTGCTTTGAAAACACTGCCCATAATAAAAGCAAAAGGAAAAATCCTAGTTCATCTAATCCGGGACGATTGAAAGCTTATGACAATATGATTCATCTCAGAGTTTTCTCTAGAAAAATAATAAGATTGCAACCATCAGCGAGGAGAATATGATGTATGCCATAATACTCACCTGCCAACATAATTAAGAAGCTCCTTTTGTTTTGGTGCAACTGCGTCTCTATCTCTGTCTTCTACAATCTTTTGGAGCTCATCTAGTCCAATTTCCAGTTTACCCAGAACTTCAACTCCGTGTTCTTTCTTCGATTCTGCCAACCCTGATACAATCAAATTCTTCCCCTGTTCGAGCGTTCGAGATGCCTGCCTCACATTCTGTAGAGCAAGAAAAAATATATCAGTTGGAGTACGTAAATCAGCAATCAACCTAAAACCTTAAACTAATAAGTTGGGGTAAATTTAATTATATAAACTAACAATATCTAAGAACCATTTGATCATGATTTTGTTGTAAGACAGAAAAGCAGAAACAAAATCATGGTCAAATGAACTAATAAGAAACTATATATTACCTCAAAGTTTATAAAAACTACAACTACAAAAGAGTTGGGTGGATAAAATCACAATCCTGTAACTTACCCTCCCCACAGAATCAAGTGCCTTGACTCCAGCAATTTTAAGACTCTCAGTAATGTCTTCAAGTGGTTTTTGAACTTCCCTAATAGCTTTATTATCAATAGGCAAACCATATCTCAACAAAGCTCCGGGGTCCTTTATTGGCGGGCCAGATATCAACACGGACAGCTCGGGAATCACTGGACCAGCAGCTGCATATGCATCTGCAGTGGGGCCTAAAGAAGGAACCCCTGTGATTAAACTAAATGCCAAAGCCGTTGAAATTGCAAACTCCTTCAAGCAAAGTGGCCTGCTTTTCTGATAAACAAAATATAAACTCACTCAACCCCATCTATCGTTTGTTTCTCAATTTACAAGTCAAATTCTGAAGTTAGTCATTAAACTTCAATGGCCGTGACTATATTATTACTATTCTTGTTTGTGAATATATGTCAATTAGTTAGCCCAACGATAATTGACATTTATTCTCGACCAAGTGATCACAGTTTGGAATCCTCCAAACCCAATTATTGTTATTGTACTTAAAAAAGAGCGTGTTTACATTTTTTTTAAGTGTTTTTTTTAATCCGTGGCAGATTACACATTATTCGTCAAAACCCGTAGAAAATTAACTCTTAGGTTGGTGACCATCCATCATTGAACTCTTTATTAAGATTTACAAAAGTTGGATAGATTAAAATTACAATATCATCAAAGTTAAGCGACTAAATTTATAATGTAACCAAATTCACATGAATGGAAGCAGAATTGTTCCAAAAGAACATCGGTTTCGCAACAAAAACATCATAAGCAGACAAATCCTATCAAGAAAACCCCCAAATTAATGTCTGATTTCTACATTACATAAATTTAGGGTTCCACATTGTTCATAATTAGAAATGGAGCATTGCATTTGAAGAATCAAATCTTACCTTCACATTCTGAAGCTCAAATTTGATTCGATTGTAGGAGGAGAATCTGGGGCGAAATCGTTTGGAGCAAGCGCCATTGAAGAGCTTGGAGGAGCGACAATGGCTGGTGGGAATTGAGGGTTTGGAGGCAACAAGAGAAGAACAGAACTTGCAGGACATAATGGCCGCCATTAAAGATAAGCTGAAACAAAGTCAGTTTTAGAGAAAAAGAGTTGAATCAAATTGAAGCAATGGAGAAAGGATAGGGAAGAAGAAGATGGAGATAAGGTGTTTGGTTTTGAGAATAATGGAGATAAGGTTTTAGATTGTTTGGTTCATTATTCACAAATTTGTGTAAGAAATTTGGATTGAGTGGGGTCTTCCCTTCACTCTCCATGTGGATAAGATTTGACTCAAACATGAACCAACACAAATACAATATATAGATAGCCACCATAGGTTAAACTCATCACCTTAAACACTTCAAATGGTGTTAGCACGTAATACTATTTTGATCTTTAAATTTCACTTTTATTCTATTTTTAATCGCTAAACTTTCAAAAGTTTAATTTTAGTTCTCGAACTTTCAAAAATTAAGAAAAAAAACTTAAAAACTAGTGTTAATATTAAATTTGAAGTCAATATTAATCGAATTTGGTTCGATAAAATTTGTATAGAAATATGATAATCTTCTTAAAGCAAAACAAATAATTTTTTTTTTCAAAGGACCAATTAATTTTTTTTTTTTTTTTTTAAATTGAAAGATCAAAACGAAACAAATCTCAAAATTTAAAGATTAAATTTGGACGGTTAAGAGTTCAGACAGTAAAAAGAATAAAACTCAAAGTTAAAATTAAAATTAAAATTTTAAAACTTTATGAACTAAAATGACACGAATGTGTGAAAATTGAATGAACAAAATAGTTATATAGAACAAAATGTTTTTTTATATAATTCTTACTTCATATCTATTATAATTTCAAAGTGACAAAAAAATTTATTCATAAACTTTTTTTTGAGAAATTATTTATAACAACTTCCTAAGTCGTCTTGCATTTAGGTTTCTTATTTTAAGTTAAATTTTTTACTTTTAACTTTAAGTTGATAAAGTTTTTATTTATAATGAATTATTATTAAATTTAGTTTTGATTGAAGTTAGATTCAAATTTATTATAGATATCAATTTTGAATTTAACTCAACTAAAATATTTGAAAATAAAATGATTAATATGAAATAAAATTAGATCAAAAATGATATTTTAACAAATAATAATCTAACACATAGGAACAACTTGATAAACAGATATAATTATTCAATTAATGAATATTACATGATTGAATACATTTACAAATTAGGAAATGTAAACATTATTTAAATAATTAAATATTTTAAAAATCCAAAACAAACAATTAGAAGATAACAAATGAGAGATCATATATAAATGAAACATAAATTTTATTAAAAGAATTGTCCAAATATATATATATATATATATACACATATACGTACAATCCCTCCACCAAAATCAAGAATCAAACGTGGTAGACTACAACCCTCTACAAAAATATACATCCAAACGAGATATTGTTGCAATTCATCCACAAAAATCTACCTCTAAACAAGCTATCAACTAGAAACCATGTAGTTTCTAATCACTCAAAATTGTTTTCAGTTATGATTGTATAGTTAATAATGAAGGAATTAATATCCATATAAATATCAATACAATTTTCAAACCATCATCGTGATATGTTTGCTTTGTCATGATAAAGAATGTGATGCCAGAGATTCTACAAGTTTGCACACGAGCATTGACTTGGTGGTTGTGCAAAGTGTGTGTGGAAGTTAAGTTGTTTGTTGAATAACTTTCAGGTAAGCTAAGTAGGTGAAAGTTGCACCATAAGTTAAGTAAGGCGTATCGACATTTGATGAAGAAGAAAAATCTTGAAATGTGAGATTTCAAGTAGTCTATTTGTATAGTAAAGTAGATATAATTCTTAGAGTTGAGAATTATAATCGTCAGAGAAGACAATGTTGTAGTACAATACGTAATTCTTCATAAATATCTCGCCAAAATGGAATTTATTGGATTTTTTCGCAAAATATTAGAAGATCAGAATTGTTCCACATCGAAAAATTGCAAGGAAGTGATGTGCTCCAAGCACTATAAAAAAAACATGAGACTTTGGTTTCAAAGCATCACAATCAGAAACATTTTAAGTTTGGTGTACTGACTTTAGTTAAATTTTTTTTGTGCTCCCTTGCGAGAGATCAATATGTCAAAGAGTGTAAGTAGTATAAATTTTGAAGATAATGTTTATTTAATTGGGGTTGAGAGAGAAAATTTCGTGTGTTTGTAGCAATTTTAAACATAGTAGAAATTTCTTTCCGTTCGTCATTTTTTTTCTCCAATATTTTTATAGTTTTCCACGTAAATTTTTATGTTCTCTCCTGACGTTGTTGTTGTTTTTTTTAAGTCTCAGTTATTTTTCTACTTATTTATGAGGTCATTAAAAAGTATTTTTCTAGCAAATAATAATCAACCTAATAAATCATGGTCCTAAGGTGGAGAGCTGAATCTTCTTGGGCTTTTCCTCTTTGTTTTCATCCTCTTTTGAACCCATTACTGAGTAAAATGCATACAAAATCAGTTGGAGAAAACCTGAAATTGCCCCAACCCCATTGCTTATCTACAAAGTATATAACAAAAAAAAAAAAAAAAAAAAAAAATTTAATGTCCATATAAATTAAACCTTAAACTTAACTAAAAATTTATATTAATAATGGAATGAATACCTACCAACATATAGATATCGAATTTGATGAGCGCGTAAGATGTCCAGACGCAACCATTTAGGAAGTTTGTCAATGAAAGAGGAAATGGCATATACTTGACGCTTTTTGTCGCTATCACTTTTTTCTATCAAAATATAACGTTAGATTTAAACACATTAGTATTCATAAAAGTATAAAAGGCAAGTAAATTTGACAAAGAAGTTCAATGAAATTATTTAGTTACCATGATGGTAAGAGGAGAAATATACATCATGACGTTGAAAATGTCGCAAATAATTCCAACCATCAACGATCTACTTTTAGTTCCATGCAAAACTAGCATCGTAATGAGAACAATAACCGTTACAAAGACAACTTCTACGAGGAGATAAAGACCCACTTTCTTCTGAAAATAAGAGTAAAACAACGAAGGTGAGAAATTATAAACTTTTGAAGTGGACTCCAAATAAGAAGACAATGAAAGAAAAGTTTACCCGTCCTTTGTTATTAGCAAAGAAAACGAAGATAGCCAAATAAACAAGTTCAATAAAAAGACCAATGCCATTAATGGTAACAACCAAGACGCTGTCAGGATGAACAAAGGGCATTCCATAGAAAATCCAGAAAATACAATTAAGAACTGTTGCAACATAAGGATCAGGCTTGAACTCTTCAACCGACTTGTTCTTGATGATTTTATAAAACGTTGGTCTGTACGTATCACATAATTAATATTTAGAATAGTATTTAGAGAACGAAAGAGAAGAATAAAGAAGAGATCGAGGAGGTAGAGAGCATACACCGGAGAGAAAAAGAGACCGAACGAGATCACATTGCCGATAATTCCAACGATATTTCGAGCAACCGTGGCTGTCACCATCTTCACTTTGCTTTAGGTCTTCAAACAAACTCTAATTATAACGATTGAGGAGAAGATGTTTGAATAATTGGTGTTGGATTGGGTTTAAAGATAGCCTGAAATTAACTTTTCTTTTGTTGATGGGACTTGGAATTTTTTTCTCGTTCATTTGGATTTCGGCGAATCAATTTTATCTAAATATTTGTGCAAATTTGCCCTTGCTTATATCTGTTTGTTTTTATTTATTTATTTATTTTTAAAAAAATTATTTTAAAATGGTTAAAATTACTTCATAACATGTATTTGTATTTTGAAAAACTTTTCAAAATTCAAAAGCAAAATTAACAAAAAAAAAATTATAAAATTAAGAAGTATGCTAACCTATAATTATATATTTTAAGGCGAGTTAAAGGAAAGAGAGAAGGGAAAGAAAGAGGATAGAAGTCGATGTTTGGTGTGTAACAAAGGGAAGGTAAGATTAGCAATTGTAACCTAAATTATTTTGTAATTAATTCGTAAAAGTATTCACACGATATAATAAATTAAAACAAAATGCAACTCCTATTATGAAATGACATCGTCTATCAAAAATATTGAAGACACAATAATTTGATTGTTTTGTGTTCAGTTCAGCACCAGAATTTAGTCACTGAGTGGAGAAATAAAACAAATCTATCCATTTTTCTAATTAAATAATAGTTCATTAAAAAATAGAACAGTGTAAAGGGTAGATAAGTAATTTGATCCTAAATTATTTTACTCAAAAATTAAAATTGAAATAAATGGCAAGATCAGGTTGAACTTTAAACGAACAAAGTGGTAAGAATTTATTTTATTATTACTATTTTTTAAGTGAATTTAAATATAAATATAATAGCTTTTTTCATTTGTCAATAAAGAAAATTCGCTCAAAATTTTCTCTCTTTTTCCATCCTTAGCCTTACTACCTTTTATTAACTCCAACGATTTCTTTTATGCTTATTCTAATTTGCACGTGAACTTTCCAATACTTACAAATTGCATTGATAGTAACTATAAATATAAATGCAGACAAAATTCTAAAATATTTATTTTATAATTATCACTACGTTTTAATATTATATTATAATTATTCAACAATACATTATATTATAAATATTTATTAATATCAATTTTAGAATAAAGAATGTGACATTATTAAAAGTCCAGAATATAAAAGCATGTTTGGCTACGGCGATAAAGGAAAGGAAAGAAAATAAAGGGAATAAAAGGAAAGAAAAATGAAAAAATAAAGTATAAATTAATAATTGATGTGATGAAAATCGATAGGTCAAATAATGGAAAAAATCATTTCCTTCGTTCTCAACTGTTCCCACCACACCAAACATACCCTAAATGTTTAATTATTTTTGAAACGTAGGATCAAACTAAAATTACTAGAGAAACCAACAAGATAATTTTCTCAATATTAATATTTATTAGTGTCAATATTAAAAGAAAGAATGTGATAATACTCATTAATACAAATGATTATATTTACTATTTTTTAGAACGGCCCTATTTATAAATATTTTTTAAATTTTACTAGTGTTCTAGAAGATGTCTGGATGGTGGATTTAGGTGTATTTAAACGAGCTACTGCAAGCACTCAAATAACTTCACATTTCTTATCACTCAAATAACTCTTCATTTCAATCGCTCAGATAACTCTTCATTTCAACCACACTCAAATAACTTCTTATTTCAAAATCATTTCTAATTTTTTGTATCCACATATGTGCATTATCAATTAAATGTAAGTTGATATTTATTAATTTAATAAAATTTTAAGATATATGATTTTCTTTAATCATCTATATATACATAATTTTATAAAACTTACGACATTAATGTGTATTCATAAATTTAAAAATTCGTGAATTCAATCTTCACCTCGTTATTAACAAACAGAAAACATTACGAACTTTGCAGTTAACATTATATAGAATAAAAAAGTTTAAAAATTAGTATCTACAGTAAATTTGAAATTTATATTAATGAAATTAAATTTAATAATCTTAACAAATTTAATACAAGCAAACGAAACATATTTTTAAAATTCATAGAAAATATGTTAATTTTGTTAAAAACACAAAAGATGAGAATTATGATACTATCCCCATACTATTTTTACCTTTTCTAATACACAACTATTATGATTTTAAATTGACTAAATTTTTATTTGTAGCAATTTTTTTTGTCAACGTGACATTAAATTTTGTTTTTTTTAATATTAAATTTCTAATTTTAACTTAAAATTAATCAAATTTTTATTTATAACAAGATATTATTAAATTTAGTTTTGATAAAAGTTGGTTTGAAAATCAACCGACTAATATAAAAAAGAAAATTAAAATAATGTTTTAACCAATAATAATCTAACTTAAGAACAACCCCTAATAAATTGATAATAATAAGTCAATCCATAAATATTACATAATTGAATGCAATGGCAAATTAGAAATTTTTAATATTATTTAAATAATTTGAATATTAAAAAAAAATTTCCAAAATAAAATAATTCTAATAGACAAAGTAACAAATATTAATGAAAATAAGGGATTATGTACCAATGAAACATAAATTTTATTGTAAAAAATTTAAGCATACTACCTCTTTACCAAAATCCACATCCAAACGATTTGTTACCTCCAACTCTTTTGCAAAATCTACATCCAAACAACTATTATCGATAACTTCTTTACTAAAATTTACATCTAAAGTTATTACCGTAACTCCTTCACACAAATCTACGTCCAAACGGGCTATTGGTGGCAACTACTTTACAAAAATTTATACTCAAACGAACTATTAATTACTGTGATTATTATTTATAATCACTCAAAATAATTTCTCATTTAAATACTCAAATTAGCCTCTCTTGCAACATCCCCTCCAAACACCCCTTTTTTAGTTTCCAACTTTATTTGGGTGGTTAAAACCTACCCTTAAAAGTTTTTTTTTTTTTTTTATGAATATATATATATATATATATTATTTGGATTATTATGTTTGACCATCTTTTACTTCCACGACACACGATCATATCTCCATTACCGAATTTATCGGAGAACAATTTTACTAAAGCAAGCATAATAACGGTTCTTCACATCTCTTTATACGACATTTGACTATTTGTTATACTAAAAAGAATATAATTAAAATAAATTAAGGAACAAATTTTTACTTTATTTTAATTATAACATCTCAAAATTGAGTTAATGTGACGTAACTAGATCGAGAAATGACTTCTCCGTCCTCGCTTTTAAAATTAATTCTCGGTTTCGTGAAATCCATTTTTTTTTTTTGGAAATCGGGCGGGGATACATGTCGTAAATTGCGGAATGGAGTTTTTACGAGGAAATTTTTTTAATTTTAAAAAAAAAATTCAAATAATTAAACGTTTTTAGAGAATCTCTGATTTGGATTATATTATAATTTTTTTAAGAAAAATATTCATTTAATTACAAACATTGGTTATTGCTTTTTAAAATTATAGTCTATAGTTATTATTGCAACCATTTGCGTCACTTGATTTGATATCTATTTTTTATCTAAAAATAAGCCCAACCTTACTATTTCAATCCATCCTTTCTATGTATACTTTTTACCTAAAAGTTAAGCCAACATTTGAATTTAAAAAAATAAACTTAAATTTTATAATAAAAAAATAAAATATTTATCAGAGTTAATTTTTTATTGTTGAGCCTGACTTGATAATTTTTGAAGAAAAAAAAGAAAGTCAAACTTACTATTGTTTTCATCAAACTTCCATAAATATACTAATTATAGTAGATAAATCATCAAAATTTAAAAAATTTAATAAAACAATTTAGATAATATCTATCAAATATCTTAAATATTAATTAATATTCAAATATTAAATTTAACCAACAAAGTATCAAGACAAATATTCATTTTATGACTCCCCTCAAAACATGCAAATACTAATTTGAAAACAAATTGGTTGCAAATCAAATGCTGCATGTATTGTCGATTCATCAAATCGACGTCAAATAAGATGTTCAAGTTATTGCACCTCATGAATCAATTATAAATTTCACGAATCGTCAAATTGTTGTTGAATATCATACCGTTGAACATAATATATTGAAATACAATGCGTTATTGCACCATACAAATCACCCAGATTTCATGAATCATCAAATTATTGATACTGTAAATAAGATGTTAAACATGTATCATACAAATCACGCAAATTTCACAAATTCTGAAATAACCCATTTGACAACACACGTGCTATATATCGAGATGTTATAAAAAGCTCTAAACCTTCTGATTTTCCATTAAATTTTCACAAATTTATATAATATGAAATATCAAATCTCAAAAGATCTCGTAACCTATTAAGTTCTGGTTTTCTAAAAAGTTTCATCAATCCAAAGCCATCTTCAATTGGTAGATATGATCACACTTTCGATCACTGTGCCATCCCGTAAGGACAACTGTTCGTGAATATATACTTCGCTAATACTAACCGGCAAATTGTTGTCGATCTGCGTCATTGTTGAAGTTCATGATAATTAACAACCAAAAAATTGTTGCAGAATTCTGTCTTGACTTATGCTGGGGGTTTTAGCATTTGAAAGATCTACTCGTATTTCATTGTAGTTAGCTAATCATCTACTCTAAATTTTGTTTTAATTTAATTGTGGGGGAAAATTACATTTTTATTCTCGAGGTTTGGGGTTGAGTTTTAGTTTAGCCTATATATTTGAAAATTAAATAGTATTATCTCTGATATTTTAATAATGTTCAATTTTGATTCTTTAAGTTTGGAATCAAATTGCAATATGGTCTCTCTGTTTCAAAATTAACAGTTTTACTTACTCTTGACATTTCAATAATACACACTTTTAGTTGTACTTTTTAATTTATTTTATATTTATTAAAAAAAAAAATTTAACTCACGTCAAAATTATACAATAATCAATTTATCAATATCAGGGGTGTATAAAAACCCGACGACCCGAGCAACCTGGACTACGTACGTAACCCCAAACCATAGGGTTAGGTTGGCTTATATTCTATTTGGGTTGGATAGGGTTACTATTTTCTAATTTTTATTGAGTTTGTTCGGTTCTAGGGTTGATCAATTTTTTTCGCATTTTTAACCCAACCCAACTCGAACTAAGAAATAATATATACAAATATTACATATACGTGTTTGTGTGAAAATAGAAATTAATTAATAAGATACGTCTAAACCCACTAATAAAAACCATTTTTAATAGTAAAATTAACAAAACTAAGCATATAAATCAATTTTATCATTTCAAAGAAATATAAACCAACTTTAAATATTCATAAATGTATATGAACAAAAAGAAAGAAAAAAAAAAAAGAAAATCTATTGCACCGAAACAGAAAACAAAGCATATATTAAGACAATTAATTAAAATGAAAATCCCAAACAATAGTAATAATTATTTGAATTAATACAAGACATAAATTAAAGGATAGGACTTGGTCCAAAATTCTAAATTAATTTAAAAACATAAACATATTAATTTAGACTTTGCATGATCCTTCTACTATGGATAGTTGAACCTTACTTGATTCTTTGCTTGGTTCTTTAGAACCTTCTTTTTCTATAATTTCTTCCTCTTTTGAACCATTTATTGAATAATATGCATATATAAATAGTTGCAGAAGACCCGAAATTACCCCGACACCATTGCTAATCTGCAAAATGAAAAAAAAAAAAATCGTAAAATAAAAATTCTTTAAGAAATAAATACACGACTAAATGATCACCAACACACTCATGTGCGCTTGGAGCACCAGTTTGATTATGATAAACGGTGAACTGTAGAAGTTATGATAACTAGTGTTTAAAAGTGCAAGTTATTATAAAAGGAGTTTTAAATCTTTTTTTATACAATCAATTTGCAATAGTTTGATTTTTTTTTTTTTAAGAAAAAATGCAATTGTTTAACATTTAATAAATATTGAACCTAATGAAAATAAATTAATATTTGTTGTTTTTATTAATTTAATATTTCTTATTCTATTTGTCATATAATGTATATTGATATAATTATGGACCTCAAAATAAGTATTTTAGTATAATTTAAATGTGAGACTATTGATTAAAAAAAAAAAAATTCATACCAAATAATATTTTTCTTTTGAAAAAAACTTCACGATAAAAATGATTTTAAATAATGAAATTGATTGTTATGAATGAAAAAATAATGAAAAAAAAAGAAAATGAAAACGATTGTCTTAATTAATAGATAAAGAGATATAGTCATATAAAAATTTTAATATTTTAAGAAATATATATGAATTCAAAATTTTATGCAACAAAAGAAATTAAAAAAATTGAGCAATTTAATTCCATTAAAAATTTGAAGTAGTGTATATTAAAAAAATAAAGAAAAAATTATCAAAAAAAATGATTTTATATGTGTGGATCCACTTTATTTTCACTACACCTTGGAACTGGAGTTCATTTATGTTTTTTATCGCTTTTACACTGTGTTTTTTGCACTAGTTGAAGGTGCATAGTAACCTTCGTTTAAAATAAACGGTCACAAACAAGAACTGAGTTATAATAACTCATTTGTCAGGCTAAGGCGACGCATGACGTGTTCCGTCGCCTTTGCCAGCGACGGAATAGAAATTTTGTCGCTTAATGGAGCTAAGGCGACGAAAACTGGCTCCGCCGCTGAAAACCCCATCACCGAAAGTTGTTTTTCTTGTAGTGATAGATATTTCTCCTAATGATGCAACTCAACTTACTCTTTGAATGGCTCTACCACTAATAGAATCTTAATGAGTAAAAGAATATTCTCTGAAACTTATCAATTATTTGTACTTGAAAGTGTAAATTACATACCAATATATAGATATCGAATTTGAAGAGAGCATAAGACGTCCATATGCAACCATTGAGAAAGTTGGCTAACGAAAGAGTAAATGGCATATACTTGACACTTCTTGTCTTAATCACTTTTTTCTGTTAGCATAAACAATGAATCGCTACATTGAGTAAGTCAAACATGTAGGGAGAATAAGATGAATTAAAAAAACTTATATTCTCGAACAATTTAAACACTCGATCTGTTATTTATAGTAAAATTCGAACAACTTACTTACCATAATGGTTAGAGGAGAAATGTACATCAAAATGTTGAAAATATCGCAAATTATTCCAACCATCAATGATCTATTCTTCGTTCCACTCATAGCTAACATTGTTATGTGAAGAACAACGGAAACGAATATGAGTTCAATCAAAATCGAGATACACACTTTCATCTGAAATAAGAGCAAAATAAAAATATTACGAGAAATTTGAGAGATTTTCTCTTAATAATAAATCAATGTAATTAATATCATATTTATAACAATAAAGAGTTAATTATAAATTTGATTCTATAATTTAAAAAAATTTACAATTTAGTTCAGTTAACGGTATTTTTACTTGTAAAGCCCATTGAATAAATAATTTCGGTATATAGAATACAATAGATTTTTGCCTTGAGAAATTAGGGTGGATTAATTATTTTTACAAGTAATTGTAAATAATAGATAAATTATAAAATATTTATATACACAATTATTAATATATTTTAATATTATATTATAAATATTTATTAATACTTATATATTATATTATAAATACTCAATAATATGGGAATCTTAAGATATTTATTAATATTAATGATTATGTATAACTTTTTTTAAATTTATGGCATTTAGAATTATTTTTAAATTTGAAGTATTTGTGTTGGTTTCTTCTCATTTAGAATTTGAACTATTTAGTAATTGAAATGATTTCAATTTTAGTATATTATTGAAATAATTGTAAATATTGCCGTTTTAAACAAAATTATTAATTATTAATTAACTTTAGTAATGATAAATATATTATTTATAGTAATTAAAGGGAGCTCAACTGATATTAATGATATTATTTGAATATCTCTAATCCGTTTTCATATTAAAAGAACATATTATTTAGTATATCATTCCTAAAAAAAATACTCGATCAACTAATTAGCAGATATGTACATTTTCATGCCCATCTATATTAACCAAATATTGGTAAACATTATAAGGTAGATTTATAAATTATATATATATATTTTTTTTTTTTTTTTGAGAGAATAAATATAAGAACAAAGATTTGAAGCCTTCAAACCACAATAGGTATATGAACCATTTTTTAATGGTAATTAAAGAATATACTAATAAAAACAAATTTTATCGGAACTTACTCGGCCTCTATAATCAGCAAAGATGAAGAAGATAGTCAAATAAACCATCTCTAGAAGAAGTCCAATGGAGTTAATGGTGATGACCAAAAAACTATCGGGATGAACAAAGGGCATTCCGTAAAGAATCCAAAACATACAGTTCAGCGTGGTAGCAATGTAAGGATCTGGCTTAAATTCTTCCACCGACTTTTTCTTAATAATTTGATAAAATGTTGGCCTGCATAATATTATATATATATATATATATATATATATATATATATATGAAGATTATACATAAATATTCTTCAAAAACAAAAAAAATCTTTGAAAAAAGCATCGAAAACTATAGTGTAAGAAAGAACTTACAATGGCGAGAGAAAGAGACCGAATGATATGACATTTCCTACAAAATTTAAATTTGATGATTTTAGAGAAAAAAAAATAATAATAACATAATTTTACAGTATTTATTTCTTGTACTCAAAAAAAAAAAAAAAACTAATTATTTCTTTTATTTTATTTGATTCTCATGTTTTAAAATTAATTAACTTGTAAATATAATTTTTTGTTTGTTATCTAGTTTATAAAATCTAAAACTAAAAAATATTAACTTTTAGAAACAATTTACAAAAAAAAAAATATATATATATATATATATATATATATATATATATATATATTAAACTAATAATTTAAACATTTATTAGGAAAGGTAAAACCTACAATAAAGAAATTATGAAAAGATAAACAGATTTTTCTTTTATTTTTTTTGATACATCAACATTTGAAAGTTGGATATTCACCCGCTCGAAGCTCTAAGGGGTCGAGTTGAGAAAAAATTTTAGACCAACTAAAAAATTTTGATGAATCACGTTCATAAATCAACCCCAACATAATTAAAAAAAAAAATCAATTCGTTTGTTATAGTTTTGAGTTAGATTAGGTTGGGTCATTAAATTTATGAGTACATTATAAATATAAATAAATTTCTTCAAATTAGTCATACACTATATATAAAAAAAAAATACAATCATTCGTCTAATTAATTTATCATATTAATGTAATTAATGGAATGAATATAAATATTAAATTTGCATATTGTGTCTAATTGAAAGTCTCTCCTCGTTAGCCTTACCTTCGTGGTTTATATTGAAGATCACAACTATAAAACATAGCAACAAATACATATGACTTCCATAAAACAAATAGATAATTAAAAATCAAGAATTATGTGACATAATTTAACTTCCATAAAATAAATAAATAATAAAAATGGATGACAAATTTGACTATAATATTTTTTAACAATTAAACTTTAATTTGTATTATAGTAGATAGACCGAAATTCTAAAGATTTAAAAATATTGAAAAAGAAAAAGACTACAAATAATAAACAAATACAATATATATAGGCATATACAAGTATGTTATTTGTAATAAATAAAAAAGAAAATATCTTTAAAATTAATTAAAAGTTTGTTTAAGATTGAATTAATTATCTAAATTAATTTTAGATTATCTAAAAAATCAACCCTACTCATAAAAATGTTATTTTATTTTTAAATTCAACCCAACCAAATTTATGTTAAATTTTATCTAACTTTAAATAGGTTTTTTTTTTTTTTTTTTACCTTTTAAATTTAATTTTTATTTATTTGTTTTTTGAGTTTACAACAGGAAGATATGCATACTAGTTAATGAATTGCCATAAGATTATTATAAATGATAAATAAGAGAGTTTTTTCTTATGAATAATAGCCGAGACTCGAATCCGTAATTTTTTTAGTTATCGAATCTACAATAATATTATTGAATTACTGTTCTGGGCGACTATAAATATGAGATTATGAATATTAATTTGTCATATTTTTCTCAATAAAAAAGAAAATGAATAAAACCCAAAAGCCATTGGTAAGAGACAAATTAAGATTTCCAATAATTAATTAAGTAAAATCAAAGTTCCCACCACTTCCAAAAGGTATGCCATTTTTCATTTGTAAATATATTTAAAATTAATGGTGTCCCCAATTCTATAGCCTTTTTAAAATGTAAATATATAATATTTATTTATTTTACCACCTTTATCAAATTGGTAATAAATAAATACACAGTAGAAACCATGATAGAAACATTTGAATTTTGTAAACATTACAAGAGAAATAATATTAGAATATTTGCCAATTAAATTACTAACTGCCATTAACTTAAAAGTATAAAATTACATCTCGTCACCCGGTTCAATAACTATTTTATTTTTTGTTTTTTTTTGTTTAAATTTAAATTTGTATTTACTTAAATTATCTATATATATGATTTATCTTCTCTTAGGTATGTCAATTCTATCCAAATTTGATAAACCAAAGCACGTATTTAGAATTATTTTTTAAGTTTTCAAATTTTATATAGTTTGATTTTTTTAAAACACAAGTAAAATCATGGAGATATCAAAATCATGAAAATTATGTGTTAGAATAGCACTTTTAAATTTCAAAAACCAAAAACAAAAGATGAAATGGATATCAAACGGGGCCTAAATGAAATGACAAGAGCATGAAGATCTTATGTAGAGATGTCCATGGGTGGGGCGGGAACTAGAGGATGACTTTACCATTCCCATCCCCGCTATCCATTTTAATCTCTATCCCCTGCGAAATTTATCGTAAATTTTTGTAGGGAACGGGACGAGAAGTCCCCCCAGGGAATGCACGAGGATCGACTTCCACAAAGAGAATTATTCACCATTTAATTTTTTTTTTCTTATCCCCAAATTTTTATAAACTTTCTCAATCTTAATTCAATATTCACTAAATTTTAGATAATTTTTTCAATAGTTAAGATAAATATTTATTATTTTCTATTAGATAGTTAATTGTGTATGAAAAATATCTATCGAAATAAAAGTTTCTAAGACTTTATGTATATAAATGAATAAAATAAAATAATATAATATATAAAAAAGTGGGGAATGAGGAATGAGGAATAGAGAATACATTCATCACATAACACAGAATTCATCGTCTCATTAGGAGTTGGTTGATCCCCGACCCCGTAAGAAAAATGGACATCTCTAATTTTATGTTCATTAAATTACTAACTACTATTACCTAAAAACTTGAATATCTATATTAAAGGAGAAGGATTAATGTCAATTTTTCTTGCAATTTCCACATGAGTTTGCAACGTGAAGTCCTAATCGGGTCTCGTGGCGGTCTCGAATTGTTCCTCTTCTAAAGGTATTTATTAGTGTCGATATCAAGGCGAGTTTCTCTTTTATCAATAACTGAACGCTTCTATGACAATAATGACAAAAACAAAAATATCTAAGATTAATTACTACTCTTATACCATATTAAACTATTACCAATTCCGTCAAAAAGAACAATGCTTCAATATATAGCATCATATACAAATTCCACATTCACACATGTTGTCAATCATATAGTAAAAAAAACTACTACCAAATCAAAAAGTAAACTAAACCTTTAACTTTAAAAAAACTTGTAATTCATAAGTAACTAATTCAATCACTTAACAAATGCGATAAGCAATTAACGTAAATTCAATCACTTAAAACTCAAGTAAACGAGATAAACATAAACATAAAGTAATTACCAGTGACACCGACGATAAACCGAGCAAGGCTAGCGCTCACCATCGTGGACGAGGAAGAAACCCGAAACGAAGAAGAGCGAGATACAGAGAGAAAGAGAAGAAAGAAATGAAGAATATATATATATATAAAAGAAGGGAAAAAAATTAAGAAGAGAGAAAGGTTTGGTTTGTTTTTGGATGGTTGGCGAAAGAACAAAGGGAGTAGGAATGGTTTTGTCAGAATGATTCTTGATTGGGGTTTGGAAATGTCAGAAATTGATTCGTAATTTGAACTTACAAATATTTTTGTCGCATGATCTTTGTCTCTCTCTTTGTCTCTTGCTGTGTTTTCTTGGATACTTAGAAAAATTCTAAGTGCAAATTGGTGCATGTGGATGAAGAAACGGCGTCAAAATTGCCCTTTATATACACACCAACTTGCTTTTTTCTTTTTTTTTTCTTTTTTTTTTTTAAGTTAAATACTTTTTTGGAAACAGATACGAAATTCAGTAATAGATAGGGACAATGTCAAAGTTGTAAATAAAATCGAGATTAAGAACACTAATTAAAATACTTATATCTACATATTTGATATCATGTCTCAAAAAAAAACATATTTGATATCGTTTCCCGAAGTTTAGACTCATGATACGCCGAGTGTTTTTTAGTGTATAACCAAATGGGTTGCCACTTGAAGATTATATTAAAAAAATGTATTGTTGGGATACAGATTAACAAAATGTTTGTTAAGAAAAAGAGAAAAGAAAACATCATATGTATATAAGTGATGATAATAATCAGACAACCATTAGGAGAAGATGGTCAGTATACTGAAAGACTGATTGAAGTAAGGAACGCAAGCCCCAGCATCAGGAAAGTATAGGTGGAGGAAAGCTAAAAAAAGAGAATGAGTGCACGGATGCTAAGTATAGTTGAGGGGTTGTTGCATAAGACATTTTGAGTGATATCAAAGATAAACAAAAATTTAAGTGTTTGAACCTAAAATAGAACAAAGCAATGTACATCGACCAAAATGACACTGTTATAATCATCTTAAAACATACATTCTATTATCTTTCAATATTCCTATAGTTTTCTTGTATAATGTGAACATGTACGTTATCATCCTTTTATTAACTTAATCGTAACGTAACGCTCGAGATTTAAAATTTAGATTAGGATTCAAAATCTCCATTAAGTGTCAATAAAAATTGTAATATACATTAATCAAAGATTGAAATGTCATCGGTTCGAGTTCATCTACTTTCTACTTATATAAATCTTGGACTATTTTTAGACAAAATATTTTATCTACCAATCAATATGAGCTTTTTTTAAGTTTTATTAAAAGTATAAAATCCAACATGTGAAATTAAAAAAATCTAAATAATGAAATAAACTCCCAAATTCAATAGATTAAATTTATTTATTTATTAATTTTTAATTTCTTCAAGCACATGGAAATGAATAAATAATGTTTTTGTGGTTTTAAAATTTTTGCCTTTCAAATCATATGGATTATTAGTGGATAAATGTGTAAGATGGCCCGTGATTGGTTTTAGAGAGTTTTTAATTTCTGACTTTCACTTTATGAAAGTGGATGTATTGATTAATTAAATTAATTAGGGTATTTGTGTAAGAAACTTTATGAGTTGTCTTTCATAAATAATAACTTTGTTGTTTTGTTAATGAAATATTGGATGTATATGTCACATGAAATTTGACCCATCTCTAATAATACTTTAGAGTTATTTTGAATCATTTTAATACATTTTTCTATGATGATATTTAATTTTCGAGTTAGGCTGAATCGAGCTGATTTCTTTTTTAATATGAGACTTACTATTGCGAATTATTAATAACGGTCCATTGAATATATTGATTTTTTTTTTTTTTTTTGACTTTGTAATAATTAAGATGAGAGATTCAAATTCATGACCTTTATATTATTAGGTTTATACTAATGTCGCTGAATAATTGTTTTGGTTGGCTATATATCGATATTTAAAGAGATAAATAATTGAGGAAAAAAATGTATTAGAGTTATGTTTGAGTTAATAATAGATTAAGAACTTAATTAAGAATAAGTAATTCAATTTTATAGATTAAAATGAAAGAATTTTAAAAAGTCCCATTTTGATTTCATGGAATCTCCTCCCTCGCCATGTCTCTACGAAATTCCCCTTTATTTTCGCAAGAATCAGGCGAAGATTCCCATGTAAAACTTTTAAACTTTTTTTTTTATTTTTTTTATTTTTATAAGTACTATTTAATAATAATTTCAAATATTTTATTTTTCATAAAAAAATATACATAATTTTAAATTATTTAAGAAATTGATTAAATATTTTTACTTTTATAACCTGGGATTTTCTTTGAAGAATTGTTATAATTGGCTACCATATATACCCCATTTTGATTGTGCAAAATAGAAGATAATTAAAAATGGGTTATTTGTTGATGTTGAAAAATTGGTCAATGAATATGATAGGCATACCGGTGTGGTGTGAGACACATGGCTTTCGATGTCTAAGTCAGTAAAGAGTTTAGGAGAGTGTTTGAAAGTAATTTGTGACTTATAACAACTTACAAGGATTGTCAGCGTGGTTTAATTTGGATCTGAATGGAGAAATGTCCTGATTAATTTCTTATAGCAGTCAGTCTTGTAACCGATGCAGCTCACTTAGTGGCAGCTTAATGGTCAGCCATTAGAAACGTTCGTCATTAAACCAGGAATGAATATCGGCGTAACTCCTGACCCTTACCCTTTAAGGTGAAACTGCCTTAACTTGAAAGTTACTTGGACTCGGTCAACCTTTGTAAGTCCTCACCTCCACGGTCGAGCCCTTGGGGGTGTGGCCTTCTTGGTGTAACCCTAGGACGTTACACCTAACAAGTGCAACATTTTCTCAAGTGTTACTCGGACTTGGTCGACTCGTCCAGAGGAGAGTCCTAACCTCCACGACCCATCCTTAAGGGATCTATGCCTACTTGTTGTAACTTCCGACTATTGCTACCTTACGGCACAATGGTCTTAGATGTTACTTGGACTTGGTCAACTCTCCACATGAAAGTCCTGACCTCCATGACCAACCCTGTGAGTTTCAGCCTACTCGATCGATCTTCTTAGAGGTCAGCTTTAGTCTCGATCGATCAACCCTTACGGCTTCTCACCTTCACAGCTCACCCTTAAAGAGGAGGTCCTTGCCCTCTCGACGTAACTCCTGGCCATTATTAGCAGATCCAGTCCTCACTTGGACTCGGTTGACTCCTGAGGGAGAGTCTAACCTCCACGGTCGACCCTCGGGGGTCAAATAATTGCCATTTTTTGGTTTAGAAATTCTAGGAATCAATGATGTTCATATATATTCTTTTGTGTGCACAATGCATAGAAGCGAGGAAGCTTCAGATATAAGGGCATGTTCTTGCTTCAAACATAACAGCTTGTTCTTGGTTTGTGCAACCCATTTTAGGTTTAATCGACCACATAAATGTTAAGATATCTTTGAAATCTCTCCATTTTTTGTAAGTCATATCCTTTTGGAACAAGTATGTGAGTCTTACCACTTTTGCTATGCCACCTCTTCAATTGGTTAATTTCTCAAGCCATATATTGTATTTGTTTGTACGTTGTTCCCTCATGAACATAGAGTTCCTCTTCCACTCAATTAAAGTCAAGATTTAGCAAATAAATTTTAATATTTTTAATATTTTTGCAACTAATGTTAAATTCAATATAAATCATATTAATTAATTAATATGAACTTGTTTTTGTTATAAACTTTGTATGATAATTATTTCTAATATCACTTAAATGTTAAAAGATTCGAACGAATAGAATTTAGTCTATTGGTCCAGATTATTCGTAAACGGTAGGCAAATTAAGTACATAAATATGATGTATAAATTATGTATTTTTTGTCCAATCAATTATTTATCTCACACTCTCGTGATCATTAAACACAAAAATAACTAATTTATACGTAATTTATTCACCAACAATTACGAACAATTTTTTTTTTTTAAATAAGATTAAATTTTAACTTTCTTTAAATTATATAGATTAAATTTGTAATTTTTCCGTGTGAAATATTCCTTTATTTGTTTTTTGTTTTGTTTTTTTTTTTTTCTTTTTTGAAAAAATAAATTCTATAAATTTAATCCAAGAACTTTTTGAGTCACCACTACGTCATATATCATAAAGATTTAACTTTTCATTTTCTTATTAAGAATATGGTGGATTTTCTGCATGTGATTAACTATTGAATGTTTTATTTGTAATTAACTTGTTAAAATGAAATGAAGATTATTTATTGACAATAAAAGTAAATAATTAATAATAAGATGAGGGAAGAAGAAAAAAAGTTAATGTATTTTTAGCTATAAATTATATATACTTTATAAAATCCAATGTATCTGCCCACTATTGGTCTGCTATTTGAAGAAAAGTATTTCAAATAATAAAATAAATAGTATATGAATTATTGTTATTACTATTATTATTAAAAAAAACACATAAAGCAGAAGAGAAAAGGATACCAGTGGAATTTTCAGCAATTGGATCATTAAAGTGCCAATCATTAAAAATTCAATATTATTTAATGCCATGGTATTTAAAAATAATTTCACATTCCTCCATTCATGTGAGAGATAATTGCATTTAGAAGAATTGTCTTCACATTTGAGAAAAAAAAAAAAGCTGACATGTTAATGAATTAAAAGAAAAAAAAAATCATTCATTTCAATTCTTGTCAAAAAAAAAAAAAAAAAAAACATTTTTTTTTGAAATGTTAATTGATCGTGAGACATCTGTTCTAACCAGCGAGCAAGTCAGCCAAATGAAAATTGTAGAGCGGGTGGCACAACAAGGACAACCTGATCTATCACGGGCTTCGTGAAAAGGTTATCGAAAGAGGGAAAGAGCGTTTTGAAATACGTTTTGTCTTTGAAAGGTATATGACAAAATGCAATAAGGGACACAACAACTAGCTTGCATTCATCATTAGTTGGAGGAAAGCTTCAAAAGTCATGCCCCCTATAGTACATTTTAACACATATTTGATGTGGCAGGCTTGAGCGTCAAAAAGGGTGAGAAGTCATACAACTTCAAAACATAAAGGAAATTACAATGACATAAAAAGTAAAGCCTATACTAAAAAAATAATTTAAAAAAAAAATCTAGAGGTTCATGTGGTCACATACAACACGCACTAGACAAGCAAGACTTTAACAAAAAATAATAATAAATAAATAAAAATATTTTTAACTCTTCAAACAAATGTTTAGTGGAATCTACGTTACTAAAAATATAAATCAAACAAAGTATTTATAATATGGATTAATAATCATTATACATCTAGGTATTGGGTTTTAACTTAGTGATAGAGCATTGAACTGATTAAAGTTTAACTATTGGTCGAAAACTAACAATTAAAATTTTATCGAAGCATAAAATTATAATCATGTAAAATGTTTTTTTTCTACTTCATGATTAAATCCCTTAATAATATTATCCTCGAGTTCACAATAAATGAGTAGAGAGATTTCTTTTTGTACGTCAAAATCATTTTTATTTTGAAACACAAGTTTTTTTTTTTTGATATCGTAAAAGAATATTGAAAAGACTCAAATCATTAATCTAAATGCTAAGATATCACAATTAAACTATACTCGTTTTGACAAATATAAGTTAACTAGACATATTCAAAATCTTTTATGAAATCTACCACAAAATCAAAAAATAATAATAATAAATTAAATAAACTAAAAGTTGACAAGAGAATGTCATGATAGTGGAAAAATAAATAAATTTAATTTGGAATGATTGGTCAAAAGAAGATTTTACAACATATGATTATATTCTTTTTCCTTTTTTTAAAAAAATAGTTATGTTAATTATTTTAAAAAAATAATTAATTAACTCAAGTTGTTTATTTTTGCACCATTTAAAAACATATTTAATAATTTCTTGAGCAATAATATAAACAAGGTTGTAGGGAAAAGGGAGCTAAATAATTGCCATTTTAATGCACTCATTAAGAGTTTGGTTAGGTGATGAAGAGCTGGATTTCACTCATTTTTGTTTCCATATTATTCTCTTTTTGACCTTTACACAAATTTAATTCAAATAATATTCCACCATAATTTTAATCATTTATTATTTTTCATAAAAAATTATTTATTTTTCATTAATACAATTTTTTTTTTTTAATTAGTTGTGGGTCTTGCATATTCTCCTACATTATTCTTGTATTGTCGCATCGAACATATCTCAAATATAATCGAACATAATTTACAGCAAATTCGATATTGTATGCACCACACACGATTTGTGCAGATTTTCTAAACTCGTCAAAACTATCGTTGATCATGTCGCCGACTATCGTATGAATAAATCTTAAATAACTTTTATTAACAAACACACACTGTTGGCATTACAAGAAAAATAGCTTTAAGCGACAGAGGCTACAACGATGGAGTCAAATTTCGTCGCCTTATATACCTACGGCGACGGAACTAAAGCTGCGTAGCCGCCTTATGATACGGCGACAAAACAACGATTTCGTCCCTTTAGCCACTCAGCTTGCGTTTTTTTGTCATCGTACATCAACGTTTTTCTGTCGTCGTCGCCTTAGCGGTTGAATCTAGTGTGGGTTCTGAAGATGAAACCAAGAGACCTAAAAAAAAAAAGTTTAGAAACCTTAAATTTATGGTTGCTTTTATACCATGGTAAATTATTAAAAATGTGTAAATCTCGTGATTTTTTTTTTTTTTTTTTAGATAAAATATCGAATTTTAGAGGATTTTCTAATAAATCTTAAATAATATCTAATAATGTGAATATTTACTAATATTCAAATACCAAAATCTAATAGAGATCTATATAATCTTTATTTCCTAACAATACTCATCAATATTTATTTAATATAGTGATCTCAAAAATAAATAAATATATTATATTGTAATATCGCTTATTAACCTATAGTATTTATAATTGTGTTTACTTAGTTGTAATAATGAGAGTTTTAAAAAGAAACTTCTGCCAAGAAATTTAACTCTTTTTTCAAGATTTAAGCATATGCTTATAATTGATTATTTAAAAGGAAATTAAAAAAAAAAAAAAAAAAAAAGAAGTACTCCAACACTAAAATTAATAGCACATGTGGATTATTGTTATCTTGGAATATAATTATATTATTCTAATTAAATTAAACATTTTAATTATAAAATTAAAAACCATGGGCACTAGAACTGATGATTATGAGTTAATGTGTTTATTGGTATACTTATTATTTAACCAAAAAAAAAATAATAATAAACGCTCACTATATCAAATTTTCAAAAATTAAAAATTATTTTAATTTTATGAAACTATTTGATTTTTATTTTTTTTTATTCTTGAATTTTAGAAATTTCAATAATACACTTATCTCTGTAAATGTTGTATCTAGGTTTTCGAAAACCACTCAAGTTTTTGAAAATAAATCATTTTAAATATTAGAATTTTAAATAATTTGATAAAAGTATATCTCTGTAAATTGTTTTTTTTTTTTTTTTTAAGTTTTGTCGTCTAAATCTTAATAAAATAATTTATAAAGGATAATTATAGAAACATTACGCTTTTTTTGCTTTCAAATTAATAAATAAGAATTCAAAAATGTTATTAGGATTGAAAAGAAAGAATTTTTTTATTTTTTATATTTTGTACTCTTTCGAGGTTGCAACATTGGAGGCTGATGGAAACAAATGTAAAGGTCAACAATACCGTAACCACAAGTATTTTGAATTGAAGGTACACACTCCTTCGTTCAAACTATATATCCTTATAGCATCAATTGTCGATTTGAATCTCATCCAATAAGCTCGTGTGAGAAACTTAGTAGGGGAGAGAGAGGTGCATCTCTCTATGTGTCTCTATCGTCCTTTGTAAAATTTGATCGTTGTAGGTTTTTGGTGAGAAGCACGGAGAGGAAAAATCGAAAAAATTTCGAAATTTTTGCTAGACGCTATACTAGGGCTAAAATGTTTTTCTTATGGTCGAACTACTGAAATTCGAGTGTGTTTTTCTTGCATTTTTTGATAATTACACATTGTTATGGATCGATTTAGCATGCTTCCACTTTTTTCAGTCACATAAATTTATCTTTTTTTTATTTTTGGACTCAAATTATAAAAATTAAATGACAAAAAAAAAAAAAAAAAAAAATCAATTACCGAAAAAAAAATGGATGATCTAAAATTTTCAATAAAAAAATTTGTGAGTTTAGATATTTGAGCTCAAGATTTAAAAAAAAAAAATTGATACTTGACCAATTTAAAAACCATAAACATATGATTAAAAAAAAAGATAATTAATTAATTAATTAACGATAAACAGACTCAAAGTAATCCAATTCGATTTTAGGCCCAACAAGAGGGTGGGCCGGATAAATTCATACAGTTTCTTTAGTTCAATGGGCCTGCAATTTTTCATATTGTTTCTAAAATATGTCTAAAATTAGGAAACTAATTAAGAAAATTTTTGAGATTTTTATTATACTTTAAATTTTTGTCTTAATTCAAATTTAGGGGAGAGATGATTTTTTTTTTCTTCCAAAAATATTTTTCATTCAATTTATTATTCCAAGTCTTTTAATTTTTAATTAATTCAATAAAAATATAAATTCTTCCGTAAATCGAGTCTCTCTTAACAAATTTTCCATGTATTTCAAAATTTAATGCAGTCGGCATAGATTAACTCTCGAGTGTACGAGGAGGAAACCAAGAGTTTGTTCGATTGTCTCACCAGTGAGCTCATGGTCCATCGACGTTCGTTGATGCCGATGAGCTATTGCCCTTTTGACATTATCTTTTGGATTGTGTTATCAAATAAAGAAGTAATTATCTTTATATTAAAATTTCTAAGATTAAATTCATTTACTTTTATTTAAGGCATTCTTTGTTTTTAGTAGAAGAGAAATCCTCAAAAAAGAGTCACTTATCAAATTCTCTATCAAATCAGATCAAACGTATCATTCAAACACTATTAACATAAATTCTCAAATAAGTATTTAATTATTTAACTATTACTAACATCAATTTTCAAACAAGTAGTTAGCTACTCCAAATTACTATTAATTCCTCCGCTCCTCTTCATACCCCTCTTTATTACTAAAAACAAACACACCCGTAGAAGTGAACGTATTGGAAAGTCTCTCTAAATTTTAATTTTTTTAATGTTTTATATAAAAATAAACTTCACTTATATTTTAAAATTATTTTTGACATATAAGATCATGTTTTCGATTCGACTTGGTTTTCTTTTTAATGAAACCGATTATATTTTATAAATAAATAAATTTTATATATATATATATATATATATATATATATATAATATAACTGAAATGGATAAGATTATATTTCGGTCAATCATAAATTATCAGGTTATTTTCTGACAAAACTTAAATTTGATTTTGGAACAATATTTTTAAAAATTGAATTGAAACACAAGTCGAATTATTTAAAATTTTGGTCAAACTAACCCAAAGACCCAAGTCAAGGACTAGGCCCATGGGCTCATTGAAGTCCATGAAGAACTCTATAGATGGAGAGCTTCTCCACCATTTCAAGGGTGATCAAGGACTTATGGACTCTTAGAAAAAAATTCACCATACATATCAGAGTACTACTTCAGCATTGTACACACATCTGAAAAGAAAACAAATACTCTTCCAAGTATATATACATCGAAAACAGTTTCGTACTATGTTCTTCAAAAAAATTGTACGTAGTTGAGAAGAAAGCAACATTCTTCCAAGCCCATATGCATATCGAAGACAGTTGCACATTACGTCCTCCAAGAAAATTGTATTCAACTGAAAATGAAGCAACAATATTCTTCCAAGTTCATATACAAATCGAAGGCAGCTATGCTACATCTAAGAAGGAAGAAACATTCTTCCAAGTTCATATACATATTGAAGACAGATGCTCACTGCGTTCTCAAGTGAATAGTACGCAACTGAAAGGAACATTATTCCAAGCTTACAATTCCAAGGACACATGCATACTACGCTCATCAAGAGAATTGTACGCATTCTTAATAGAAGAATCATGACATTTCTCGAAACTCAAATACTTTTCAAGTCTTCAAAACTCAAAGTTAAGATCAATTCAGATTCAACCTCGAGATATATCAATCTCAATAACAAATTTCAAAGCCCTTGAGACAAATCAACTTCAAAACACCCTTGAGACAAATCATCATTGAGAACAAGTTGTAAAACACTCAAAACAATATATCCAACATCAATAACACGCTACAAAAGCACTCTAGACAATTATACATTCGAGAAGAAGTTGTGAATTCTTGAAACATAAGTATATGAAAGAGAAAAAATCAGATAAACAAATTACAGATTGTACTCTACGCTCGTACATATTCAAATATACATTTCTTATTTACATGTGTCTCTCATTTATCTTATCTGTCGAAATCTCGTATGAACAACGTCCATGTTTGAATATTAATTATACATGGTATGTATCCATGGTGTCTTTCTTTCTCTTACCTTTATGAATGTTGCTTCTTCTTTTTTTCTCACTTTGGAAGGTCCACATTTGAACAATTTGTAGAACATTTAACTTTTTCTTTTAGTGCATTAAAATGTGAATCCCATTTTCTCCTATTGCTTTCTTCTCCCACTTACAAAAAGAGATTGTCTTTTGATTCATTCTCCAAACATGCTTTTGCTCAGAAAATTATAAATAAAAACTCAAATTGAATTTGAATATCTATGTTTATACGATGTCGTATAAGTATCTCATTTATATATTACATATACCGTCTGACACAATAATATTCATATATTAAAAAGTTAGTATATAATTGATTTTGAAATAGTATTTTTATTTAGTTTATAATAATTGAGACGAGAGATTCAAATTTGGTATATTAAGCGTACACTATTCCCATAACCTATGTTTTTGTTGAACGTATCATCTATTAACTTCTTAAGATTCTCTTTCTTACCTTTTAACTGATCGTAGTGATTTAAATGTTTATGTTTTGCATTATATTATAGATCTTAGAAAATAGAATATCATTTTTTATCTACCATGATCTTGCTAAGATATTTTACCCTAAACTTTTAATGTAATTAACAAAACTAACCTTCAATAGAGTGTTACTTTATCAAAAGAATCAGTGGCACTATGATTTTATTGATTGGGTAAATCCAGTTCAATACTAATTGTTCTTCAACTCAAAAATTAAAATAAATATTTTGAAAATTGAAAGACAATTAAAATTTGACCAAAATTAGTTTGGAAGTTCAATAACTGTGAACTTCAGAAGTATATTAGGATAATCGATGACAAACATCTCCATTGATATGAGACCTTT
>JBBMEG010000018.1:9259419-9286789 GCA_037832605.1 Cyclanthera cordifolia
AAAATAAAATTTTTCATAATTATTGGAATATTCTTTTAGAGCAACATAAATAATAATAAAATAAAATAAAAATGAAAGACAATAAACATTTCCTTAAGAATTCTTCACTTATATAAATACAGAGTTAAAATATCCTATTAACTTTTTATTTTGTTCAATTGTTTAGGCTTTTAAATATTAATTTTTATCCTTAATTTTTTTTTAGTTTCAATTGTTTAAATTTTTAAATATCAATTTTAGTTTTAAAATTTTTTAAGTTTGTTCTATTTTAATTTATAGACTTTCAAATATTTAAGTTTAGTGATTAGAAATTTTTGTTATCTTTTTTCGAAAAATTTATCATCTTTGTAAATAAATTTTAAAAATATGTTTTTCATTTTGTGTAGCTTTTATTAAAATTATTAAATAACTGAATTAACTTTCATAAATGTTGATTTAAAATTTATTATAGAAATCAGTTTAAATATTTTTTGAAATTTTAAAGACTAAAATTAGACTAAATTGAAATAAATTTGTATTTTATTCTAAATATATAAATATAATTAAAAGGGTATTTTGGTATTTTTGTTTTGGCCGACCGTACTATAAAATGAAAGCGTAGCTATTCAAACGAACTTTTAGAAAAAGCAATCGATTGAAGAAAAAGAACACAGAGCCGTGCCTTCGCCGGAACTAGAATCTCCGGCGGCCTCTGTTTTCACCTTCCGATCCAATCTCATCTCTTCAATTAACCGATCCTCATCAGAATCGCCGGAACAGCCATCTCCGACGATCGACTTTCACCGGAATCTGTAAAATTAGAAGGCATGGTGGGATTTTTCGCGATTCCGTTGGAGATTTCGGCTAGGTTGCTCTGGACTACCAGTTTCTTCCGCCATAAGCGATCTTGATCCTGTTTTTCTTTTCTCCTCCAAATTTTTGTTCCTTCTTTTAGATCATTACGTAACTAAATCTTCGTCTTACACAAATTTGAAATTCCGTATAAATTTCACCGGAATTGGAGAAAGAAATCGGAGCTTTCAATGGATCCCGGTCGTTTCTTGTTTAATCCGCCGGCCTGCAGCGGCAACATGCTTTACCTTGGCGGAGCCGGCGGCAATTCTGTTTTCAGAGGTCTGTTTTTCTTCCGATCCACTTTTTTTTTTTTTTTTTTTTTTTTCTTAAGTAAAAATAATAGTAATTATAAAGGACTACAGTAAATACTTGTATACAGTCATTTTACATTTTTGGTATTTTATTTTAATTTAATTTAGATTTGTTTTTTTTCCTTTTTCTTTAGGAAGATTTGGTTTGATCATTGAATTACTTAATAAAATTATTTGTACTTTTCTTTTCTTTTCTTTTTTTTTAAATCAAATTTTAAATAGAACAATATTTCTTCTGTTTAAACTAATTTTTTTTTCATCCAAAATTTGAATTCATGAATCAAAATTATAAACTAATAATAACAATAATAATTATTATTATTGTTTTTTTAGTTAACCGTTATGAAATTGAAGCAACAATCAAGATAAAAATAAGAAAAAACATGAAAAAACACATATTTACGTTCATTCAAACAAAACAATTTTATTTTTAAAAAAACTATGAGAATGTTGATCAAAAAAGATTAAAATTTTATGAAAGTTTATAGAGTATAGTCTCGTAAAATCATTATTATTATAAATCGATCATTTACATAAAAGATCCAAATACGAATATATATATATATATATATATATATCAATTCAATTATAATTTCTTCTAAATTTTGAGAGCATGTCTAGATCTTCTACTGGAGCGTCGCCTCTAGATCGTGATCGTTCGTGGAGTATTATAATTCTAAATATATCTCAACATCAATAATTATTATTGAATAAATCATGTTTTTTTTTTGTTTCTTCATATACAAGAATTTACCAAAGGAGAGAGAAAGAGAGTTAGACCAACTCAAAGAGAGAGAGAGAGAGAGAGTTGACCAATGTTTTTTGGAATCTCATGCTTCTCTTTTGATTGACTTTTTTTTTCTAATTTATAAAATTGAAATTTGCAAGTTTTTGTTGTCTAATTCTATTTATTAGCTGAAAATTATAAATTTTTAATTCAAATTTGAAATTAGCTAGTTATATAGAGTTGATTCAAATTTATTAATTATTGTGAGATAATAACTATAATAAACGCTTTAATATAATAATAATCACGATATACGCAGTTCAGTGTCACAAATCTATTTTATACTACAAAAAAAAAAAATAATAATAATAATAATTGTGACTAGACATTTGGAATTGGGGTTGCTTTTGTTTAGTTCTTCAACAATTGCTATTAGTGCGTTTTGCATATGTGTTCTTCCTAGTTTAATGGATTTAAATGTTAATGCAAAATCTTCATGGTTGAAAATTTTATTGTAATGTTGGAATGATATGAAAATTCCATCCCTAATTTTATTTTCACAATCTTTTTTCATATTCTTATAATAAAACAAAGTTTCATAGTTAAGTTGAAAATTTGAGCTTTTGTCCAATTGAAAGTATTAATAGATACATATGGGGTGTTTGTTTCAGGGTATTAACGAGCTATTACGAATGAGTTTTTACGACTCATCTTGCACATTTCTAATCATTTAAAATAATCACTTGAGATAAACATTCATTTCTAATCACTCATTTCTAATTTTTCAAAATAATCACTCATTTTTAACCACATCTAAATGAGATATTGTCTGCAATTTTTCTATAAAATCATCAACCGAACTAGTTATTAGCTACAACTCATCTACAAATAACTATATTCAAAGTAACTATTACTAAAATTCAAATTTCTAATAACACACGAAATAATTCCTCATTTATAATCACTCTTAATAATCATTTTACAATTTCACATCCAAACACTTTATATTCAAAGTCATGAAAATTACATGTTTTAATAGTAGCTATAAGCTTAAATTTCAAAAGTCAGAAACAAAAAACAAAATGATTTTCACACGGAGTCTAAAAAATTCAAAAGAACTTCCTCAATTCCCTAAAATCTTAGAAAATAATCAAAATTTTCAGACACTTCTAATTACGGTCTTGTTTGATAATCATTTCATTTTTTATTTTTTAGTTTTTGAAATTTAAACCTACAACTATTACTTCAACACATAATTTTCATGACTTTGATGTTTATATCTTACTTTATTTTAAAAACAAAATCAAAATTTGAAAGTTAAAAAAATTAACTTCCAAATACTTGTTTTAATTTATGAAATTTGATTATGATTCATCTGGTTAAATAGGAGATGAGACCGAGGTAAAGAATTGAGGTAAATTTGAGAGAGATTCATGTATATAAATGCTGGCTTATATCGTTTTTTTTTTATGGATATTGTTGTGCCGCATCAAATAAAACTAATTTTTTTTCCCCATTTTATTATAAACAATAAAGGAGGAAGAACAATGTTGAGCATGAGCATGGAAGAGAGTTCAAAGGGGCAACCATTTTTCAGATCCACCGACGATCTTTACGACGACGAGTATTACGACGAGCTTTACCCTGAGAAGAAACGTCGCCTGACCAACGACCAGGTTTGCTTCATTTGTCTTTATGTTTACATGTTTATTCTATCGCTGTGTGCAAAATAAAATTCAATGTGGAAAACTATGAAGGTTCAAATGCTGGAGAAGAGCTTCGAGGAAGAGAACAAACTAGAGCCAGAGAGGAAGTCCCAACTGGCCAAAAACCTGGGCTTGCAACAAAGGCAGGTGGCTGTGTGGTTCCAAAACCGTCGTGCTCGGTGGAAGACGAAGCAACTCGAAAGGGACTATGATGTTCTTAAAGCTTCATATGATTTGCTCAAATCAAATTATGGCTCCATTGTCAAGGAGAATGCAGAGCTTAAATCTAAGGTGAGCTCACTCATATTTGAAAATAATAGATAAATTGGTTAAAATACCATTACAATCCCTAGATTTGTTTCATTTTGATCACTTTCAAAAGTTCAATTTTAATCTCTGAACTTTCAAGTTTGTTCCATTTTGGTCTTTACACTTTCAAATGTCCAATTTTAGTCCTCAACCTACAAAAAAAAAAAAAAAAAAAAAAAAAAACCCTTCCACTCCCCAAAATTTTAAAAAGTTTTATCTTGGTCCCTCTACTCTCTTTAAAATTGATGTTTTAAAAAAAAGGTTCAACAATATTATAGTTTCAATTTAAATAAAAAAATGTGGACATATATTTCTAAAATTTATAAAAAAAAAATGATTAGTTTTTAAATAAAACTTATCAAAAAAATTCAACTAAGAATCAAATTTAATTTATTTTGAAAGTGTAAAGGCTAAAATTGAACATATGATAGTTCATGAATCAAAATGAAATAAACTTATAAGTTTATGGACCAAAACTGAACAAACTTGAAAGTACAAAGACTAAAATTGAACTTTTGAAAGTTTAAGGACCAAAATGAAACAAATCTCAAAATTTAAGAACCAAAATAGTATCTTAACCAAATAAATTGATTTAAACATTGCTTTTATGAAATCTGTGAAAATTTTCATTATCATATGTGCATGCATAATAAACTTAGTGATTTCAGGTGGCTTCCTTAACGGAAAAATATCTAGCTAAAGAGCTGGAAGGAGGAGAAGCACCAGTTCCATGTGTAACATTAGAGCCTCCTCTAGCAAACATCGCCCACGTCTCCGCCCAACGCACCGGCAGAAAGGCCGAAGATCGTCTAAGTTCAGGGAGCGATAACAGTGCAGTAATCGACGACAGTTGTCCAAACCTCATCGACAGCGGTGATTCTTACTTCCCGACCAACGAGTACCCACAGTCTACACCTCTGCCTACTGTGTTGCAAATGGAATATGATGATAGGAATTACAATAACAGCTTGTTCTCAGATATGTTTGCAACAACAAACCAACAGAATCAAGAGGGAGGAGTCCCTCAAGCTTGGTGGGCATGGTCTTAGAAAAGAAGGGTCATTCAACTTGTTACAGCCCCTGTTGCTTATACACAAAATGTTTGGAAATTTTTATTTACTTGCTTATAATCAACAAAAATTAGATATTAAGTTTCATAATCTCTGGCCTTTGTTGCCCATGGCTGTGCTTGAAGCATGATGCAAAAACATGTACTGTCAATAAACAAACTTAGGCAAACAAACAAGTGTACAAATTGAATTCTCAAATTCGATTGGTGGCGAACCGTACCAAAAGAAGACTCAATCCAGCAGTAATTAACATATATTCTTGACTAAGAGATTATAAGTTTTTTTAAGTTTACAACAATAGAATGGGGGATTCGAACCCACACCACTTGGTCAGTTTTACACTAATATTGTTGAGCGAAATGTTGGCACAAAGAATTGTAGGTTCAAATCCTCTGATTCCAAATATTATTGTTGTACTAAAAAACCAATGGCAAACCATATTCCTGTTTCCGGACGAGTAGCTATTACCTTTTCTTTTCTTTTTTTTCTTTTTTGCAATCAAGAATCGAGACTTTGCTCCACTAGACCTAGTGGAACCATGCCCGTCCCAAGGTCAGGCTGTGAAAAACATCGAAGGAATGGAAACACGGGAGGTATCTACAAATTAATGTCACAGATGGGTCTCAAAACTGGAACTTTTGAGGGAGCACACCTTCAAAGTCCAAGTCTTCAACCACTTTGCCACCCTTTGGGAACAGACAAGTAGCTATTACTTAAGCAATGATACACTAGATATAGCTTAACCCTAAACCATACTAAATGAATTCGAGTCAAGAAAATGTGCCATAAAAAAATGAGAAGACAAAAAGCTGTGGAACAACCTAGCTTCGATTGCTGTAAGCACAAATATAATGATCATCTAAAATCAGGCCAAAGTAAACTTACCTTCCTATACTTGTTACAATGATTAAGGCCCCAAACAAGTCATAGCTCGTCAAGCACCTAGGAAGACAAGACGCCTCAACAAATGAAGGTCAACTTTAACCATTGTTTTTACTAATGCCTGCAACGGCGACGGTATTTGCAATGCAGGGGAAAACCGAATGAGTTTTCTTCCCCTCCGGTGAATGATGGTCAGACATCTAAAAAAACCTACTAGTAAAGAAAAACTTTGGGTGGAGGGGACGGGGAAAGAAATGTAAGGAACTAAATATGATTACAACTAAAAGCTTCAATTCTTGTTTTAGACTTCCCTTCTCCTTTCCTATTTTTACATGATGCTTTCTATGTGTATGGATGTTGCTCTTTAAAGACGGCATCCTTCTAAATGAACCTCTCTTCAAGAATATACATCATTTCATCCTACCCACTCCAAGCATTCAATAAATAAATTAAAAAAAAAAAAAAGAACTCCAGCAGTTCAGTCCAAAATTGGGCTTAGGGACCATATTATCGATTAGAGTAGGAGCCTGAAGCAGTCCTTATGAACAAAGCACTTATATTCTATATATTCTGAACAGCGAATCCCAGTTAGATGAGTTACCTCTCTATGTACAAACGATCGGTCAGCAGCATGGGCACAATGGTTGCAGCGGTGACCACTTCAAAAAGAACTCCAAATTTGTCAAGGATCAATGGCAGAGTGTAAATCACAAAATAAATTGAAGGTACTTGTCTTCTAAATATAAGACCTCTACCACCACCATAACCACTGGAATAAACCCTCTGGATTGATTTCGTTGGGTTCTAAATTATGGGACTCCAAGATTAATCTTCTGGTTCCTTTCTTTTCTTCCCAGATTTCCTGCTGCTTGCCCTGGGCCTTTCTGTTAAATCAACCCCAGCCAGCTTCTGTTCCGGTATACTGCTTGGATCCAAATAGCCATTCGGGTCTTGATTTGGCAATATCTTCTCGTATATAATAGCAGAATCAAGAGAGAATATACGGAGTGCAAGAGATGTTACAGTGGAAATTTTTGCAGCAGCAGAGAGAGATGACCAGTACCACCATTCATTCTTCAAGTATTCCGTTCTTATCATGTCCTCTAATGCAATTGTTGCCTGAACCATCTGTAGAAATGAATAATTTTTTTATAATAAGTACATAAATTATAAATTGCACCAAAAAAATATCAAGAACCAAGGCGCTACTCATTGCTTCAAATTTAATTAAACAAGGTATAAATTATTAACTGATCCACAAATCACACAAGGATACTTGTGAAGTACCCAAATTCAGTAATTAAATTGAGGAACGCTGACCTCAAAAAGTGTTCCTGCAGCTTTCACAAATGCGCGCCAGGCCCATCTTCTCTCAATATGTAGTTTTGAAGGTCTTAAAGCTTCGTCAGGAAGTGCAGCATCCATGTCAAGCAAATTCATTTTCAGTCCTCTTAGAACTTGAAAATTTCTGCCAACTAATGGCCTTTGTGATGATTGTGGGATGACACAGAATCTACTAATTCCAAACTCTGAAAAACGGTTGTTCATGCCAACTTTTTTACTTTTTGGTTCGGGGCATCCTAATGCCGTTCTTTTTGTTTTCAGTGCATCAATTTCACTTTCTGCAGCTGGTCGGATTGAATTATCATTAGAATTTTGATGGCAAGCCTTTTCACAACCAACGTTTCCTAGAGAAGCCAGCCTTTCAGAAGGCAAGGTCCCTTCTTCCAGGTTACCATAATCTTTCTTGAGACCAATTGCACTAACTGCTGATTCCATAATATACGGTGATACAGATGACAGAAATGAAGGAACCCCATTGGAACAAATTAGTCCAATCTCATTAATAACATCCTTGTTTGAATCATTTGTCAAAAAATTAGAACATATTAGTTCAAAGTCATAAGGGCACATCAAACCATCATTCTGAAATTTAATTATCCCCATGTTCTGGTTCAAATACCCTACTTTAGAAGTTTCTGATATGGTCATACTCGAGCTTGCCTCCTGATTGCTCTCGGATTTCATATTGCCTTTACTTTTTGAAGAGCTGCCAGCTTCCTTAACACCATCACATGAGGCAGGGTGTAAAGTACACTTGCCATCGCCATGCTCCTTAAGTTCAACATCAGTTAGAAAGCTTTTATGGCAAGAGAGACAATGGTGCCTAAATGGCCAGACAGGTTCCAAGCATGCACACCTGAACATTTTCTCATCTTCAGCTAGCCTGGTCTTGTCTGGCAAGCTATTGAGATCGTGAGCCATTTCACATTCAACAAAGGGACCATACTTACTTTCCAATAACGCAGATGCTTTGGTAACAAGAAAACCAGAACATTCAAGTTTTTCAACATCAGAGCTTGATGATGAATCCTTTAACTGCTCCTTGGGGCTTTGATGACTGGATCGTGAAAATATTTGAAGTCTAGGTTTATGCCATTGCAAAATAGACTCCTTTAACTCCCTTTCTTTGGGGTCATTATCTCTCAGCCAATCAATAAGTTCTACTATTTCCGCCTCTGTTTGATAAGAAACCCATGGGGAATTTCCAAAATAATCTTTTTGCAGATGAAGCAATGAGGAAGAAGCGTTTGACGCATCCAGACTTGAAAAATTACCATTGCTCGTTGAAGTAAAAATCTTAAACGCACCACTACTCTTACCAACTTGGTCATTAAATTCACTTCCAATCTGTATTGAACTCCCACTAGCAATGATTTGCGGGTGCCCATTTGACATAACAGTAGCCCAATACAATCGACCAGCAGAGTCAGTACCCAAAAACTCCCTCCGCACTGATATCTTTAGAAGCTCCAACTCTATACTTGCAATAGAATCCTGCAGCTGCAATATATCCTTCTTAATACTATCTAAATCATTATGATAAGCGTGTGATTCATGCAAAGGTGGAACATGTGGAGCTACAGGCTGTCCATTAGCATCAGAAGGTGTGCAATGTTGCTTTGTGGCCGGTAGAATAGAAATTTCAGTATCCATATTACTTTTGTTAGAACCATCAACTTCTTGTGGCAAAGAACTGGACAGAGGTGGCCCATTGAATTTTATAGATTTTCCAGTGTTCTGAGAACCTGCATTGGATAGAATGTTGCCATCTATATCGTTGTTATCAATGACATCATGGGCATTGCTCATTTGCTCTTGAAAACCTGTATGGTTGAGACACTTATTCTCTAAACTTGTTAGAGATGAATATTGATCAGAAACACCAAGCCTAGCTCCATCACAACTACCCTGTCCTGAAACATAATAGAGAACCAATTGAAAAGGTTAAACCATTCAAGAAAACATTATGGAGTGAAGACATTTAATGAAATTAGTAGGCAATCTAGACACCCATCCTTTATCCCACCTTCTCGAATTGCACTAAGCATAGTTGTATCAAGTTTTGCAGCTCTTGCAGCCACAACGTCTTCCCTAGACTTGAGATTTTTCCACTCCACAAAACACGAACGTAGCTTCTGCTGCAACTCTGTCGATGCCTCTACACACTGCTCAAGATGTTGCCGAATTAAGGCAGAGCTATCCAACTCATCACATAGATACTTGAGCAAGAATAATCTCTGCATCCAGAAGTATATACATAAGGTAATATGAGCTATGAAATGAAAAACACAACATCTGATTATTCCATAAACTTGCGTGGCCAATTAAATTGAGCATAGTAAAAATGTCCGTCTTACATTATAACCTTCTGAACATCGATTGAAGTAAACAAGAAAAACACTAATCAGAATTACAAAGAAAAATAATGAAGTAGAAGGAAATCAAAGACTCCTTTATCAGTGATGGGAAATCACTATAAATTTGCACACACACACATGATAGGAAATCAAAAGACTTATCACATAACAAACCTCGTCCACACTGAACTCCCAATACTCCTTCTTTTCCAATGCAGCAGCTAGATTGGCAAGTTTATCCAAAATATCACGAGCAACTTCTCCTCTGAATTTTTTGCCTTTGTGCTGGTTTAAAATATGGTTCTTCGAATGCTCAGATGGATCTTCAACCATACGTGTTCCCATTACACAAGAGGGACAGTACCAGTTCCCTTCAGGAATCCTGGCTAGAGGAGGATTCAAACAATACGTATGATATTCAGCATCACATGTATCACATAAAAGGACACTGTCGTCATCTTTATCAATGCCACACACTTTACAGACTCCCTCATCCCAAGGGGCTTTTGGGACCTCATTCGAGGACACAAGAAAGCTATCTACTTCCACTTTTGTTTCTGCACTCAGAGATTCAAGCTTGGAGAACTCCTGAAGTTTTTCAATAAGAGATAAAACCTGCAAGAGAAATTAATCTTACAACGGAAGCTATAGAAAAGGGACAAGAACATTGTAGTTTTCAAGGTGTGGTCCTATAAAGGAAATAAATAGGAGATCTGTTAAGTGCCATATATATGTCATCGGTAGGTATGCATATGCAAAAGAGCAAACGACAGACTACTGGCTTCAGATCATGTATTCAGCTATGAAATGAATACCTCAAACATAGATATTTAATACCAGCAGATATATTACCCCCCTCCCTGATAATATACACACACATAGTGTTTTAAAAAGCCCAAGGTGCACTAAGGTGAAAGGCATGGGCTTTTTAACTTAAAGACGCACTATATAAAAAATAATAAAAAGGATTGGCCAAAGCTTGAACTTTGTCAAGACTCAAGAGAATAGACTCTTCAACAAAGTGTCATGAAAAAAAATATGATTGGGACTAGCTGGTTCACTGAAACCAACAGCCATATAAAAGAAACAAGATTTGTAATTTAAGACCCCACGTCATTGTGTACATAGTATGTTTTCAGGCGTCTACAAGTTTTCTAGCCAAAGAGTCTCTGTAGCTATGTTTTTACGGCTAATGCATGTCAACCGAAGAGTGTTTTGGTAATCTCTTTGGCTTAAGAGATGGCAAAAGAATACAGTTTTTTGTTCATATATTTCGTAACAAACAAAATTTTCCTTCTAAATAAATATAAGAAAAGCAAAAGTTTTTAAAACAACAAATAAAACTCCAGCATAAAAACTTGGAGCTACACGTTGTTCCAATATGGAAAAGAGGAAAACAGACATCTTATGCATCGCACAACCAGTACACCACTGAAAAAATATAAACAGGTCAAAATTGTAACGAGAAGGAAAAAGTAAGAACAAAAAGGTGCATACCTCATTTTCATAAAGAGTCTCAAAATTCCCAGATAATGTCTCAACTAAATCAACCAAATCAGGCTGATCACCATAAGCATAGCGCAGGTTATTCCAGAGCTGCAAGGGAATATATCAACCATCAATACCAATAAAATATTTTGATAGAAGAGAACCAAAGCCATAAGCCAACGGAACATAAGAAGGTGTGTTATAACTGCATTGTGTTTATATACTTGTTTCTTAATGGAAAAATAAATAGTGTACATTATTTCTATGAATTATTTCTAGGACATACTACATCTGAAAGCATCTTTACAGCCTTAAATCACAAGACGGTTTCATCAATACTTTCCTAAGTAAATCCATCATTCTATCAGAGCCTGTTAGATTGCCACAAACAAATATTTCTTTGAAATGCACTTGAAAGTCTCATGGACACAAGTCTTTGTATTTATTTTTTATATTGACTTTATTTGTTTTTTGTTTTTTTTTTGAAACCGAGAAATCGAAGCTTTGCTCCACTATACCCGAGATAACCAGGCTCGTCCCTAAACCAGGCACCAGAAGACATCGAAGGAATAGAGACAAGGGAGGTGTCTACAAATTAATGTCACAGATGGGTCTCGAACTCACCTTGAGGGAGCACACCTTCAAAGCTCAAGCCTTCAACCATTGTGCCACCCCTTGGAGACATATTGACTTTATTTGTATTACTCAAGTAAAAGAAATTGAACCCACTCCCATTCTAAAAGCACATGAAAACAACCCAATATCATCCATGTTCTCCCAACACTTCAGAAAACAAAATGCTAGCCCCTTCACATCATTTTCTTCCTTCTCATTTTTTCTCTTCGGCCAATCCCATGTGAAGTTTCCTCTTTCTTCTCTAGCCTCCACGACGTATCCTCTTCAGCCTGCGACACTTCTTTTTTTCACCAGCCTCCAACGTATTCCTCCTCGGACCTAGTGTTTTAAAAACCTCAAGGTGCAATAAGGCACAATGGCACTTTGGAACTTGAGGCACAGAGCACACTAAAAGATGCATGCTTTTTTACGTAAAGGCAACATATACATATGACATAATTTATAGAAATAATATGTGTAATAATAAAAAGACTTTCATAGAAAGAAATGAAATTTTAAGTTTTAACCAAGAATAATACATAAAACACACATAAGATTCAACTATTAATCTTTTTATGAAAAAAAATGAAGCTTACCTAAGAATAATATATAAAACCAGGGTTGACAAATCATAAAACGGAACGTGCATTGAAATTCAATTTTAATTTATCGTGTAGTAACAAATTGAGTACCGTAAGACGTAAGTTTTAGGTTTATAAATAATAATTAAAATTATATATATATATATATATATACATAATAAAACCTAATTAATCCAAGTTTCCATAAAAATATAAACCTAATTATTCCAAGTTTTCATAAAAAATAAATAAAAACTAAAAAATTTAAATAGCCAAATCTAACTTTACTATTTCCATTCATATCACAATTTTGGCGTTATCATTTTTCATTTGTTTTTACGGAAGATTGAATAGGCAATTGCCATAAAAAAGATTTTTTTTTTTTTTGAAAAAGAAACTTTTCATTAATGAATGAAAAAAGAAGAGGAAAAACCTCAAGGGCGGTGAAGCCAATTACAAATAAGATTTCCAATTGAATAAAAAAAGAGATAAATCAAAAACATTCAACTTTTGTAAATGTTTTCCCCAAAAGTAAATTGTTGTAAGAATTGTTTCCAATAATTGATCAAAGTTGTTCGACAAATCTCTGAATACTCTTGGATTACGTTCCAACCACAGATTCCAAAGCAGAACACGAACCACTGATAGCCATAAAAAAGAGTTGAAAAGGCAATACATTAATATTTGTACCATCCCCATTAAATTTCCATAAAAATGAAAATGGAAGATGAAAAGACAAAGTCATTAACTTTACCTTTTGAATTTATCCTTTATTTTTATTTAAAAAGAAAACAAAACCCTAATTTGTCTTCCCCTCTCGGCCATTCATTTCATTCTAATCTTTTTTCTTTTTTCTTCTTTCTTCTTTCTTCTTTCTTCATCTAATTCTTTGTCTCTACTTCCTCTGCTTTCTTTCTAAAGTTGAAGAGCGAACCAGACGTTCACGAATTGGTCGTTTTTAACTCTTCAAACGTCCGATACAAGAGCGCAAAGGCGTAACGCCCCCGAAATCGAATTATACGGAGATAGATTAGAAAATTTTAGGTAAGAAAGCATATAAAACATAAATGCCCACAAGGCGCGCAAAGGCGTAACGCCCCTAAAATCGAAGTTTATAGGGGGTATGACTAATCAGCCACTCACCTTACCAAGTTATATAACAGATACAATATAGTTGATGTGGTCCTTATTGTTGCGTTATATAACACTTTTAAAAGACAAAAGCATTTCAGAACCTTCTTTCTCCCTTTTTTTACCATTTCTCGAGACTCGTGAGGGAGGTTGTTCCCAATTATGCCACCAACTATAGGTTTTTGTTTGGCTGACTTGCTCGTCGGGTTAGACCAGGTGCCTCATGATCCTTCGAAAGAACAACGAAGTTAGATCGTGACACCAGGCATGCGGGTGTGCTTTTTAAAAACAATATCTGACCTTCAACATATCTTCTTCTCTGATCTCTGTGCCTCCTCTTCTCCTTCGCCAACATTAATTGATCTTTGGATGAAGCATTCTCGATTCAATGGTGATGTGCAGGTGGCATTTTTCGGTGGTAAATGTATGTTTTTGGCATGTTCTCATCTATGTGGTCGACAACAACTTCATTCTCCAATGCTTGTTTCTACGTCTTCGCTACATTATTATCTCCACCATCATAGCTGAAATAGACAGCAGCATCAATTCCTGAGTACATCCTGGTATTTCTTAATATCTTGCCTCTTTAGTCTGCTATGGATCCCTTCTGCGATTTTTAAATTTTTCCCACACTTATCATCGTTTTCCGGGCCTTCTCTATTTTTCATTTTCATGTCCCTCTCTGTTTTCTGTTTTTACACAATTCTTTGGTTTTTCGACTTGATTTCTTTTTCAATGATTTCTGTGGACTTTGATGGTTCTTCCCTACTCGTGGAAGTATTGCCTCTTCTTTTTCTTTTGCATGGTCTGGCAATATTTCTTTTGCAAGCTCTTCCACACCCATTCTTTTTTTCGTTTGAAGACCTCCCACATTGGATCTTCCCATTATTTTTTTTCTTTAGATATTCCCATTCTTTTTTCTCTATTCTCAATCCTTGTGGTTCTTTTTTACCCTTTAACTTAATTCCTCCAAAAATGATGTAGCAAAGCATCAAGATGATTGACAAACTTTTCGCAAACTTTTCGCAACTCCTCTGTTATAATTTATTGCATCTAACTTTATGACCTCAACCAAATGGCTCTGATACCAATTTATGGATCTTGAATTGTATTACAATATAAAAGAAAACAATATAAACCAAGTTTAGAGGTCGCTTGAATTCTCTCATTCTAGAACTCTCTCGAGACCTAAACCAAAATGGCAAAAATATTGACTCCCTTCCTCACAGCCCACACCTATTTATAACAAAAAATGCCGAACACACTTTTTTTAAATAGGAAATTCGGAGCATTGCTTCTCAATACCCTGGATAACCACACTCGTCTCTAGGTCAGGCACCATGAGACAACCTATGAAACAGAGGCGACATTTGGGGACGCCTAGACATTTGGGACCTCAAGGAGAACACAGTCTCAAGGCCTAGGCACTGAACCATTGCACCACCCCAAAGGACAAAAATGCCTAACAAACTATTAACTATATACTAAAATACCTCTATTTGTAAATCCTATCACAATTATTAATACAGTATTCTAAGAAGAACTTGAAATGTAAGCAAAGACATACAACATCACCTATTATAATAGAATTTGATTTATTTTTATAACCGACAATTGAAGCATCGCCCCACTACAAACCTTGAGCACCGCGCTCATCCTAAGGTCTAGACCTGAGAGACAGCAAGAGATTTTACAATTGAGCAGTGAGCTCACTCATGGATTTCGAACCTGGAACCTCCAAGGGAGCATACTATGAAAACCCCAAGTGATGTAAAGAGAAATTAGGGGTAATTTTGGTATTTTACTATTAGTTAGTTAGTCTCACATCCCTATTAAATATTAGCCTCTCACATATATTAAAGATATCTATTGATACATTAAATAAAAAATCACTGTGATTGATTTTTTGAGGTTTTAGTCTCAACTAGTCCTAGGATACATCACCAAGCATCTACCAACGAGATCATCCCTTAAATACAATATCACATTCTTATTAAAAAAGTAGAAACAAACCTCTTGAACATCCTCAAGAAATGCTTCATGCGATCCACCATAAGACCCAAAAGCCAATCTCAAATCAATAGTTCGGAAGTCCAATGGCCTAGAAACCATGGCTGGTGGACCGAGAAGTCCTTCATCATCATTATCACTTGAAGCCATCAATTTCCTGCCAAGCAAGTTACAGAAAACTTTTGAATCGTCTGCAACAGCAACACGACGTAATACAATGCGACATTGTTTCATCACAATATCTGATACAGAAATAGTAGTTTTTCGCTTTCTTTGCTTTTCAACTTTCTGAGGCAAGCCATCACCACATATATCTGCTAGTAATGAAAGAACAGCTTTCTGCAGATCAGAAACGAGCATGTTAATTGAAAAAAGTAGTAACCAAGCAATATGATGAAAAGTACAAATGAATTTGATAATTGGTGAATTTTATTCAACAAGCAACTACAATATCTTAAAGCCAATCGCAAGAGCTTCAAGATTTGTTTTCCACCCATAAACTAAAAACATTAAGGGATAAAAACTAAACAAAATTGTGATAAGCTTCGACAACCATGGACAATGCTCTATTTGCAAAGAGAGAATGAAAAGAAGAGTCTTAAATTTCAAAGAGAAAGGAAAAACAGAATGTGAAAAGCCATCTCTCTGGAAGAGTCTTAGGCTCTTAATAGTAATGCAAAATGCCATTAATATGATTTAATTTGTTCCTGTCAACACGTGGCTCAAAAATTTTCAAATTCTTCAAAATATAACACTTCAATGCTTTCATTTTTTACTAAGAAAATACAGTACTATCTATTTGTTTAGTTTTTTCTATTAAATGTATTATTTAAATTTGACTTTATAAAATGTACTAATTTGAAAACAAACAAAGAAATAAATGTTTAAAACTTTTACATTTTATTCCATATACTGTAGTGTTTTTCTTTACTTTATTTGATATTTTAAAAAAAAATTAGACTTGGTATTGGTATTTTTAACAAGTTAACGATGTTTTCATAGTTATTTAATGTTTGTGAATTAATTCTTTATTCTTTATTTATTGAAAATTACAATACTAGATCGATATATTAAAATTTGATTTTGATACATGTTACGTTTCACAAGTTAACAACCACGTTTGTGAGTGTCCAAGCCTCCAAGCCAGCTTATACACACCTTCAAGACAAATCATCAGCCACTACAACATTCGGATGTTAAAAACTCATAGGAAATTAATTCATATGTCGTTAGCCACCAATACCATGGATTGAACTCATAACCTTTTAGTTCTTCAATCAAGGATGTCTTGACCACTACGTCAACCCATGATGGTTACCAATTATTGGTTGATATAACTAAATTTACCCTAACCAATAATAAGCTTAAACTTTTAGATCGATTCGTGGTTTAACATAATTCAACATAGTATAAGTGTAGAAGGTCCTAGGTCTGAATCCCTGCCAAGTCATTTTCTTCCTATTTAAAATTGAACTCCACGTGTAGGGTCTTTCTCAAATTTCTAAGCCCACAAGTACGAAGGAGAGTGTTGATTCATATAATTAAATTAATCTCAACCCATGAGTTTAAGTTTGTGGGTTGATTGATGATTTAACATAATTCAACACAAATCATAATCAATCTAAGTGAGGTCTATCACAAGTTCTTGTTGAATTTTCGTTATCACTTCCTCGTAAGAATCTTATTACATTGTTATTACTCCTGATAAGAATCCATCTTAATATTATTCGAGTATGAAAGTTTCGAGCACTTCTCAATCTTCTCACAAAGCCTGACATTTCAGTAATACAACTCTTGTCAATACTTGGCTAATACTTACATAAATATCTAGTTAGCTAAGATACTAACACAATAAAAGGGGGGTCTTATCACTTTCTCACTTAACCAATAAAAAAAACACAAATTAGCAGACTACACAATTAGACCAGCATATTGCAATTTCACTTGAAAGATAACTTCACGAAAGAGTACACAAAAAATTATAAAACATAAACGCATAGAATGCAACAATGATTAGTAGCCAATAGTTCTTGAAAACGCCAATGAATGTCCTATGCAAAATAGGTCCCTCTCGCTAAACTTTCTTTCTCTTAAACAATCTCAAACAAAACCCTAGACAATAGTTTCTCCCTCCCCTTCCCGCACCACTCTTTGATGCCGAGAAGGAACACCGTTGTAGCCATCACTCAAGCGACGGCACCCCATCTTCCTCCTCCATCTCCCACCTTGACGGATGTACACGAATCTAAATGGCCAGCCACCAACATGGACTTAGAGCGCCAATTTTTCCAGCGTCTAGCGAGGATCATGGTGGCTAGACAGCAACTTTTCTTACGTTTGACAAGGATTCAAAATTTTCAGGGTCATTATCTTCTCCAAAATTCATTTTTTGAACTAACGCGCAATGCTTCCTCCTTGGATGTCTCAATCTTTGACTTCAGCATATCTACAACGAGTTGACGACATAAGCATTTCCTGGCAACGCAAATCTACATTGTCAAATACCTCTCTGATCTGGCTCTCTTGGTCAAAGCCGCCTCTAATCGAAGGAGGCATGAAGACAATGTGATTTTGAACCCTTGTTGCCCTAGTTTCGACCGGTTCGATTGATAATCGATTCACTTGAACTGGTTTGTCCATATGGACCAGTTCGATTATTTTAGAGCCACAAATTTGTATGGTTTCGAGTTCCATTGGAAATCAAGGTTTTAAAAGGCTTAAGGCAGCTTGAGGCATTTTCTCTGGATGAGGCAAGGTGTAAGCCTCGAGGTGGTTTGAGGCGTAAGCCTCATTTTAGATTAAAAAGAATACATATTTAAATCTTAAAACATAAGACCTTCTATATTCTTAAAAATTAAGATTGCAATACTGATTAAAAGTTGAATGGTGCGAAAGAATAAAAACTACCTCACCTTGCAAGTTGAACGTTGAAAAAACATCAAAGAATGTTAAAAAAGATGGAAAGTTGAATGGTGTGAAAGAAATAAAAAAAACTACCACACCTGGCAAGTTGAATGGTTAAAAAAAACATCAAAGAATCATTGAAAAGATGGAAAACTGAACGGTGAAACTTAAAAGAAATATTAAATTTTTTTTACAATAAAAAAAATACTACCTTGCGAGTTGTGTTGTTGATGTAGTTTGTAGAGAGAGATATTTTTTGTCTTCATCGTGAGGTTAATTTAGAATGGAACTCAAGGGAGATCAGTTTGAGAGAGATTTTATCCTTTTGTCTTCTTTCGTTTAATGACCTTCTGTTCTTAAGTCACCAATAGATGATTTTTAATGGGTAATTTTGGCCTACAGTAATGGCACACCATTTAAGGTAAATCATTTTACTTAGCTAAACATACCATCCAACCCTGGAAAACAAAAGGCAATTATCCTAAAAAAAGGCAAAACATAGAGGAGTACGCTTTTCGCCTCTGCGGCATTAGTCTCAAGGCATACGCCTTTCTCCAAAGTGACGAACACCTCATTCTGCACCAGTGAGGCTTAAGCCTCAAGGAATCTTCTTTCCGCCTTGCCTCGAGGCACGTCTCAAGGAGCAAGCCTCAAACGATTTTTAAAACATTGTCGGCAATTGCCCTTAGCTCCAGGATGGCTAGATGGCAAATGCTACATGCAAGCAAAGAAACACGAATGTGTAACGCAACTTTCCATGACATTGCCAAACAAGGTATAGTTCGTGCGTGTGTTTCTAAGCATTCACTTTTTATTTGTGTTGACTAATTCTTAAAGCGTAATTTCTAGCGTGCAAGAGATCTGCGTGAGTTCACTACTATAAAGCACTTATTCTAGCGAGTTTCTTCTTCTACAACCTCTTAAAAATCGAGCATGGCAATGCTCCTTTCATTTCCATGACATTGCCAAACAAGGTATTGTCCGTGCGTGTGTTTCTAAGCATCCACTTTTTATTTGTGTTGACTAATTGTTAGAGCACAATTTCCAGCGTGCAAGAGATCCACGTGAGTTCACTACTAAGAAGCACTTCTAGCGAGTTTCTTTTTCTACAACCTTTCACAGCTTAAGAATCGAGCAGGGCAATGCTCCTTTCAAGTTTGAGTGATCTGCCCTATTCTATCACTGATTGATTGGTGATGGGCCAAATGCCTTCTCCACGCATTACACCACATTGCACCGATTTGGGATGAGTCTAGATCCCCCTCTCTAGTCAGATCCAATGGAAATTCTCATTATATGAGATCATCTATCGAATGTGTAGCTAATCCATGAGATAATCCCTCATATTCTCAAGCCTCCCCTCATAAGGATTCTAAGTTGAACATTCAACTTTCGGAGACCTTCTGACTTGTATTATTTTTTGTGTTATCTCATTATAAACAAGGCTTATAACCTAGCTCTCTCCAATTGAAGTTTAAAAGATATACAAAAAAAGGAATGCAGAGAAAAAATAAAATAGCACCTTTGTAGGTCCTGATGCGTTGCCTTTGTAAACTTCCTTACTAATTGAATGTTGCAATATCTTTTTTGCCCATTCTGGTGGATCCCTCTCCAAAGCATCATAAACACACTTTCTAATTCTAGTTCCCACATTTGTAGGTAACTTTCTAACAGGTTCTAGAACTTGTGCCCACTCTGGCATATTGCCATCAGTCGCCAGCACCTTCTCACAACCACCAATGGAACCAGCGTCTTCCTCTTCTAATGTAATAACATGTTTATCCCTATTCAACAATCCAAATATTTTCTTTGTAGCCTCGGCAAGCAGCTGAGAATAACAAATATTAGTGTGAACCCATAAAAGAATAGATTAGAAGAGCAACGGCTAGTCTAACATGTAGAAACAAAAGAACTCCATTGACAAGGGAAAATATGCATGCCAACGGTTCTAGAGAAACATAGTTTCTAGAAACTAACATGATCATAGATAAGTATTAAGTAGTTGACCCACAGATGTCGAAAGTGTTTTCGATCTTAATTTTAATGTATGAACATGAACTCCACCCACTTTGCAGACAATAAATATGCGCTATTAGAAGGAAAATGTGATATTCTTTTATAGAAAAAAAAAAAGAAAAAAAAAAACTTATTTATGAGCATCCTTAACTGCAACCCCAAACTAATTTATCAGACCAGACAGCTGCAGTGGAACTCAGGGAAGATACAATTAATAGGGCCGCTGTCTTACTCCTAAATATACACTTCATAGTTTAACCATCAGTGAGCTCACACCAACAAACTTCTTTTATCTCATAAACATATGTATCTACATTCAGTACATGATAACAAACATGAAACGCTCTCCCTGCCACATAAAAAGCCTCAACAGTAACTTCATAAATTACATTGTCCAATTCAAAATGAAAATTTAGTTTCAAGTATTGTTACCCAAGTAAGCCAAGACTTTCAAACACCAGACTAAGTGTGCCCTTGCCCATTCTAACTCCTTAAAAAACTGACCCACTGAGGAGTCTTAAAATGGCAATTTCCGCAATTGTGTGATTTCAAGATTTTCCTTCAAGCTAAGAATTATAATTTAGCCTCAATCATCAAATACGAACCATGGTAATATTGTGGTGACATGTGAGACTACATGTATTATCTTTTTTATAGATTACTATTGTTCTGAAGATTAGAAGATAAAATTAGCATTGGCTATCGAAGTTTGACATTTTTTTTTGTATAACTGGAAAGAACGGATGGCACAAACGTGAGTGGCAATGCTCAAAAAAAGATAAAAAAAAATAAGAACCGCCTTACAAATGCATCTGCCTCCATCCCAGCCACTCCAGTGAGAGAGCCACAAAGCACACCGCCATCACCTTGTAGGCATCGAAATACTCTTCCACTTTCACGAGCAGTTACTTCAGCTGACTCGAGATTACCATCCATGGATAAGACAGCCAAGATGTATCGGCGAGCTAATTCTGGCCATGTTAGCTTATTGAGAGGGAGCAAATTCAGCTTCATTTTCTTAAAAGAAGTCGCACTATCCGCATCTTTTTTCCTTCCTCGCTTTGGTTTTGACTCTCCAGAATCAAAACTCGGATCCACAAGAGCAGCTACCTTAGACTGAAGCTCCATGATTAGCACTCTTAACAGAGAAGTTTGAGCATTTGTTAAAGCTGCACCCATGCATCTGCCATCTGTTGAGGAAACTAGTTTACCTTCAGGTAACTCCTTTGTCACCCTTTTTTCCATTTGTATAAATGCATTTAGATCTCCATTAGCATTAAATTTTGAGGACATTTGGCCATATGAGAACTCGGTATTAAGAGAATTTATCAACTGGTCTTTCTCAAATTCCTTCTCAGACTTTTGAAGAATATTAGCCACATCACCCCGCAGGTTGAAAAGATCTTCCTCAAGTTCCTCAAGAGTTGGTGCCTCTTTGAGACCCAAGTTCTCATGAAAACGAGATAAGAAGTCCCAAACCTGGGTCATTAAGATAACATCCAAGTGTTTCATGCCAAGTAAATAAGATTATATTTTCAAAATAAAACACGATAAACAACATCTCAAACAGCACATACCTGGTAAACATCACCAGTAAGTTCAGGAGAAATGCGCAAGCACAAAAGTTTCCCAGGAGGAGGGCTGTTGTTATTGGTTTTGCCATCACCAACAAACTTGGCTTTTTTCAATCTTCTACACAGAAAATTCAGTGGCTCATCCTCTTTACATTCTTCTCCATCAAATTTCTGAACCTCCAAAACTCCATTTGCAACTGTTGGTAAAGTGCTATTGTCTATTCTCTTATTTACAAACTGATATCTTGAACAGGATTGAATTCTTGGAATTTTTTCAAGTATTTCTTGCACAAATTCCATGTCTAACCCAAATCTATCCTGGTCCAGCCACTTTTCAAGTTCATCACGCAAACTGCAGAGCTCATTCTCAAAGTTGAACATAGATCGGATAAAAATAGAACTTGGAAAACCACAAAATTTTGCTAATCTAGAGTTCAGTTCACTATTGTCTCTAATTTTACAATGGCCTAGAAAACTTTGTTCATTACCCACATGATTACAAACGAAACTGAAAGTACCACTCTGTTTGCATAGTTCAGAGCATGCGTTAATCAAATCATGTGACATTCTTTTCCATGCTGATGATGATGAAGTATCTTCAACTAAAATCTCACCAATTACATCTCTCAAACCTGAGAGGTTACCAGACTTTTCAGTGAAACTTATTTCATTATGCAATCCATTTTGCATCTGAACATCAAAAGCTCCATCAGAACAAATACCAAGACAAGACAAAATATCATCTTCATTCGGTGGATAAAGGTCTGAGAGAATCATTGGTAAGATCTCGTCACTTTCATTGCTAATCAAACCATCTTCTTCATTTCGTTCAACAGAAAAAATCTCATTTTTTCCCTTACCGAGGACAGTTGAGCCCACTGGAACTGGAAAAGAAGAGCACGCACACCTCCTAACCTTAAAGATGGGCCCAGAGTCACCACCATCTAGCACTTCATTTATAAAAATGGAACCAGTAACCTTGTCATGCCAACAAGATCTAAAACCTATTGGATAAACCTGGGTAACATCATGATAAGAAGGTCGTGCATCAATTTCTCCCAAGGAAAGAACAAAGAAATCTTCAAACTGAAGAGGAAACCCTTCCTATGCAGTAAAACACGCCAAAAAATCAGTAAGGAAAACAGCAAAGGATAAATTCAATGTCAGAATCAGTACCTAGAGGAAAGATTAGATCAACATGTGAATAAACATAACTACTATAACACTTACATAAAGGCGTGGTGAAACGGAACCTCCGTTCTCTTTTACAGCAGCTTCCTCACAATTTTCAAAATTTACAGCTGTAATAACAGATGGGCTTTGGCGGTCATGCAGGAGCCCCTTACATTGGTCATTACTCAAACTTTCATTGTTATCAACAAAACCATTGGCAAACGAAGACTTGGTAAGCTTTCTTCTTTTTGGTATATAAGACTTTCCAGAAAAATGCAACGACCCTTGTCTTCTTGCTTTGGGTTGCATAAAAGACATCAACCCAAGATGACAAGCAACTTCATAGACTGAACCAAAAGTCTTCCCGTCAGGTGCATGGTAAATAGCATAAAGTTCACAGCTGCCAACTGATTGTTTAATCTCTACACACCATCCTTCCTCCAGCACACCATGCCTTTCAGAAACAAACTCTCTAAGAGCCTGCAAAAATATTTCACTGGTATTTTGAGATGACAATTTAACTGATGTGCCCCTACTACTTCTACAACTTCCTAAAGGACAGCCCAAATCCACATCCAAGCTTCTTCCCATAGCCTGATTCTGCTGCAAGATGTCTTCTAAACCAATTTTAACTTTGTTTTTCACAATATCCGAAGTTCTTTGAAGACCATATCCATTCCCCGAGTGTAACACGTTTTTATATTTTGCAGATGAGCAAAAGGGAGTACCACGAGAAGAGTTATCTACCGCAGTGTGCTTTCTAGAAAAAGGAAATTAAAATGGAAGTAAATTACTCCTATCCAAAAATAAATAAATATAAATAAATGAAGCACATAACAAAATAATAGTTTGATCTCAAGAAATAGAGCCAACTTAAACTATTTTTTAATAATAATCAGAAATTCCAAGCCTACTATCTCCAATCAAAAGTAGGTCGATAAGAAACACGTGATACAACTGCATAGATAAGAGAAAGGCATCCTCCAACCCATGGAAATAAACAGTATGAGCTGAACATATCCATTCTGCTCTGCCGCCCATTTTACCCACTTCAGCATAGGCCATAGAACAAAAAAGCACACTTAACTGACCCACAGTTTCTCTTGAAAGTGCAGAGTGCAGATTATCTTGAAAATTACTAACTAATTTCCCTACAATCGAGATGGTTTAGATTAAATTGCTCAGACTCGCAACCCTTGCTGTATAAGGTTTAAGTCTTCCCAAAATTAGGAAGCTCCCGAGTCAGAATAAATATAATATAGCTCATCTTCACAACAGCTACCGAAAAACAAAACATTACCAGAACACATGCAGACTGGTAAAACATGATCTATATGCATATTCTTTGATCCAGAAACATGCTAATGGGAGGTAATATTTTATGTATCTTCTATGAAAACTGAGTGAGCCAGCAAACTCCGAGCATAAAAAACTAGACACAAAATTCATGAGTGTGTTTCTGCTCACTATTTCGAAGAGAAATACTGAGCCTGTAATCAACAAACACTACCACATTCTTTCATATTATAGCTGAAGCATTAACATACAAACATTACAACACTCAAAAAATAAGCAACTCTCAACCAAATTTCCCTAGCATGTAACACTTTCCAACTGAAAAAAATAAGCAACTACATCTTAGGTTTCCCATTTCACCCACAAAACCCCCATATACCTGAAACCGGGCGATTCCTCACCGTCCTCGCTATGCATATCAACATCACTCGGCGGAGAAGCGTTAATATCCAACAGCTGCTTAGACTTAACCCCAAGCGGCCACCGCTTACTCTTCACCCCGCTGCCAAGACAGTCCCCACAGACCCAATCCTCGGAATTCAACGCCCGAACCCCCTGCATTCCGGTGCAAGCCAAATGAAACCCCCGCTCGCATCCATCGCACACCACCACATGGCCGCGCACCTCCGGCTGGCCGCACGAGCCACATACGGAGCCACGAGCCCTACGAGGGACATCGGCCGGGTCTCCATCAGGCAACGGAGGGTTATCGTGGAAGGAGCGAACGAAGTCAAATGTATCGGATTGGTTTTCGGAGAAGGAAGAAGGGGAAGGGATCTCGTTGAGGTCGATGCCGATTCCGATGCCGGAGCGAGTGGTGGTGGATGAATCAGTGGGGTTGGGATTGTGCTGTTCGTCGCTGGAATCGGCGAGTTCCATCATCCAAGAAGGGGTTAGAAGAAGCGAGTGAAGAAGATGGTAATGAAGGGTGGTAACATTGCTCAGGTGAGAGATTCCGGCGGAGATCGGAGAATGTGAGAGAGATCGACGGCGGAGATTTGAGGTTTTTGGTTTTTGATTTTGAGAGAATAGAGAGAAAGAGGAAACAGATGTGGAAGAAACTGGGACCGATACACGACTGGGCCGTATCGAAGAGACCGTACTTTCTTTTCTTTCTTTTCTTTTTTTCTTTTTTTCTTTTTTTTCTTTTTTTGTTTTTTTTGTACTACTTTTAGAATTTTTAGAATTATAACAAATTAGATTTTTATTAAAAGGTTAGTGGCACAGTGATTTTAATGAGTTGTTATTGTAATTTCTTTTTTATAAGCACTCAAAACTTAATTTTAATGAGTAATTTCGATTTGGTTTTAGATTTTTAATTGTTTTATTTTGGTACGTAAATTTTCAAATATTCAATTTTAATTATTAAACTTTTAAAATAAATTAAATTTGGTCAATTGAAAATTTTGCATTTATTTTTTCATAAAAGGTTACATCTTTCTCCATAAATTTAAAAAATATGTTCACATATTTTCTTTACTTATGTAAAGATATTGAACTAATTTAAATAAATATTAACTTTAAATTTTCTTTAAAACGGTAAGTTTGTGGATTAAAATATAACTAATTTAAAATTAATAAATTAAAATTGAGGTATTTCATACATGAACCATTTGGTAGCATTTTTCTTGCATTCTCCCCTAAAAAAATGCCCTTCTCCTTGATTTTTGTGTTTCAATAGCCCTAGTTGTCTACCTCAAAGTTTGTGCTGCGGTCCTAGTCCTTATAAGACGATTATGCTTTTCAATTGTAGAGAAGCGAAGTCACGCTACATTTGCGACACTGAGCCTCGTGAATCTTCGTCGCGAAGTTGCTTTAGCGTTTCGAGTTTGACTATACCTCTTCGTTTAAACATGAACCTCACATTCGTCTCGAGGCCCATGAGTGAGGTTCCTTCCAATTGTGCCGCCCAAATTGCATTTTGTTTACGTAAGGTTCCTTCCATGTTTACGTAATGCATTCATACGGCTTATTGTTTTACATTAAGTATGGACCCTCATTCGGTTTCATAACTCCCCATTTCATGTAAAAAAATAAATAAAACAATAAGTCTAAAAATTAATAATTAAACTTGAAAATAAAATAAAATTAGTGACACGTTGATTTCATTACTAATATAGTTCAACATCACGGTTACAGGTTCGATCATGAAAATCTGTATCAGTATGAAAATAATAAAACACTAGTTATCACAATTTTTATTTTACTTTGGAGAAATATTCATCATACAGTTGAGATTCATGATATAATAAGATTTGGTTATTAATTTTGTCGAGAACCCAAGTTAAAGAAAGTATCGGGGAGATTAAAAAAAAAATCCAGAAAGTTAATTATATTTTGTATTTTTTATTTATATATATGAGAATGTCAAATTTTGTGCAGGGCAGATAAAAAAATTATAGCTTCTATATTATAATCAGGTGAGTTGACATTTCATAATTATAAAAAAAATTCAAAATAACATATTTTTAAAACAATTACAAATATCAAACGTTAGATTTAGTAAGGTAAAGTCTTCAAATAGTGTCGTTGTTGGTTGAAGGCTTGGATTTGAAACTGTGCTACCATAAGTTTTCAGATTTGAGACATATACGTGTCATTAATTTGTAGTTTTCATTATTTTGATGTCTTGTGGTGTCTCGCATAGGGACAAGTTTAGTTATCACAGGTATAGTGGAGCAAAGGAAAACTATGCACTTATAGCTTACAATTCTATCATTTCGAGTCTAATTTTCTATAATTTTAGCCTATAGTCAAGATTAAAAGTTCAAGCAATGTAACCTATGATATTGATTCAATTTATAACATTAGCATTCAAACCCACAAACCAATTCTACCAAATCTTCTATTTCAATTTGAAAACACAAGAAAAATATTTAAAAAATTGAAAATTCTCTCCTAATCCTTCCGAGTCAATAAGTTTAACTGAGTTTTTCTTATATACAAAACCTCTCGATTCAAGGGTAAAATAATGATTACAAAAAAGAAAAACGGATTTAGAAGTTTCAAAAATAAACTATATACTAATCTGGTGATTATATA
>JBBMEG010000018.1:9296282-9306661 GCA_037832605.1 Cyclanthera cordifolia
GTATAGTTTATTCAAACTTACTTTGTAACTATTATGAATAACATTTACTAATCAATTTTGTAGTATTGATTAAATTCTAACTTTCTATTAGATAAAGTTCAAATGTATCTCTAAGTCAGGGAGATTATTAAGGTAAATCCTTGTTAAATTCAAGGAAAAGAACTAATATATACTTTAATTAAGAAATGCAAAAAGTTAAAAGACCAAAACGTAACCCTATTGATATAAATTTGACAAAATCGAATCGAACCAAATCGATCCAATGCATCAGGTTTATTTTTTATATTATATAGAATAATTCAGTTTGATATTTTAGAAAATCGAAATATATTAGTCCGGTTTCGATTCTTGATGTAAGAATCAATAAAAACCAAACAAAACCGAATATATAAATAAATAAAAAAATGTCGTATTTAAATTGAAGAACCAATTTAAATATGAAATAAAATCATCGTAAATATTGTGATACTTATGTACTTATGAAAATTATTATTTTTTCGTTAATAAAATGAAAGTTTTTAGAATAAAATTTAAAATCAAATCAAGAATGTGACAAAAAAAGTAAAAACTAAATCAAAATTTTTATTGATATAAAAATCGAAAATTGAACCGAACCATATAAAAATCAAACCAATAGTAATTTTCTTTTATTTGATATTGGTTCGGACCCAATTTTAATAAAGCGAGAATATTAGTTAAGTTATCGAACTTGACACAAAATTGACAAAACCGAACCAACATCACCTCTTATTAAGAGATTATGGACATGTTTGGAATGGTGGGAAGAGATGGTTGGCAGGATTGTCATCCATCAATAACTAATTTACTATCACTTTTCTTCGTTTATCGATTTCCCTCCTTTATTTATTTATATTTTATTTATTATTATTTTTTTTGTAGCCAAAACATTTTCAAAAATTTGAATATGGTTAAATTAAAAGAAAAAAAAAATAGAGAGATAGGAGGATATATACTTGTGGGAGGGGGAGAGTGGCGGCAAGATCAATAACGAAATCAGATTTCAAATAGCGTTTAGCAATGGCTGTGGCATCCATAACCAGCTCTCCCCTTCCAAAAACCCTAGAACTCGGAGCCACATACGCCGTTCGAAACTTCAGAACCATGTGCAGCAAGAAGAACAGATCCATTACCGTTCTGAAGAACGTAATCACCACTCCCAGATTCACCTCCGTCGTCAGACACGCCGGACCGCCGACGGACGACGTGTAGAAGTACAGCGGATCGATGAACAGAGCGATCAGGCACGTCACCAGAAACACGCGGTTCCATTGCGCGACGATGTCGCTGTCCGGATCGAGGATTTGGTAACGCAGGAGGATGTAATTCGGATGCTCCGCGGTGGCTGCGGCCGCCTTCGAATCGGATGTGCCTGGTATTACCTGTCGCCGTAAGGGGCGCAACTTGGACGTCGGCGAGTCGATGATTCTATTCATCTTCCATGGCGGATTCCGGGGCTTTGTCGAGTTCCCCGGCCAGAAATGTGAAAGATAGAGAGAGGAATTGATGGAGAGAGGAGGAAGACGAAAGAGGATGAGAAGTTTACGAGGAAATGGGGATATAATTGGATTAGTGCAAGCGAAATGGCGCTGAGGCCAGGTGGATGTGTAATAGCCAAGAACATTGATGCTTGGCCATGGCGGTTTTGCTGGAAAAAATGCCTAAAATTAGGAGGTTTTGATTAAGGGTTAGATTCAATTTACTCAAAATTACACTACATTGATTATTTGCATTAATATCGGTTGTTTTTATATACGAATTATGTTCCTATGTTTGTACAATCGCAGGTGGGGTTTTCTCTTACTTCTACAACTGGAGTGGAGTAGCAAAGCTTCATAAATAACTTCAATATGCAGGCTTCCATGGAGATTTAGGAAGGCGAAGGAGATACCCTGTATGTTTCTCTACTACTCTTTAACTTTGCAAAAGAAACAATAATACAAATAATAATGAGATTCTCTCTGGAATTCATATGATACTTCGATACTACCAGTACATGATTCATATATATAATTCTATTTGATTCAATTTACTATAATTCTATTTGATTCAATTTAGTGTTGAGTAGCTTCATTGACTTTCATATTATACTCTGTTTCAATATTCCTCTTCAAAACTGCCTTTTGAAGTCATTGAAATAAGCCATAAGAACAAACCACATTACAATATCTTCCTGCTGCCTCTCCAATTGCTATACATAGCCCAGGTTCTTATCCATGATTGAGATAACAATTCCCATGGGAAGTCCACAAGAATACAAAAATTGTCCCAAAGATTAATGTGTAGCCTATCAGTCAAAAGGCATTTAGAAACCGAAAAGTTGTAGGTTAAATTTATGATGATCACTTAATAATTAATTTCGTACGAGTTTCTTTGAAATTCAGATGTTGCAGGGTAAAATGAAATTTAAATTTTGAGACTGTGGACAGAAGGTCAATTAAGAAGACATTTTCGAGTGATGTTGAGAATACCACAAACTTTTTGGTTAAATTTTATTTTAGTCCATGTATTTTTAACCATGGTTTTTTCATATTTTTAAAAAATTCATTTTATTACCATGTTTTTAATAAGAAACAATTTCATTTATGGATGAAATTTCTAGATGGATCTCCTAGGACTAAGAGCTAAGCTAACTTACAAAATACCTCTCTAATTGAATTATAGTCAGAAAAAAAGAGGGTTTTTCTTTTGACGCAAAAAGAAAAGGGCTTTTTAACCAAGATACAACCATATTAATAATATAATAAAAAATTTCAGCACAGTGCTTGTCTTAATTTCTGAAAATATTGTCATAATATGATATGGAAATTGCTAGAATTTGCATTTAGACTTTTCAGACTAGGATTACAATGATCATTGATCAGTTCTGTCAAAACATAAGATGAAAAGGAAATTGGAGTCATCTCTTAACCTCATGGTAGTAAGTGATCCAAATAAACACCACACTTTCAACTTGATTTATTGTGGAACTGCATCACTAGCTATCCCATTATTCTCCAAATCAATCTTCTTTTCCAGAAACTCCCTTTTGCAGTCATAGAAATAAACCATAAGAACAATCCACATCACAATATTTCCAACACAATTCAAACTCACAAACACCACATTCCCCAAAATCCCACAACTCCCCTCAATCCACAAAGTATAAAGATACGGTAGCCACAAAAACACCTTCAAAACAAAGAAAACCATCATCAAACTAAATCCAAGCTTTCTGCTACCTCTGCTCAGATACGAAGCCACCCCGATAGCTATATAGCCGCGGTTCTTATCCAGAATCGAGATAATAATTCCCATATTCCAAACAGCATTCCACTCTATATATTTCGCCAACAAAACCACAAACGGCAGACCGATGATCAATGTAAGGATCAAAACTTTAGAGACCAAAAAAATGTCTATGTTCATATAAAAACTTCCTGCGCTGTTCATAAGAAGCTGGTTTGTTGGCAAAGCAACCAAACCCAACAAAGTGAGTGAAGCCAACAAAACAGCACATAGGGATGTAGCCAATGGTCCATTCAGATCCACCCTTGTGGCTTGAACCAACATATCCTTGAAACCCAATTGAGAGTTTCCTCCATACAATGCTGCAGATATGGAGACTGTTGCAATTGTGTTGAGAAGGTCAAGGAAGTAGATGAGTGCTGAGAATAGGAATGTTGAGATGAGAAACCTGTGGGTGAGAGTTTCTTTAAAGGTTTCGATTGCATCAGGTTCCTGACCGGTGCACGCGGTTCCTATGCAGCTGATCGTGACGTAAACCGATCGATTGATGGGATTTCCATAGTAGAGAAGTTTGAGGAGTTGAATGAAGGTTGGGTGGAGGAGAATGTGGTGGGTTAATTGGGAGGCCGAGAGGGGGAAAGCGAAGAAGATGACGATGACTACGATGAATTTCGGATGAGAAGAGAGGATTTTGAAAGCTTCTTTGAATGAAGCTGAGAAACTGAGTTTTGGTTTAGCCAGAATCTGGTGGCGATCCATCTTCAGCCAAGAGTAGTGCTGAGATCTGTTGAGGGTTTAGTTTTTCAAAGAGAGAAATGCCGGTCAACTTCTTTGTTGTTAGTCTTCGTCTAGTTGCCTTTTCTTGTTTAAGTCAACATTGGTGTCTCCAGCTCTTTAAACTCTCTCTCTCTCTCTCTCTCATTGGAATACTTCTGTTATCGATACCGAGAGTGCCACGTGTCTTTGTTAATTTTTTTTAATTTTATTTTTTCTAGGTTCATTTTTTGGGCACGTTTGACGAATGGAAAATGAAGAGAAGTGATAAAAAAATGAAAATAAGAAAAAAAAATAGTGATGGATGGAATAATATTAGTAGCTTAGTAGATGAGTATTTTGTTTTCTACTCATTTATGTGAATTGATTTTATATTTTAATTTATATATATATATATATGTATTAATTTTAATTTCTTAATTTTCTATACGTAAGTTGTAAATATTATGTATGTATATTTATTTTTATGAATAAATGTTTAAGTTTCTTTAGACTGAAGTCATTTAATTAAATCTATAACTCTTGCACTTGGCAATTTTTAAAATGAACATATAAAAATGCATAGAACAATTTTTTATTCATTTCATTCTCATTTTTTTAAAATGCAATTTTTTTTTTGAAATCCAACAATAATGCATAAAACATAAAACAAGCAAGAGATAACAATATTAAAAATAAAATAAAAATAACAAAAAATTTAGCTCGTTTAAATATTTTAATATAAGAGACAAATAGTATTTAGATTATGAGACATATATCCTTATTAGGGTGTATATAAGTTGAGTTAAATTAGATCAAGATTAATTTTAAACGAACTTGAGATATTGGCCACTTTTCCAATCTATTCCTTCCTAATTAGAGAAATTGCTCAACCAAATTCTATGTTTTTTGATTGAGTTTACAAAATACATATTTTGTAAAAAAAGGGGTGAATTATTTTTTGGACTAAAAAGTAAGACTTTTGTGTATATTTTTTTGGTAAAAAAAAAAAAAAAAAATCTAGTTGGGTTAGCTTTAATCCAACCCAACACTTACGGTTTGGGTTGGATAATTCGAGTTAGTTGGATTATGATTTGGTTTACATTTCTAACTTTTATATTGATATTGATATTGATATTTCAACTTTTAATTTGCTATTAATTATTTAAAAATAAATAATATAGACAAAAAAAAACAAAATATTGATTATAAAACTGTTTTATAATGTATACATATTTTTCACATTATTATATTATTTATTAATTCTTTTGAATTGATTAATTGTAAACTATTATTTATTTAAAAAAAATAAAAATGTATGGTTAGTTGAGCAAACAGAGTAATAGAGTAATGAATAAAATATAAAAATAATATAGTTAAAATGTTGGGCAGAAAAAGAATACGAAAAATCTCTAAAAATCAAATCATAAAAGAAAAAAAGAAAAAGGGCCCTGGTGCCTTGCATGGTTTCTGTTACACTTTTCTATAGGGAAGTAGCCATGGCGTCTTTGGTTTTGGTAGAAAAAATTTGAGCGAAGAGGAGCGCAAGTAAAGAGTGGGGGTAGGAAGGAGTGAAAGAGTTAATAGTAGTAAGATATGTCTACAAGATCGAAAATGACTTTCTCGTTTTCATCTCAGCCACTAAAATAAAACCTTATTTCTGCAAAATTCATTTTTTTTCCGTGATTAGGGCGGTGATTCCTCGTGGAGAATAGGCGGGGTTGGATTTCTCGAAAAAAAATTTTCACCGTCTTATCTTAATTTTAAAAATTATTTTTTGATAATATTTTTAAATAGTTGGATTTTCATGGAAAAATATACAAAATTTTCAATTGAATAGTTAATTATTAAAAAAAAACATTTGATTAAATATTTTTACAAACAAACAGTATACACAAAGATTAAAATGCATTACAAAAAGTTAAAATTAATTTTTAAAAATAATATTAGAAAAATGTAAACATGGTGGAGATTAGGGAAACATGATGGAAAATACATTTTTGTCCCTGTTTAGCTTGCGGGTATTTTTTCCTCCTCGCTCACTCCATTTCCCGTCTAAATGGATTCCATCGCGTCTGTTCGAGGAATCCCGGCTCCACGAAGAAAATTGACATCTCTAATAGTAGTTGAAGTATCTAACTACTTGTCTGCAATTAGTGTGAATAATTGTTGAAAATACTCACATTGGTCATTTGTTCCACATTATAAAAATGAGATTTTTTCAACACATTTATTAGATTAAAAGCCCATCTAACTAACATGAACACAATATTCATAAATCTAATCTAGTACTTTAATCGATTTAGAGTTCTATTCTAATTTAATTTCAAAACCTTTGAATATTTAATCTTAGTTCGTAAACTTTTAAATTTATTTCATTTCTAGACTTTCATATGTGTTATTTTGGTCATAAACTTAAAAAAAAAAAATCATATGATAAATTTAAATATTAATAAAAATTAGTTTAATAATGTTATTAATTTCTAGATGAACAAATTTTCAATGAAAAGCCAATTAGTTTAATAATTTTAATAATTGCATGAACATCATTCAATTGATCTATAGAAGATTGTCGTCCCAGACGATAATCATAGCTGTGCAATAGAGCCTTGACATGGTCGAGACGAGGAATAACAACCTTGTGTTGGATGGAAGTAAAAAAAAAAACATTATACTCAGCTCCAAGGCCTTCTAGTATATAAGACACGTGATCTTTAAGTGAGACAGGTTATCCAATAGAAGCTAGCACCTTGTCTACAACCTCTTGGTTTTTTCAAGGTATTCAGGAACGAAGATGCCATCCTTCTGAAAAAATTGAACTTGTGATTTCAACGTAAGGACACGAGTAGCAGAGGGGGATGTTAAAAAATTGGTCTACTACAGAAACAAGACTTCTGCTAATAGACTTGAGAACGGAACAAAAGACGGGACTCATAAGTATTTTGAAGTATTCTGCTAATGGTACAAATTATCTAAGAACTTTAGAGGAGGCGTAATAGTCTCGTTAATAAACCCCTTAGGGGATGTTTGTTTTGAGTGTTTATGAAGATTTTATAAACGAACTTTTGTAATCACTCTTTAAAAACCTTATACAAACGAGCTATTATTATAATTTCTTCTTTATAATCACTCAAAATAACTCCTCATTTCTAAACATTCAAAATAAAATACTTCACAATTTTACGAACAAACACCCCTTAAGTCCTTGGGCATAAACAAACTTCAGAAGTTGTACAACAAATAATTTGAATATGACAATTTTATTGATAATGCTTAAGCAATGTTTGGGATGACTAGCGAGGAGAATGCAAAAGCACATGGAGGAAACATACCTACATGATGCGTTGATTAATAAATTAGAGAAGGAGGTTGAAATAGAGGTGCTCGGAAATATGAGCTTTCAGTTGATTAGGGTTGAATAAGAAGTAAAATTGTGAATGAGAACTGAGACATTTTGAAAACGATGAACTGGGATTGAGTCGGTGTTGATGATGAAGAAGGCTGCTTCATTGTTGATGATTCATCTTTTCTTCAAGAATTCACCTAATCTCTACTATAAATCCCACCTAATCTCATTGTTTCACATTAGTTTCGTATCCAAATCACACTTGAGCATAGTTTAGAAGCACTACTCACTTGAGCGCACACATGTTCAATCACGGTTTCATTTTTTAAATACTCATCATTATAACGCATATTAGGCTCAAACACACATTTTATTAGGACTACTCAAACTCAATTTTTTTTGTTCAATATCCAAGACTTTTATAGATATGACTAAGATAGGGTGATTGTTCTGATACTACTTGAAAACTTTTGATAGACCTTTATATTGGTATGATATTATTTTATTTTGAGTATAAATCTTTGTAAGTTTATTTTTTTGTTTCACGCAAAAGATCTCATGTTAATTGTTGATGCCAAAAAATGGTCAACTGGAATCAACGGTACAATTTGTTTGTTCTCAAGAACGAGAAGCCTGTAAAACACAAAAAGTTTAGCACATCAGTATGGTGTGAGCTACATGTCATCCGATGCCTAAGTAAGTAAAGAGTTTAGAAGAGTATTTGAGAGTACTTTGGAACTTAGAACGACTTACAAGATTGTTAGCATAATTCCACTTAGATTCGAATAGAGAACGACCTTACATTTGATAGCAAACGAACTTGTAACCGCTGCAGCTCACTTAATAGTGGCTTAATGGTCAGCTGTTTCAAATGTCTGTCATTAAGCCAATAATGAATACCGGCGTAACTCATGATCGTTACTTTTAGAGGTGTAATGGTCTTGACTTGAAAGTTACTTAGATTTGATCAACATTTGTAGGTTCTCACATCTAGGGTAGACCCCTTAAGGGTTTGACCTTCTTGGTGTAACGTTAGGACGTTACACTGGTGCCACGTTTCTGAATGTTACTTGGACTTGGTCAACTCGTCCACAAGAGAGTCATAACCTCTATGGACGACCCGTTGGGGTTAGCCTCCTCGACCGATCTCTTTGGAGGTCGGCTTTGGTCTCGGTCAACCCTTATGGGTCCTCACCTCTATGGCTTATCTCTAAAGGGGTCATGGCCCTCTCAACGTAACTCTTGGCCGTTATCAGCGGATCTGTTCATCACTTTAGACTCAGTTGACTCTTGGGGGAGAGTCCTAACCTCCACGACCTATCCTCGGGGGATCTAGGCCTACTCATTGTAACTCTCGACCACTGCTACCTAACGACACAATGGTCCTAGAGGTTACTTGGACTTGGTCGACTCGTCCACGTGAGAGCCTAACCTCCATGGCCAACCTTGTGGGTTTCTACCTACTCGACCGATCTCTTTAGAGGCCGACTTTGGTCTCGGTCAACCCTTATAGGTTCTCACCTTCACGGCCCGCCCCTAAAGGGGGTCCTAGCCTTCTCGGAGTAATTCTCGACCGTTATCAACAGATCCAGTCGTCACTAGGACTCGGTTGACTCCTAGGAGAAAGTTCTGATCTCCACGGTCGACCCTCGGGGGTCAAACCTACTCTAGTCTGCCCTCGAAAGGGTCAGATTGACCTTGGCCGGCCCTCAGGAAGGCAACATCGGCCATTGTCGACCCTTAAAGGGTCGGAATGGGCTTGACCGACCCTTGGATAGTTTTGGCCTTGTCTATTTTAGCCTATAACATTACTGAGATTGCACTTTTGTGCTCTCTAACCATTTAAAAATGATTTTTTCTATTTGGGGGAGGAATATAAAATTTTATATTTTGAATGATTTTTCCTATGTTGAAAATGATACGAGGGTGCATTTTGGAAGAGTTAAAAAATGAATTCACAGGGCAAAAGCTCAATAATGGAAAATAAATAAACAAAAAGGAAAGTTAAATCAATTTTATTTTATATTATTATTACTGAAATTATTATATTATTTTATGTAAAATCAAGAGTCAATTGTGGGTGGGTTCCATCTCACCTAAACTTGATATGGGTATTGCATGAACAAATGTACATGAAAAGACAAAGGAGTGAAAATCAAAATGGGCCTCATTTGGAAATAAGAAAACTTCACATATCTATCTAATTAATTTATTTTTCATTTAAAACTAAGCAATTATTGCAGATTTTATTAAAGAAATCAATTATTGCAAAAAGGTCAAAGTCAAATAACTATAATACATGCATTACATTACACCTCAGCAAGCAGATATCTCTATTATATTTATCTTCTCATTTTATAATTCAAACACTAAATTCAAATTTCAATTTATTCTGTCAACAAATTCATTTTTTGGAATTCTTATTTTGAAGAATAATTTCAAAAGCTTCTTGATTATCTCATATGTAATATTTCTATGTCAAAGAAAATTGATTTGTTGTGATTGTTGAATCAAATAGAGTAAGATCGCATTTAAAATAGTTTAATAATAATAATAATAATAATGTAAACGAAGAAGAGAAAGAATGATACATGTGAAAACCCTCTAAACAAATTAGGATAAAAACTACTGATTAGAATAGAAAAACTAAGAGTTACAAACATTCTCTCTTACAGAACAACAACAAATTTTCTTATGAAAAGAAACTCTCTCTATTTTTATCTCACACTCTTTAGATGTGAGATGTCTTGAGAGATTTTGAGATGGTTTGTGCATTCGCCTATTTATAATGCACACAAACTTGAGCTTCAATCCTATGGTCATAAATTGGTCACATCTTGCCTCGATAAGCAAGTCAATCGTGTGGTTTATAATTGTATACCAATCTTAGACAAATGATGTTCTAGAATTCTCTCTATCAATCTTACATAAATGTATATGATCTAGAATCTATTCTTTGACCATCTAAGATAAAGATGAATGAATGATTTAGAATTTTTCAATATTATTTAACAATTATTTTCTAAGTAAGTGA
>JBBMEG010000018.1:9306761-9355795 GCA_037832605.1 Cyclanthera cordifolia
TTCATCAGTTAGTGACTAATTTGATTTGAACTTGTGACATCATAATCATTCGACATTCACGAATGTCGTTGAGCTACTGCTCTTTTGGCAATGTATTTTAATTTGTTATAATAGTTAATTTATGTAATTTGATTGATTGTTGTTACTTTTATGTAATTAATAGTTAGTTTGAAATATTGATAAACTATATAATAACGACCAACCTCAAAAAAAAAAAAAAAAAACTATATAATAACGACAATAATTAATCAACCAACTGGCGGACAAATGGGCGCGATTTCTATTTTCTTGTATATTAAAATGGTTTTGTGATTTAAAAAAAAAATTGTAATTATAAATAATTTTATGAGTTTCTAATGTTAGAAAAATGTGACGTTTATTTTAAAATTAACCATAAAAAATGTTTTATATTCATAACCATATGAACACATCTATATTATGTCTTTTTAACTTATATCTCTTTAAATTTAATGTTTATTAGTGGTTATACGTTTATGATATATATGAATATGTTTATGTGGTATATCATAAGTTTTATTTTTCTTTAATTAACATACTCTTAATTTGATCTTAATGGAAGATCAAACTAACGTATTTGGTTATCTCTTTATTCGTAAATACGATTATTTGTTTAACACAAATGGGTTTGAAAGTGAATGAGAAAGAAGAATTAATATTATTAAAATTATATATTTTAAGCTTATAGACAAGAGAGAGAGAAATCATCTTCTCGTAATTAGAAAAAATGCTTCAATATAAACAATAAATTCTTGTTGGATCTAAGAAGTTTCTAACATCACGATACCAAGAGCTAATTTGTATCTCATTAATACAATGTCAATTTTTTTCAGGGAGGGAATCGCCGGTTAGATGGAGAACGGGATAAATTTTTTCCTGTTGTCTAATCGGGACTGGGATGGGGAATGCATTCTCCGTCTCCTATTCCCTGATCGTAGCCCGATTTTTTTTTCTTTTTGAAAAAAATTAGTTTTCTTTATATTTATTCCTTTACTTTTTATATAAAAAATATGTATATGTTGGTAAAATTACATATTCAAATGAGCATTTTTGTTCAAAATGTAGAATATAATCGAAAGTTATTGTTAAAAATATTTAATTATTTGAATTTATTATTTAAAAAAAAATGAAAAAAAATCTTAAAAAATTTCCCACGAGGATTCCTAATCCCCACGGTTCCCTGACGGAGAATCCCCACCCCGAACTCCACAAAAAGAAACGATGAATTTCGCGGGGACGAAGATTTATTTTGAAACTGGGGACGAGGACGGGGAACCCGCCCGCCCCAAAGACATCCCTACTCATTAACGTTCAAATGCAATTTGTGATAATCATGTTATTTAATATCTTAATATTTGATAGGATTAATAAAATATTCTAACATCTAATATTTAAAAAATATTTAGAATACGTAATTATTCATTAATATAATGTACACAAATTGAATCAAATCAACATGTAACTTCGTTGGCACCAATTCTTGATCAAACTTTTATGCCTTAATATACGTTTAATTTAGCTATGCAATCTTTATTTTGAGCACGAACGTTGGATCATGAGTATGTAATATTTTTTATTTTATTATTATTTTTTTAATATTCATCATGCAATATTATAAGTCTAAAATAAAGAATTTGATTTTATGATTATTAGCATTCTCCAATAACATTATCATTATAAATTATAAATATAACCTTTTTCGATATCACATAAATTAATAATAATAAATTATTTTCATTAAATTTTTACTATTGTTTTTATGTTATAATGATGTGTTTATGTGTAAGTTATCACTTATAATTTTCTCAAAAACATCATTTTATGTGAGCAATACATATTTGTTAAGTGCATAAATCAATATTTGTCAAAAGACGAATAAATTCATATATTTAAGCAATAATAAAACAAATTAAAGATGTGTTTATTAAGATATAATAACCTCAAAATGATATAATATATATAATTTTAGGGGACTACTTACACGATCATTATGTTGTTATATCTTAAACTAAATTATCGAATTTCTATTTGCAGTTAACCTACTAACTATCGACATTCAATCCAATGTCTACGTCTATTATAAACTCAATTGAATCAACTTAACTACTTATAATAGAAAGAGCAATATGAGCGATATTTGGGGCTACTTGAATTATTGGGCACGACTCTCCTAATTAAAGAAAAGTCAACTCCACTCTCTAACGAAAAACATTCAGGCTTCATACAACCGTGAAAAGTCAACTCAAGCTTCATAATGATTGGTAACAATCTAATAGACTAAGCATAATATTCTTACTAATGTAATAGATACCAATATCAAGACCTTTCATACCTAAAATTGAGAGTAAAAAGAACTTTTGCAAGCCATTGAAGAACGGTTCAAGACTGCAAATAAATATGTTATTGGAAAACTTATGACATATCTTTTAAACAATACACAATGTCTAGATCTCCATGGCAGAATGGTGTAGCTGACAAACGAAATCATACCTATATGAAAATGGTTAGACCCCATGATGAGTCATGTAATTTACATATATCTTATCTTTGGACGGATTGTAGATAAATATTTACATCTTAAATACGGTTCTAAGTATGGTCATTTCAAAAACCCCTTTTGAATTTTGAAAATGATAGAAACCCAGTTAACACATCTCGAAGTTTGAGATTTTCGATAAAGCTAGACTTTATAACCCAAATGAAAAGAAATTAGGATTTAAGATATTCAGTGATTACCTTATGGTTGTCTTGACAAATCCAAAGAATATAGTTTTTATATATTGTTCTGACCATTGTATGAGAACAATTGAAATCAGTAATGTCAAATTCTACGAGAATGGTAAAATTATCGGGAGTACAATACAAAAAAAGTGGTAATTCATGAAATTAGTGTGTCCATCCTTTTACCCTATGTTTCGAAAGATATTAGGAATTCATCCTATTGTTGAACATTTTCACAATGAAAAAAAATTCAATAAATGATCACCAACTCAATAATGAGATTAGTACTAGTCAGAATGATAATGAAGTACCACAACAATCAATCTCACAAATAAAGAAGATTTGCGAAAATGAATGAGAAAAAAGAATTAAGATAGTTGAAAAAACACATTTATGTTGATAGGTAAAGAAAACCAATTTCTATAATTGAAGCAGTCCGAAAAATACTTCAATATCAACAACAATTGTTGGTTACACTAAGATACTTAATAATGTTAATCGCATTAAGATTTAATTATAATTTGTAATAATCTTTCACGTTACGTATGAAATATCTAACCTCCAACTTCCGAATATTATTAAATCAAAAATAAATTGTTCATATATTTTTCTATCAATAAATCATACTTAATCCTACTATTTAAAAAATTACAAAGTATAAAGAAGTAAATTTTGTAGAATTTTATAAAAAAAAAACAAACACTCAATAGTATTTATTCATGTAAGTTAAAGCTTATGAATTTCAATCTACTTCAACAATACCAATTAAAAAAAAAATCTCCATTTTATCATTAATTCAAATTATCTTAAAAGCAATCAAAATTATTATTGTTGTTTATTTTGGGATCTGATTTCTTGCCATATCAAGCAAAACAATTTAAGATAATGTGGAAAAAGCATCAAATTATTGTTGGAAAAAAATAATAATTGTATTTTTCAAGGGCAGTAGCTAGAAATTAGGTGGAAATAAGATGAACACTTCCTTATCTAAAGAAGGTACATAAAAAGAAAATAAAACAAAATATCTAATCACCAAATACATAAAATCCAAAAAAAACAAATAATTATTTAAAAAGAATGGCTTTTGATGTGGTAGGTTCTCACTTCTTTTTAAACTAATAAATTCCAAAAATACAAAAATCCAAAAATAAAATAAAATAATAATGAGCAATACTCATTTTTGGTGGGAGTAGGAAAAGAAAAGTGATCATTTCTTATCGTTTAGTCTACTAAATTATATTTAATTCATTAGTAATTAGTAATTTATTTTTGATTTTCCTCCTTTTCCCCTTAGCTACATTACATGTGTAGCGCGATATCATTTTCATATGTACGAAGAAGCGTACTATTCACCAATATTAATTTTAAAAGAATTGCTTTTGATAGGGTAGGTTTTGAAATTGTTCTAAAAAGTGTGAAACATATTTGAAGCGATGGAAATGGAAGAGATTGAATTTAGTTTCTATGATTTGAAAATTTAGAGTCTAGTTCTATAAAATTTAGTTCATACAGTTTGGAAAAATATAGAATTTAATCTCTATGGTTTGAAAAAAATTAGAATTTAATCACTATAGTTTGATAAAATCTAAGAAAATAGTCAATGTTATTCGTAAATTGTAGTTTTGATGTATGAATGGTGTGTTTTATTTTGTCAAATCAGTTACTCATCTCACCCTCTCATCATTAAAGACAAAATAAATAGTTTCTATGTATTTTATTCACCAATAATTATGAACTGCATATTATTTTTTATATTTTATCAAATCTTAGGGATTAAATTATAACTTTTAAAAACCATAGAGATTAAATTGTAGATTTTTCCAAATTATAGAGACTAAAAGTCTAAATTTTCAAACCATAGAGATTAAATTATAACTTTCTTCAAATTATAAGAATTAAATTTATAATTTATCCTTTACGGTTTGATCGTGTTTTTACTAGAAATTGGGGGAGTGGACTACAAATCTTACCTAGAAGACACAATTACACCTAAATAAACTAGAACCAAGTTCTCGAATTGAATGGGTGACGTAGTTGTTGGACATGATTACTACCAAACTAAGTCTTTATAGTTTCATCATTCAATTTTCAACACTATTATAAAAAAGAAAAATAGAAATAAAATGTATGAAATCAATATTTAATTTAAAAATGGAGATCCAATAAGCATGATAATTTATTTGAGTTCAATAACAATTGGGATTGAGCTAAAGTTATTGCTGTTGATCCTTAAATTTTCACTTGTCTTGATTATTAATGTGAGAAATTCTCATTTTATTAAAGAATTGAGCTTCACAAATCTCCAAACTGAAATGTTTGTATGGTTTTCTTTTTCACCTATCTCTCTTGAATGCAGCCAAAGTAGAAGAAATTGCTTTAATGGGGTCAGTTTTTTTTTTTTTTTAGGTGCGTTCAAACTTTTTGAATCGTGCTTGCTGAGCAGAGCACTTCGTCCACTCAATTGTTCTTCAACAGTTTTCAGACAAAATCAGAATCCTATAAACAAACGCAAAATATCACAAATTTCAAAATATCCGTCTGCTCCATTTTCTGAATTTTCTCTGTTCTTTCTTGTTCTTCCACTTTGATTCTTATTCTTCCCTCTTGATTTGTCCGTTCCCTGCTCTGCATAGGCGGGTCCGCCATTGAAGACACCTTACTTGTTTGATTTTACTTTACTGGTGAGGGCATTTATCCATCTGGGTCGTCTTTATTTCTCTTTAATTTTAATGGGTATGAAATGTTTTGAAGCCCTAAGATAGCCATTGATGGATCTGGAGAGTGCTATTAGGGGCAACCCAATCAAGGTATTACAAATGGAAGTCTAATCTATTCATCATCATATTCATCTTGTTCTTGATTTTAATATCAATTTTGTTACAGAAGGATTCATGGAGAGCTGTTTTAACTTTGGCTTATCAGAGCTTAGGGGTTGTTTATGGCGATTTGAGCACTTCCCCTTTGTATGTTTACAAGAGTACTTTTGCTGAGGATATTGAGCATTCTGAAAGCAACGATGAAATTTATGGAGTTCTTTCTTTTGTTTTCTGGACTCTCACGCTTATTCCTTTAATTAAGTATGTGTTTATTGTGCTTCGAGCTGATGATAATGGCGAAGGGGGAACTTTCGCTTTGTATTCATTGCTCTGTCGCCATGCTCGAGTTAGCTCCTTGCCCAATTGTCAACTCGCAGACGAGGACCTTTCGGAATATACACAAGATGGGGTGGATTTAACAAGTAAAAATGCTTGTGGGTCGAGATTGAAGTCGACATTAGAGAAGCACAAAGTGTTGCAGATGATACTGCTTGTTCTTGCTTTGATTGGGGCTTGCATGGTGATTGGAGATGGAGTTCTTACCCCTGCTATTTCTGGTACTGTAGGTTCTTCACGTTGTTCTGTTTTTTTGTACTTTCTTGAAATTGATTGTGATTTTAGTGTTTGAATTGATGGATTTTTCTTGTTTTGGGTTTTTCATGGCAGTTTTCTCTGCTGTTTCTGGGCTGGAATTTTCCATGTCTAAAGAACATCATCGCTGTAAGCTTCTCTTTTCAACTCGATTTACTTAAATCTTCATGAAAATTTTGATAAATCCAGATGATTTCTTTTGGTATTCTGATTAACTGGCTTATGTTCAATTAGATGAACAGTTCTTCTTGTTCTTTTTCAATGGTTCTGATTAGTTTAGCTGAGACAGGATTCTGGCCACAGTATCTGGAACTGGCTGTGCTTTCTCTTTACTTCTTTTTTTTTATTTGCCTTTGTCTGCTGATACATTGTATGCTTCATTTTTTTTCCTTTTTTATATTCATAGTGTGTCTGTTTGCATACACCACTATTTGTACACACAACTATCTGACCATACAATATTTGGATGTCAAGGAAATCCATAGAAAATTAATTCCTAGATAGTTGGCTACCATGAACTGAACCCACAACCTCTTGGTTTCTTATTATGTTTTGACCAATAAGCTACGTGGATGGTTATATTGTATAGGGACTACAGAAGTGTTTCCTCCTTTAGCTGTGCAAATCTGAAGAACTTTTTGGTATAATTGTTTATTATTGTAATACAGACAGTTAGAATAGTGGATGGACATGGATTCATAGTTTAATAATTGCATAAATTATTGTGGGTCTGGGCGTATATGATTGATGTACAAATACCTCAGTTCCAATCACAGTCAAATCACTATCATGTGAAGAAAGAGGAAAAGAAAGGGAAAAGAGGGGGTAATACTTTTACTGAAAGCCTTTGAACTTTCTTTGTGTTGCTTGGCTTGCTGTTATAGGACTTAGCTCAGGGGAATAAAATGAAATAGAATGCAATCATCTAGGCTTCATTTTGGACTAAATATCTTGATCAAGTAAGTGCAATCATTCATATCTTGGTCAAACCATTTACCTTCTAAGTCACCATTGAAGCATCCATATTACCCCACTTCGACGGCTCTTTCGTTATCATTACAATGCTAATTGGGAGGTAACATCTTTCTGGTAGTGGGTTTTTATCGACCATCCATTATTGCTGATGGGTCCTTTTAACTTATATTAGTAAATTTTTTCTTTTCTTTTCTGTATGAGTTGCTGTTGTCTGCTAACAGTGACCTTGGAAGATAATTACTAATTTGGCCTTGTCAAACTATTTTGCTTCATCAGTTACCATCTGCTTGGGATGTTTGGTTTTATTGGACTTTTGATATCCTAATTCTCGTATTCTAGTCAACAATCTTATTTCGTGCTTGGCAAAATATCCAACACGTATATAACTTTGTTCATAGCTAAATGCTTTTCTGGAATCCCAGATTCTGCATCTACAGTGTTGAATACGAAACTATATCTGAGTTGTTGTAATTCTTTGAAAGCTGTTATTGTTCTCGATTACCCTTTTCTCTGTTGCTACTAAAACTATGCTTGTTTGTTACATTAGCAGAATAGAGTTGTTTTCTGAAAATGCTTTTCTCTGTTTCTTGTTATTTTAGAGGAAACGAACAAATTTTTTTTTGTATAAACTGGTTCTTCGTCTGAGAGTTCGAGTAGAATTCCATCTTGTTAGACACTTCTCCAAAGAGTAAAACATTAAAAGTGTTCGTAGTTTAATGCTTCTGCAGATGTTGAAGTCCCGGTTGCTTGTGCTATATTGGTATTCCTGTTTGCACTTCAGCATTATGGAACCCATCGAGTTGGATTTCTGTTTGCACCAGTTGTAATTACCTGGCTCCTGTGTATCAGTGGCATAGGGTTGTACAATATTTTCTACTGGAATCCCCATGTTTTCCAAGCACTCTCCCCATATTATATGTACAAATTTCTAAAAAAGACTCAAAGGGGAGGTTGGATGTCTCTTGGCGGGATCCTGTTATGTATGACAGGTAAGTGGAGTCGATTGACCAAACCACTGCATTTTCCTCCCAGTGAATCCGTCGTTTCTTTTTTAATTCCTTCTGTCTGTCCTTTATTAATCTGAAGTTTCCTATTGGATATTCAGGTTCGGAAGCAATGTTTGCCGATCTCGGGCACTTCTCGCAACTATCTATCCAGGTTAGATATTCTTTAAGTTGAAATTTTGAACACAAGTCTTCTGTCTTGGAGTTTTATGTACTAAAAGTTCTCTTAGAGTTCTCATATCATCATATGCTGTGCACTATTCTGAATTACGACAAAGAAAGTGGTTGTAAAAATGTAGCAAGCTGCTTATGATCATTTTTCTCTTACTCGAATCTACTCGTGTGAAAACTATTTGCACGTTGCCATTCAAGCTTACTAGTTGAATTTCCTAGATATGTCATTTTAGCAAAAAATGTCGATAAGGACTATATATAGCTAGAGGATGCAAAGAAGTTGAAATTCATTTTTCTAACAGAAAGCTGTTCTATTGCAGATTGCTTTCTCTTTTGTGGTTTATCCATCTTTGGTCCTGGCATACATGGGACAAGCTGCTTATCTTTCTCAGCATCACGGTGCAGAAAGTGACCATCGAATCGGATTTTACGTGTCTGTTCCTGGTAGGTGACAATTTGGTGCATCAGAGAGAAGTGGATGAACATACTTAGATGTCAAAAGAGTTAAAACTGTGTATTTTTATGTTTCAGAGAAAATAAGATGGCCAGTATTTGTGATTGCCATTTTAGCTGCGGTGGTCGGAAGTCAAGCTGTCATTACCGGGACCTTCTCGATAATAAAACAGTGCTCTGCATTAGGCTGCTTCCCAAGGGTCAAAATTGTCCATACGTCCTCAAAAATCCACGGCCAGATTTATATCCCGGAGATCAACTGGACATTGATGATCTTATGCTTGGCTATTACCTGTGGCTTTCGAGATACGAAGCGATTGGGAAATGCATCAGGTATACTCCTTCTCATTGTGTTTAAATTTCATTTTTCATCCCAACTGCTAATCTAGTTGCTTAAGAAAACTGTTTCCTTTGATTGTTATCTCATGAATCCTACCGGTAATAGACAGTATACTAATGTAGATTACGTATACTCCAAAGTCCAAACTTCTACTTTTGACTGGGCTGATTATGATGTATATGTGTCCATATAGTTTCGGCAATATTTTGGATCAAAATGATCGTTGTGTTGTTTATACTGACAGGTTTAGCAGTGATAACCGTTATGCTGGTAACTACCTGCCTAATGTCCGTAGTCATCATCTTGTGCTGGCACAAAAGCTTTCTCTTTGCCGTTGCCTTCATGCTCATTTTCGGGTCCATCGAATCACTCTACTTCTCAGCATCTCTCATCAAGTTTCGAGAAGGGGCATGGGTTCCCATCGCGCTCTCACTCATCTTCCTAATAGTCATGTACGTATGGCATTACGGAACGCGCAAGAAATACGAGTTCGACGTTCAAAACAAAGTCTCAATCAACTGGCTTCTAGGCCTAGGTCCGGGTCTAGGCATTGTACGAGTACGCGGGATTGGCCTCATATACACCGAGCTCGTCTCAGGAATCCCCGCCATCTTCTCCCACTTTGTAACAAACCTCCCCGCCTTCCACCAGGTCCTAGTCTTCCTATGCATAAAATCCGTCCCCGTCCCACATGTTCGACCCGGGGAGAGATTTCTAGTAGGAAGAGTCGGGCCAAAAGAGTTCCGTCTCTACCGGTGTATAGCGAGATACGGATACCGCGACGTACACAAGGACGACATGGAGTTCGAGAAGGACCTGGTGTGCAGCATTGCAGAGTTCATACGGTCAGAGGAGGCAAAGACGAGCGTGAAGGTAGAGGACGTAGAAGAAGAGAGCGAGAGAATGAGAGTGGTGGGGACGTGTTCGGCGCAGGTAGATGGAGTGAGGATGTGCGAGGATGAAGGAGAGAGAGGAGAGACGTCAGAGGTGAGAGAGATAAAATCGCCACAAAAGCTAAGGAAAAGAGTGAGGTTTGTAGTACCGGAGAGCCCGAAAATGGATGTGGAGACAAGGAGAGAATTGCAAGAGCTAATGGAAGCAAGAGAGGCAGGTATGGCTTTCATCATGGGACATTCATATGTCAAAGCAAACAGAGGTTCAGGTTGGGTTAAGAAAATGGTTATAAATTATGGGTATGATTTCTTGAGAAGGAACTCAAGAGGGCCAAGTTATGCTTGGACTGTGCCTCATGCATCTACTTTAGAAGTGGGGATGATCTACCAAGTTTGATTTTAAAACCCACTTCTTCTGTGCATTCTCTAGTCTCTCATTGTATATAATAAAAGCATTTTTGTCCAAGCTTTTGATCTTTTGTTTAGGTTGTTTTGAATCACATTTCTTGTTGTAGCATAACTCTTATATTCATGTTAAAGAAATGTCCACTAAAATATTCAAATTTTTGCTACAAAATTTAGAGAATAAATCATTCAGATTTCTGGATCCAATTAATTCAAAGCATCTTGCAGATTTAAGAGAATCAATTGTTGCAAAATTAGTAATCTCTAATTGTGTAGATCTTTTAAAAGAATCAATAGCATCGGTTAACGGTAAATTATAAATTTAGTTCCTATAACTTGATGAAAGCGAGAATTTAGTCAAGTCCCTATAGTTTAGAAAAATCGCCAATTTAGTCCTATAATTTGAAAAATTAGAATTTAGTTCCCATGATTTGATAAAATCTAAAAAATAGTCCGTCATTTGTACTTTTTGGTGAATAAAATACGAATAAGTTAGTTATTTTTGTGTTTAATGATGAGACTGTAAGATAAGTAATTAATTGGAAAAAACGACATAATTCATACATCACATTTACCTACTTAATTCGCTTACAATTTATGAATAGTATGGACTATTTTTTAGGTTTTATCAAACCTTAAGTATTAAATTCTATTTCTTCAAATTATAAAGACTAAATTTTATATTTTTCCAAAGCATATGGACTAAACTATAACTATCATGAAATTATAGGAACTAAATTTATAATTTAATCATCTTTTAAATAATATCTAAAAGAATCAATCCCTGCCCACAATTTTTAAGTGGGCATATTATAAACTTTGTGAAGAAATTGTTGCTACTATCTTTGTATTTAGCAAACAAGAAATGTTCTATAACATTTTTCTAATTATTAAAAAGATGATGAGAAAAAAATCAATTAGTTTAATCATCAACATAATTATTCTATCACACTTGTTATAGCTCTTTTCGAAGGTATTTGTTTGATGTTATTAATAAGCTATTAAAAGTGAATATTTACAAGTTATTTTCAAGCAAATTCGAAATTACATGCAAACGAGTTATGGTAATTATTCAAAATAATTACTCATTTTTAACTACTCAAAATAATCATTCATGTCTGTCTACCCACTAATTTCTAATTATTCATGTCTAATCATACATGTATAACCACTCATTTCTAACGGTTCAAGATAATCACTTATCTATAACTATATCCAAACTAGCTATTACCTATAACTGCAAAGACAATTATCTAAATTGGCTATGACCATTTTTTTTTCTTCAAATAAACACATCGTAATAAGCTGTTACTAAAATTTAAAAATTTTAATCATTAAAATAATCACTCTAGAATTCTACATCCAGACATCTCCTTTAAGCGTGATTTTTTTTTTATTTTTTTGTTTTTTGAAATAGTTCAAATTTCTTAATTAACTTAAAAAAAAACATAATTCCTTCGTGTGACATCCAAACATCTTGTTTGTTTGTTTGTTTGTTTGAAATAGTTCAAAATTTCTATTTAACTAAAATAAATAAATAAAAAAACAAAACAAAAACAGATTTCTTTCGTGTGAAGAAAAAGAATTTTTAAATTTACCTATAAAAGCCGCCTCAGTGCCTTCTTTCGCGGGTTTTATTCTCTCGTTCTGCTTCTCTCTGCCTTTCTCGAGCCATTTTGCTTCCCATTTTCATTCATTTCCTGAACTTTCACTCTCAATCAAAATCCAGAAAAATCGATCAATTACATTTCATCTGCACGAATCTCCATCTTGATTCGATTCTCTCCTCGCCATGTTAGCCGTTTCGACGACATTTGTCTACTCTGTTTAAACCGAGCATCGAAAATGGCAGGGCGTTGGGTTCTTTACGCAGCCATTTTCTGGGTTCTTTTTTGTGGTTTTTCTTCAGTTTCAGCCACACCCACTAGTACGAGCAACTTCTCTAACCCCACTTCTCATTTTACTCTTATCGCTCTTAATCTCTGTTTAGGCGTTTCCGTTTCTTTTGCAGAAATTGTTGCTGGGGCTTTGTCCAAGGCGGGATCGGTTTTTGTGAGTTGGATTTGGTCGATAACCTCCGATTCTAATGATGGTTTGATTCGTTTTTCTTAACCCTAATTTTGAAAACTTTCTGTTTGTTTGATTTAAAATTGTGGGGGGTTTTTTGTTATTTTGATTTTTCAGCGGTTTCTGCCCGTTCGATGATTAAATTTGAGGGGGGTTATGTTGTTGAGACTGTGTTTGATGGTAGTAAGCTGGGGATTGAGCCATACTCTGTTGAGGTATCTTCCGGTGGGGAGCTTCTGATTTTGGATGCTGAAAATAGTAATGTTTACAAAATCTCTATGCCATTTTCTCAATGTAAGCCCTTTTTATGTATGTTAATACTGTATTTGGTTGCTACCTTTTTTTTCGGGTAAGGAAGGAGGATTATTATTGTCTTAATTGTTGAGCTTGACTGGAGTTGGCTTTAGGTACTTTTCTTTTCTTAACATTTTTGTTATTCTTTTCCAGTTTCAATCTTTGTAATTTTAGTTTTACAAACATCCTAAATAGTAAAAGAATGTTTATGTAACCGTTATGGAGGGATCTAGTGGTCTAAGAGGCTCTTGTGTAACTAAGTTGTGATGGGTTCATGGTGACCACCTAAGAATTAATTTACTACGAGTTTTCTTGACGTCTAAATGTTATCGAGTCATACCATATGTTTGGTAAGATTAGTCGAGGTGCGCACAAAATTGCTTTGGACACTCACGGATATAAGAAAGGGTAAGAAAGGAGGACTCTTACTGTCTTAGTTGTTGAGCCAAACTGAAGTTGGCTTCGGATACTTTGCTTTTCCGACATTTTTGTTATTCCTTTTTCAATTTTAATCCTTGTACTTTTACTTTTATAAACATTTTAAACAGTAACAGAACGTGTGACATGACTTTGGAAATATGCTATCTTAATGTCTATCAATGTAGCATCATAGATTGTGCTACACTAACTTTTTGTTTATGGAAGTGCATGGACTAAATGAAGTAGTAATCAGTCCGTTTGCTTGTTCTTTGTCTTGCCTTGTGGTAGCTGTTCGTACTTTGCTTCAACTTTGGATACCTTTTCTCTCTGGTTGTGTTTTTTCAGCAGATTCCTTGCCTTCTTAATGTACTTGTCGATTCCAAATGTAAATACTATTGCTTTTACTTTGTTTACGCTTTTGTTTAGTAGAAGACTCTACTTTTTTTCATAAAACTATCATTTTTCAAAAGTTCTGCAGTCATTAAATAAACCAATCTAAAGCTTCATTAACCCTTAATCTTTTCACTCTTGTAACCATGATTTGAGTGTACTCTTCCTGTATCTAGTAAGATCAAGCTTCATTAAGAAGATATATATATATATATATATCTGTTATTTGGTTGTTAGACCGCCCTATTTCACTCTACTTTTCAAGGATATTAGTTTTGTGATATCATGAGAAATTGGACCTACTTACACGTACTAAATAATTTTAGTAGCACGATATGACATTAAAGTATTTAATATTTATAAATTCAGTTTAGGTAGGTGGGCAATCAAGATAACAAACTTTAGGTATTTAGCTTGCTGCATTTACTTGAGTAGAATTCCACATTGAATGATTTTAAGGAGTCAAAACTAGCTTAATATATTTCTAAGAAAATTGAATGATAAGAAAGTTTTTACCCTCAAATATTGTTTTTTCATCTTTAATATTTATGTGAATAGCATATTTTTTAAATTTGCCTGAGACCAATCAATGTTATGATCCCATAAACTTTTCTACTTTTCATCTTACTAGCTGATGTACCATTCAGTCATATCATATGAAATAAATTTACATCATTTGTTAGTTGATACAATTAAATTTACCTCAACATATGAGTTTAGGCTTTTAGGTTGATTAATAGTTTACATAATTCAACATGGTATTAGAGCAAGAGGTCTTGAGCTCGACCCTTTATTAAGTTGTTTCCTTCCCATTTAAAACTAACTTTACTCGTAGGACATTTCTAAAAATTTCTAAGTCCACAAGTGAGAGAGAGTGTTAGTTGACATAATTAAATTTACCCTAACCTATGAGCTTAGGTTGATTGATAGTTTACATAATTCAACTCACAGGCAGTGTAGAATTCTTTTCCTAATTTGATGAACTTTTGGTTACTTGTAGTTTTTTCTTCTGCTGAAAGCTAGAACTATATATATATTCAGTTTGCAGGCCCATACTGTTAGCAGGATCATCTGAAGGATACTCTGGACATGTAGATGGAAAGCTAAGGGATTCAAGACTGAGCCATCCAAGAGGATTAACAGTGGACCCAAGAGGAAATATTTACATTGCAGATACAAAGAACAAGGCCGTAAGAAAAATCAGTGGCGCCGGTACTTTCCATAATCAGTTTGAGAGCTCTTCACAGCTGAATTATGAATCTTGTTATTGATTTTTGTTCATTAAGTTCACCAAAGAATCTCCATTTGATTACCTTTTGTAGCGTCCAACGTCTTTGTTTCTGGATCCATTAACTGTATATAAGTTATTTATAGTTCTCTTGCAGGAGTTACGACGATTGCTGGTGGAAAATGGAGGAAAAGTGGCCATGTTGATGGTCCGAGTGAGGAATCGAAGTTTTCGAATGATTTTGATGTGATTTACGTAGGAAGTAGCTGCTCGCTTCTTGTAGTCGACAGAGGAAACCAGGCGATTCGAGAGATTCAACTCCGTGCAGATGATTGTACCAACAAATATGATGGTAGCTTTCTCCTAGGTACATTGTAGCCATGGCTAATCAACTTTGGATGCCATTTTCTTTCACAGCCAGCAAGCTATTAACTACGTTCTGTTAATTGTAGGGATGACACTGCTGACTGCTGCTATGCTTTTGGGATACATGTTGGCACGTCTTCAATTTCGTGTGATGTTGATGTTCTCGTCGAAAAACGTAACACCATCTAAATCTTACTAAACAAGTAACAGCTTTTAGTTTTATTGATACTTGTTGATTGATATAATTAAACTTACCTAAATCCACTAGTTTAAGCTTTTAAGTTTAACTAATAATTTATCATAATTTAACATGTATTAGAGCAAGAGTTCTTGAGTTCAATTCTCTATCGAGTTGTCTTCATTCCCAATTAATATGGATTTTTACCGGTGGGCATTCTCAAATTTTCAAGCTTCCAAGTGAGAGGGTGTTAGTTAATATTGTTAAATTTACTCCGACCCACCAACTTAACATTTTTTGATGTTTCTTCATTGTTGTTAGAAAAGGAAGTGATTGGTTAAGCTATTCATCAACATAGAATCAACTTGCAGTTGCATGTTTCCACCTTCCCTAAACTTCTTTCTCCCCGAACAATTTTCAATTTATTTAGCAGGATCCAAGAGCTGACTCGAGGAATGTTTCATCGACTCCTCCATATCGAAAACCCGAGGGATCAGTCAGGCATCCATTGATTTCTAGTGAAGAGGAGGAAGAAGATGAATCTGGAGAGAATATTATTTGTTCCCTCGGCAAGCTTTTCCTCAATACTGGCTCATTCGCAGCCGATATCGTTGTGGCGTTGCTTCTTGGAGGTGCTAGAAGAAAGCCGTCCCACCCCCACGTCCAGCAGCATTATCAAGTAAACAAACATACACCGCCGTGGTTCGACGTGCAGGAAAACTTTGCAGTCCGGCCACACGGCCTTGAACCCCAGCATACAATGGTCAGCAAACCTTACTCATATTCGGCAACGCAACATGAGAACGTCTACCATTACGGGCGCAAGTGGGGCAACGATGATGAACGGGAAGAACGACCATATCCATACAGCTCAAAGATGTGGTACAATAGGAACTTAGAGAGGAATGAGATTGTGTTTGGGGAAGTACAAGAAGAAGAGCAAGTGTGTGAACAAGAGGGAAAGAAATGCTGTGTTGGTGGTGGCTGTGTGGAAGGGAATTCCTTCAGCAATCAGCACAACAAAGATGAAAACTCTTTAGTTAAAGAAAAAAGGAGAATGAGAGATTAACAATTGAGAGTTGTATGATGTTATCGAAGTTATGAATTCTTTTGTTAAAAAAAAAAAGGAATAAATGTTGATATTGAATTTTACGTTTAATTAACACGGACATACCACCTAACCCTGATTTCTGCATGACTTTCCCCACATCAGTCACATTAATTCATTTTTAAATTTTTTTAATAAGATAGTTTAGTTAAATTAATCAGCGTTAACTTAATCTAAAGAACGCTATTAGCATACAAGTTAGTGAAAATTGATGACCTTGTTTATTTAACTCGAATTTAAACAATTTTCATTGTTTGAATCCTCACGAATTACGATTTTTTCTTACGATAACGAAAACTTTCTCATCGTTTTGTTTCTTATTCGTGTGCAATTCTGAATCCATTTAAATTCACTTTAAATCTTCTATTTCACTTTAAACCTCTTACTAAAGGTGGTTAAGGTTTTTGGTTTAAATTCATGTGCTTTTTAATACTCATTTGTGTTAGTATTGTCAATTTAATGTAGTAAACACTAATTACTATTTTCAAAGTTGATGAACTGAAAAAAGCTGTGAAGTTTAAAAACAGGTCTACTTCAAACGTGAAAGGCTCAGAGGGTGGTCCAAGAACAAGCCCAAGATGTGATGCTTTGAATGAGCCGAGTTCGAACCAATTTTAAGAACCAAACCACCTATTTGAACCGCAACAAAAAATGAACAATCAAGATCAGGTTTAATGGTTTAAGTGGATGTCAAAGATCAGGCCAACACTTGATCTTGCTATAGATCAATGCCACACACATGCCCGACATGTCGCTTGCACCATTCAATCGAACAAAACCCTCTTTCTCACATTGTTCATCGTCGTCTTCTCTAATTTCCTCCTTGTTGTGAGGCGGTCGAAGCTCTGGCGATTTTGTGCTATAGCTTCATCTCTTCCACTTTAGTTCCCATCCAATGGTATGTATTCCTTGGTTGTTTATAAGTTCTTCTAAATTTAGAAAAGAACTTTGATTCTTTGTTAGTAGCTTTTAATTCCTCTTGAACCTTTACTCTCTTTTGCAAGGTGAACCACACACGTTAATCAAGCAATAAAATAAAAGACACAAGATGAGTACGAAGAGAAGTGATGCCATGATTTTACGTGGTTCAGCCAAGATAGCCCTACGTCCACGGAGAACACTAGAAAAGTTTTTATTACAACTCTTTTCTCTCTCTTTTCCTTTACAAAAAGTATATATCTATTTTATACATCAATTCCTTTTATAATGCCAAGGAAAAACAAGCTTAGGCAGTGCCCAGGAGGTTAGAGCTTAGGCGGTTAAAAACTTGTTGAATAACTATTCTGATGAGAAAATGATTATGTTTTGACTGTTGAAACTATTAGAGCCGTATAAGTCTTGAATTGAAGAAGGTTGTTTGATGTTGCTCAAACACATCAACCTATGTGATATGAATCCAAAAATCATTCATTGTCAAATAGAGATATCCACAGGGCGGGAGCGGGGATGGCTTTACCGTCCCCATCCCACTTTAAATTTTAATCTCAACCTTTGCGAAATTTTCGGAGAACATGACGAGAATTACTTGTGGAGAATGCACAGGATAGGGTTCTTTACGACAAATTATTCTCCATTTAATTATTTTTCTTTTGTTTTGAAACATTTCGGGAATTGATAAAAAAAATCCATCTTATTATAAATACTATTTGAAAAATATGAATTGAGGAGCTTGGAACCCATAAAAGGCGAAGCTTACCTCGAAAAGGGAATACAACTAACTCGATAGCTTACTCATTTGTGTAGTATTATCCGAAGGGATAAAATATCATTTTGATTAAATTTGACATTTGTTTTATTTTGGTATCTTAACCTTTCAAAATTTTATTTTTTTAATTCCTAAACTTTAAAGTTTGTGTCCTTTTTATCTTAAATTTTTAAATATTCTATTTTAATTTTCTATTTTGTTGAAAAACTTAAAATTGGTACATATAAAAGTTTTAAAATTGACTTATTAATATTATTATTTACAAAAATAAACATATTTTAAAAGTTTATAAAAAATAGGATAGTTTATATATATAATAAACTATAATCATCAATTTTAAGTTTTTTTTTTTTTTTTTTTTTTTTTTTTTTTTTTTTTTTTAGGATCAAAATGTATAGAATCTTAAATATAAAAAAATTAAAATTGGTCTTTACAAATTCAGAAACTAAAATGAAACAATTCTCAAAGTTCAAAAAAAAATTTTAAACTTTTTTTTTTTTTTAAGTTTAAGGAAAAAACAAAACATATATCAAAGTTAGAGGATGAAAATAGTATTTTACAATTTCAAATTTAAGCAAAAAAACATGGGTAAATTATAAGTTTAGTCTCTATAATTTGAGGCAAGTTAAATTAGAATTTAGTTCATAACATTTGATAAAATCTAAAAAATAGTTTGTCGTTTATAATTAATGGTGAATAAAATACGTAGAAGTTAGTTATTTTTGTCTTTAATGACGAGAGTGTGAAATAAGTAATTGATTGGACAAAAAACACAATTCATACATCACATTTATGTATTTAATCGATCTACAATTTACGAATAACATGAACTATTTTTTAAGTTTTATCAAATCATAGGGACAAAATTCTATTTCACAAATTATATGGACTACATTTTATATTTTTTCAAATTATAAGACTAAATTTGATATTTCTACTAAACAACCTATACTCTAAATTTCTAGAAATCATAGACTAAATTTATAATTAATCCGAAAAAAAAATTACATGAAATGGAGAAAAACGACGTCGTAACTGTCATCCAAAATTTCAACCATCATGTTGGGAGATTGGCATCGAACATAAATAAGCACGAGTGCCACCGAATGGCGGCAACAACGAACTGAAACCAGAAGCCTCAAGGTCAAGAGACCAACAAAAATGGGAGTTCACGGTCTTTGGGAGCTTTTGGCCCCCGTCGGCCGCCGTGTATCCGTAGAAACCCTAGCCGGAAAGAAGCTCGCCATCGGTACAAACTTCTCTCTCTCTTCGCAGCTCTCTGAATTCTTGAAAAGATTAAGTTCGTTGTTGATGAAATTTCTTTTTCTGTTGAAGATGCGAGCATTTGGATGGTTCAATTCATTAAGGCAATGCGTGATGATAGAGGAGAAATGGTCAGAAACGCTCATTTACTTGGTTTCTTTCGACGGATTTGTAAACTTCTGTTCTTACGAACTAAGCCTGTTTTTGTCTTCGATGGTGCCACCCCGGCTCTCAAGCGCCGGACTCTGATTGCTCGCCGTAGGCAGCGTGAGAACGCCCAGGCTAAAGTTCGTAAGACTGCCGAGAAATTGCTTCTCAATCACGTGAGTTTAGTTTCCGATCTCTTCCGGAGGGGTTCATGGAGTTCTGTGCTTGAAATCTGTCAATTCGTGTACATAAAATGTTTTCCTTGTGTGCGGAAAATTTTTCTAGTAGGATTGATTAAGAAGCGTCTGTTTTCAATGGACAAAATATTTGAAGTCATTTCCGTCATTTTGCAGTCCAAAATAATAGGAATTTCTTTTCACATTGTTTGTCATTTTAGTGAAATCCTAAGATATTAGGAATTCTAAATTTTAGTAATGTTGTTGGATATATGGTGTTTTACTCCTCCTGTAATACATTTGAAGCAAAGTGCTACCCGATTCCCAGATAGGTGTTGTTCATGTTCAGATGGAAACTGAAATCTTCATTCAAACGAAGTTGAAGCTATAAGTTGAAGTTCATCAAATATTTCAACAGCTATAAGTTGTAGTTTATCGAGTTCTTTCTCCTTGATCTGTAGCCAATTCATGAGTTAATCCTTTGGATGTGCAACCTACCACCTTTTAGGACCGTAGTACCTAGTTCCTAAGAGATTTAGTTTGCATTTACCATATTCTTTCATTGTATGAAAAGCTTAAAACCTGGCCCAAAATCTTTGTAACAAAGTCATCTTATTGTATGTATAAAAAAAAAATTGTGGTTCTCTTTCTAACTGAATTGTGGTTTTATTTTCCTAAAAGTTGAAAAGAAGTTTGAGGTTTTATTTTTCATTTCATTTTTCATGTGACTAAGCAGTTTACCACTTATTTTAGTTCTATTCATATTTAATTAAATTTCCAAATTGCAATTTGCTATTGTTCATTTAAGTTTTCTACTATTTTACCTCTTGTTTAATAGCTCAAGGCAATGAGGTTGAGAGAACTGGCTGAGGATATCAAGAACCAGAAACAGTCGGGGAAAGATATACCTAAGAAGAAGACCTCACTGAATCATAATGAAATAGTGAATGGTACTTCTACTTCCGAAAGGAGCAAAAGCATTCCAAATAGTGGCAATCTTGAAAATCTAGATGGAACGTGAGACGTGTTTTGTGAATATAGCTGCAATCTGAAGATACATGAAAGAATGTTGTTTGACAGGATTTTTTGTTGATCAATTAGGTTTGCAGCATCAGGGGAGAACGGATTTTTCTCAACCAGCTCTTCCTCTTTTGCTGGTGTAACTCTTTCTAAAGAGGACAGTGGTGAACAGTCAATTCTGGTTAGTTTAATGCCCGTGTACATTAATGAGCTTCAAGATGAGGTCTAGTATTCTTTTTCAATAAATTGGAAGGTGGAAGATGAGAGGCTGACAAACAGGATGTTGGATCCAGAACCAGAAGTACAAGAATGACTCTAAGGGCAAGAAGATTTTGTCGGATGAAACTCATGTAGTGGAGAGTGATTCAGAAAGGATGGAAGTCGCCTCAAGAAATGCCCATCAGCAAAATTTAGACGAGATGTAGGGTGCAGGTACACTTGGGTTATAACTCTATTTTCAATGCCTCATGTTAATAACATGCTTTCTTTGGTGACCATTCTAGGTTGGCGGCATCCATTGCAGCAGAGGAAGCAAGAAGTTTGGATGAAAATGCATCAGTATCTGCTGCTGCGAATCTGGATGGCGAAGATACAGATGATGAAGAAGAAGAGATGATTTTGGTATGCTTACCTGGCAGATTTCTGTAGTTCATCTGATTTTTAGTTAACAAGTGTTCTATATGTCGGAGGCTTTCTTAAATTCTCCTCTTATCAACTAATTAAGAAGCCTTAGGAAGTTAACTTGGCTTTTATTTGTGTCGTTGATTCTTTGGATGAATATTAGGTCATATGTCAGCAGATATGAGGTGTAACAGACAGTGACCTTTACCTGTGGAAATCTGGATGTTTATAGTATATTTTTGGTTCTTGCACATTTCTTTGTGCAGGATAAAAATTTTCATTAAAATAACATTTCTTTTGTGGTTGTGAATCTTAGGCTTACTGAAAATCAAGGAGACCTCATTTTGTAAGTTATTAATTGTGACCATTATACTGTTTGTATTCACTTTGGCAGCCTGAAATGCATGGGATAGTTGATCCTTCCATATTGGCTGCTTTGCCACCATCAATTCAACTCGACCTTCTTGTTCAGGTAAGTTTCTGTATATGTACCATCATGGTTGGCTAGTCATTTAACTTCGTGCTGGCCCATGTTAATGTAAATATTTTGTTGGTTCAGATGAGAGAGAGATTAATGGCTGAAAACAGACAGAAATACCAAAGGGTCAAGAAGGTTGGTTCTGAAATGGTTCAATATATTTTATATTTTAGGACTTCAGTGCAAGTCTTCTTCGTCTCCTCTTTTATACAATCACACAGAAGCTTATGTAAGAAATATACTTCTCAATACCAAAAAGGGGATTGAGGGAGGATGTGATTTTGTTCATACCATGAATCTTTTTTTTGGTTGATTTACTAAGATTATTTTGATGCTGTTGGGTAGTTTGGTGCAAGTTTATCCATATAATTGAAAGGCACTGTTAAGATTCAATTTTTTTGTGTGCGTTTTGAGGACAGTCATTTTACCTTTCTAGTGACTGCCAATTCCATCTTATAAGTTTATTCATTTTATTGTAGGATCCTGCGAAGTTTTCTGAGCTACAAATAGAGGCTTATCTTAAAACTGTTGCTTTTCGCCGAGATATTGATCAAGTGCAGAAGGTTGCCTCTGGTAGAGGGGTTGGTGGTGTACAGACATCAAGAATTGCCTCTGAAGCAAACAGAGAATTTATTTTTTCATCATCTTTCACGGGTGATAAACGGTGAATTGTTTAAACTCTGCTCAAATTCTGTATTTTAATAGGCAAATATGCATGATAAAGGTGTCTGTACAAATATTTGAGATTTGATTTTACCTGTGTTTTTCCACTGAAGGGTTGCTTGTTTTGGGCGTTTTAAAATAATGCAGATTCATGAGATGTTTGATTTTCTCAGGGAACTTGCGTCTACTAGAGCTGAGAATAGAGACAAAGACCTACAGGCACCAACAGTTCAACAACCTTTAAGGTCTCTAAATAACACAGAAGTTCCTAGCACATCCATTGCTCTGGCTCAACCAACTTCTGATAAGTCAGGGGTTTTTGAGGATAGTATTGAGACATTTTTAGATGAGAGGGGACGTGTTCGAGTTAGCAGGGTGAGAGCCATGGGGATGCATATGACTCGTGATTTAGAAAGAAACTTGGATTTGATGAAAGAGATTGAAAAGAGTACCACTGCAAAAAAGCCTGCAAATCCTGAACCCATGCAAAGTATTGAAATATCTAATGCAGAAAGCTGTTTTCTTCAAAGCCAAGTATTAGATGCTTCAGATGAAGGTCTCGGTGAATCCATTTATAAGTTGAATGAGAAGGCTGCAGAGTCCATGCTAAATGAAGACACTGCCATAGAAATATTGCTGGAAGATGAGGGTGAGAAGCCTTTTGATGGCGATGATCTATTTACTCATTTAGCCGCTGAAAATCCTGTTCAAATGGCTTCTTTTGACATCTCGCCCCAAAACATGTCTCTTGATAGTCCTGCATGTTTTAGTTGGAAGGAAACAGAAGTTGGTAACCATTCCTTCAAGGAAGGAACTGCAAGTGATGAGAGTGAAGTCGATTGGGAGGATGGAGTTTGTGATCATGTAAATCCCGTTCCTTTTGAATTCGAATCAGGAAAGTCAGTTTCTAAAGGTTCTTTGGAGGAAGAGGCTGATTTGCAGGAGGCAATAAGAAGAAGTTTAGAGAACGTAGGAGATGGAAAATATGGCCATATATGTTCTGAACGTCAGCAACCACAACAAATAATGGCCGAACAATTTACAAGTGTCGAAAATGAGAATTTGATTGGACTTGGAAAGGTGAATAATGTTGATGGAAAGAAATTTACAAATGCCAATGATTCTATCGAGGCAAAGGTATCTCTAGTTTGTATCTAAAATTCCTTTATTTGAAGCACAGTATTCTGACTCTGAACTGTTTATCTAGGTAATGACTGAGAGTTCTTCTCAAGAAAAGCAATGTTCAGAACCTTTTGTGTTGTTAGATACCACAATTGCAGAACAGCTGGAGGCTTCTTATGAGGATGCTACATTTTCTCTTAAAGAGTCAAATGAAAATAGTGATACTCTTAGTATCTTATCAAGTGATGCACCTGGTGCAATTCAAGATGGGGATAGGATAAATCAGTCTGTGATTGATCCTCCTTGTCATATGGTTGAGATGGAAGATACTTGCCCTCCTGATGCTGATTCCTTACTGAATGCTTCTACACTTGAAAGTCATCACAAGCAGAATCCTGTCGACCTGCATGGCAGTGGACTTTTGGTTGAGGAAGAGGATGCAAAAAAACCTGCAGCTGAAAGAAGCAATGCAGAGACTGAGGTTACAGAGGATGAGTTGACAAATAGAATTTCAATTCTGGAGCAAGAACGTCTAAATCTTGGAGATGAGCAGAAAAGACTTGAGCGTAATGCTGAATCTGTCAGCAGTGAAATGTTTGCAGAATGTCAGGTTTATGTGGTTATTTTTCATCATATTAGTGGGGAAAAAATAATTTTGTTAGTTTGATTTTTAATTTTTTTAATACACTTGCAAAGAAATTGAATCCAAAAGTTGAGTATGCTTTTATTGAGAGGGTGGGAAGAAGGCATGAACAATCTGGCCCATGATTTTGTCAAATCTTAGTGGTGAAAATGGATGAGGCGTTTGGGGTGTGAGTTACACTTAAGGTGGGTTTAGCTTCCTAAGCCTTGCCCACATTTGGAGAGTTGCCAAACTCAAGCTCATTGAGAAAAATGACTGGGCTCAAACGATTTAATTGGAAAAATCAATAGGCTTAAATAACAACCAACTATTCACGTTCCCATGCATAGTTTTCTTAAACCTCAGCTTCCTATTCATGCACCCTAAACAAGTTTTTCTAAACCCAGGCTTCCTAAGCCTTGAACTTAAAGTCATGCTTTAGACTTTGGACCTGAATTGGAACATTATTTTGTGATTTGAGAATTCCAGATAGGCATATTTAACTCATTAAATCTTGGTAGTCAGATTTTATCGCCATGGCCGATTTCCGGAGTTTGTTATCTTAAATGTTTTCTCTAACTACAATTGTCTTAATGTTCTTTTACTTGATAACAATTGATTACACCGAAAGAGTTGGTGGCGCAGTTGTTTCATTGTTTGGTGTTAATACAGTTCCACACCACCGTCACGGGTTCGATCTAGAAATCAGTATTTGGTTCTCAATTTATTTGAAAGAAGTAGTGTCCTCTATATAGGGTTTGTGGCCCCCCTCCCCCAATTTGTACTAAAAAAAAAAGATAACGATTGATTACTAAAGAAAGTATATTTTTCATTTTAGTTCTCTTTTTCTGAGAATGGAGATCAATTGACATTTAATTCATTTGATTCTCTATAATTCTCTATAGGAATTACTGCAAATGTTTGGCTTACCATATGTTATTGCCCCTATGGAAGCGGAAGCTCAATGTGCTTATATGGAACTTGCAAACCTTGTTGATGGAGTGGTTACTGATGACTCTGATGTTTTCCTGTTTGGGGCAAGAAGTGTTTACAAGAATATATTTGATGACCGTAAATATGTTGAGACATATTTTATGAAGGTCTGAATCTGGTTGAGTGGCATGCTTGTTCTCTCTCTCTATATATAAATTATTGTTTTTATTATTATCATCATCATGCTTTTTAACCATTATTTTGATACTTGAGTTTTACAAAAAAAAAATGATGGTTGCGTAGTTAAGGGCAGCATAAGTATATATCACTTTGGTTTTGGTAACAAAGAATGCTTAATTAGGAATCCTTTCCTTGCTATCTTATTCAGAGGATTTGTTTTTTTACCAAGACTTATCAGTTTGTTACCTTTTAGATAAATGTCATCTTTGGAACTGTTGATGGTTTTCTTTCTTCCATTTCGCTCATAAGAATTGTTCTTCAAAACTTTTGAAATTTTCATATAGCTTGTTATTTAACATGCCCAGTGTACTTTGACTTTCAGGACGTTGAAAATGAGCTTGGTCTGAACCGAGACAAGTTAATTCACATGGCACTTCTGCTTGGAAGTGATTATACTGAAGGCATTAGGTAACTTAAACATGAATGATCTGGCCTTGAAAAGATTTTAGCCTTTGCAAGGATGGTAAACTTCTCTGTCATAATAGATTTTAATTATATGATGTAGTGGGATTGGCATTGTTAATGCTGTTGAGGTTATGAATGCATTTCCGGAGGAAGATGGACTCCATACATTCAGAAAATGGGTTGAATCACCGGATCCAAGCATCTTAGGGACACTTGGTGCAAAAACAGGGTTAAATGCACGTAAAAGAGGGTCAAATAGCAGTGTAAGGGATGGTTCTGCATCTGAAGAGAACATTGCTAAAGCTATGAAGGAAGACATAGATGTTAAACAGAGTTTCATGGATAAGCATGTGAGATATTTCTCTCTTACTCTATACTTTCTGATTCACTACATTGTCCTTACCAGGTGAAAGGAAGCTTATTTTATCCTCAAGTTTTTCTCACCTAGTAGTCATTATTTGATGCCATTTTAGAGAAATGTTAGCAAGAATTGGCACATTCCTTCTGAATTTCCTAGTGAAACAGTCATCTCTGCTTACATCTCCCCACAAGTGGACAAGTCAGCAGAACCTTTCTCCTGGGGGAAGCCAGACCATTTAGTCCTTCGCAGGTGAGACATTATGCTTTTTATTACAATAAACTCAATCAATTTGCATAAATAATGTAAATGTCAAACTCAATTAAATTTCTGTATTGTTAATTTACAAAGACGCATGTATATCACGCTACTAAATAAATAAATCAACTAAAAAGTATTGCGGGCTTGCGTCCTCAACTTGAGCATATGTGGTTCTCAACGTTGAATAATATTAAATGTCCAATTAACCAAAAGCTTTAGTTTATAGGTTGTTTATAGGTTGGAGTTAATCTAATTTTATGTATCAAAACTCTCCCTCGCTTGTTGGTTGAATGTTCAACAAGTGAAAACTAATATTAATTTGGAGGAAACGACTTCACTAAGTGTTTGGACATGAGATCTCCTATCCTGATATTATGTTGAATCATCAATCAACTCGAAATCTTAAGCTGATATGGTCAAGTTAATTTAATTATGTCAACCAACATTGACTCAACTTTTCAGTTTCACAATAGGTACAAACAAGAATCCACAGAAAAAGAACACTTACAAAAAGATCAATTATTAGCATCTAAAATATTTCTGGAGCACAACGGTTAAACCTTTGTCTTTTCCTATCCCACTTTTACAACTTTGATGCTTCTTTCCTCTGGATTTTTCCGTTGCATTAAAATTTTTATAACTCCCAGTAGGACACGAATGAATTCCAGTCATGGTAATCATGGTTAAAGCGCCACTATGCTTCTAGTCTTGATAAATCTTCTTTTTGTGTTAGTTACCATGATTTGTATATTTTGAATTTTAGTGCAATCTTTATGTTGAAAGCTGCCTCCCTATTATTATTATTATTATCAGTAAAACTGGCATGTGCTTCTTCTGGTATTTTCATTCTGATGGGGACTTCTATTCGTTGATCTCTTGGAAACGTAGCAAACCCAATCGATATTCTGGGCTCATTGACTTGTCTTAGTTGAGCTGCATAATAATATATGATGTTTTATGCACTTCATTACATTCGTGAGTAACCTATTTCCTTATGTTTAGACAATTGAATACCCACTGTGCATGTATATATATAATATTAAACTTGCTTTGTTTGTTGCAGATTATGCTGGGAAAAATTTGGTTGGGATAACTCGAAGGCAGATGAATTGCTTTTGCCAGTCTTGAAAGAGTACGGCAAACATGAGGTTAATTATTTTCACTTGTGATTCTATGCTCGCAAATGTTTCTGTCGAGTCATTAACTGAAGGATAGTGGAGAGATGGTGGGGTACTTATGTTATGCGGAAGCTATCTTTAGCATATGCTTCAAAAACATTGAGTTTACTTACATGAAGGGTAGTTTTATTTTGTGTCCGTCCATGCTGTCCTTTTCCTTAACGATGAAATAAAGAGTTCTCAATGCTCATCTTTTTATTTATTTTCTTCTTGTAGACTCAACTTCGATTGGAGGCGTTTTACACTTTCAATGAACGATTTGCTAAAATCCGCAGTAAGAGAATAAAGAAAGCTGTTAAAAGTATATCTGGGAACAAGTCTGCCATGTTGATGGATGATGCTGTGCAGAATATTTCTGAAAATAGTAAAAAAGAACTTATGCCTGAGAAATCTTCATCAGTAATACAAGGTGCTTGTTCAAATGATGATGGCGTAGAAAACAGAGTCCGAAAACCTTCAAGGAAAAGGCAGCTAGATGGAGAACAATCTCAACCTGCTAAGGATCAAAAACTAACAATGAAGGAAAAAGGAAAGCGAAGTAGAAATGTGGAATCACATTCCGAAAGAGGTAGAGGTAGAGGGAAAGGGAAAGGGAGGGGGAGAGGTCGGTCAACATCGAAAGGAACGACTCCTATTACTGAATTGACTGAAACCAGCTCTAGTGACGATGAAGGTGAATTCAATGATCAGAAATTTGATTTAGAGAACTTGCAAGAGGCTCATGAAAGGAGAAAAGTAAGTTTAAATGTTACTAATTCCTTGTCTTCTGTTATGGCTATTCAATTGATTTCTTATGTTAGTATTTGCGTCTTCATTCTTGTCACTAATTCGATGAAACATACATTGCTTATAAACTTGTCTTGATTCTCACGTTTTGTCAGCTGGCTCTTGTTCTAGTATTCAATGTTTCTTTTTTTCTTTTCTTTTTTTGATATCCGTAAATGTTCAGGCTAACTTACGCATTCTTCGACTATTCTCTTTGGGCATATTATCCTGTGAGTGTTGTGCTTCATAGGTCAGTTTATGCGCACCTCAGCTATTCTCACAAGACATACAACCTAACTCTATCGTATTTGAATGTCAAACAAAGAAAATTAATTCCTAGATAGGTGGTTTGAATTCATCTCCTCAAATAGTTTTCATTAAAAAAAGGGTATTTCTCTTGGGTAGCAGTTTTAAGGGGAGGTATTTTAAAAAAATATTTCATTTATAGCATGTTCTTGTGTTTTTTAAAGTTTCCATTCTACCCTTACGACCATCTTTAGTCGCACCATCACCATCGTTGCCTTTTCCTCCTTTTTGCTTTTCAGCTGCACCATCGGAACCTTTACTCCGACTTGATCTCGTCTTTGGTATAACGATTTGGATTGTGGAGGGCGAGAAACTCTGAAACTTGATCGGAGTTTGATGATGACATGGAAATTTGAGCGATGAAGGGGAGAAGGAGAGTGATGAGTAGAGGATGAGTGGGAGATAAGAGAAGAAACATAATTGAGTTTCATTGTCTTCGATCTTCGATCATTTAACTGATAGGCGTCAATCAATTTTACTTTGTTTTCAATCGGTTTAACTTGATTTCAATCGGTTTAATTGATTGACTTCAATCACTGTCAACAATTGCTCTCCATCAGTGTCATCGATTGCCTTTAATAAATGTCAGTGATTGAAGTCATTAAACCTGAGGATGTTTTGTAATTTAATAATTCTCTTCGTCAAATCTTTTCTTCTTCTCCTCTCCAGCTTTTTAATCATTTAATTGATTGAGTTCAATCGGTTTATTTTTATTGTTTACCATCAATTTCACTTAATAGTTTCAATCAGATTGTTTTCAATCAACTGAACTGATCGAAAGCAAACAGTTCATTTAATTTTAAGCGTAAGCATTTTGGTCATTTTCAGGGATCAATCTTTGTTCTTGTTATATTCGAATTTTGAGTTTCTTTAAAAAAATTTCACTATTCATTGAAAAATCCCCTGAAAAAAATAGTTCTCATTATTTACTAAGACAATTGGTTCATGTCTTTCTTGTTACATCTTACAACATCTGAGTCTGAAACTATGAGGTGTTCCTAAAGAACGGTCTCTTATTTTTTGTTAATTATTTTCTTTCTACAATTGCTTAATTTCCCCTGACTAGAATGTTTATTGATATATAGTCATTACGAATCCGAAAACCTGCAAGTTATAGAATGGACGACGAAGATCAAGATCAACCATCAGATAACAGTGGGGATAGATTCTCCAATGATGAAATCAAAGAATACAATGTTGTTCGGGATCAGTGCACACATCCTGAAACTGTAATGAGCCAACCCGAAATTACAGATCGCAATGTCGGAACTTCAAAGAGATCTCCACAGGTGGAATCTCATGAAACTGGAGGTGGTTTCTGTCAAGTAGAAGATGAAATGAGCCAGAACAAAGATTCATTCTTGGAGGCTAACAACAGTGAAGACTACCTCACAATGGGAGGTGGGTTTTGCTTAGATGACGATAACGAATGCGTAGACCCGGTTGCACATCTCGACCAAGCAACCATGGTTGAAGTCCCCGAAGATGGCTCTGAAGTTGATCCCGGTCAATCAACCTTCCATCCAGATCAAAATGTAGGTGGAGACGAGAACATGGAAGATATAGAAGCACGAGCTCCAATCAATATTGACAACCTGAATCCGGTAAGTAATCCAAACTCTTTGCTGGTCGGTGAGGGCGTGCTAGAGGAACCCAAGGATAATTCTCAAAGGGCATTTGGAGGAGCTTTAAGTGCCATGCCGAATTTGAGAAGAAAGAGGAGAAAGTTCTGATTTCTTCAATGAGCTCCTATTAAATTTTAATTTATGCTTTCGAATCGATCGATTCGTGGAAATCGTATGGTTGTTATAGCTTTTCGTAACTGTGGCTAATGACAAAAATATTTTGTAAATCTTACAACTTAAAGAGATTAGTGAAAACTGATCTATATTTGAAGGTAGTGAACACTAATTAACTGAAGTAATTTAAAATGTGCAATGTTTATTGTTGGAACATATTTTAATCTATGTTTAACAAGATGATTTTAGTTCATTAATATGTATTAAGTTCATCTTAGAAGGATTGTTTTGGTGGGATGATCTCTGACCCTTCACATGGTCTAACAAGCTTAAACAGGTATATTATATAAATTTATATTATATTAAATTGATATATGTTGTGCCGCTCTTTTATTCCCGGAATTTTGTTTTGCCTCGTTCTCACAGTATATATATGGGAAGTTTATATACTAGAATTACAATATTATTTGACTTAATAAATATTTATTTTGAATATTTTTAAAAATATCATATATCATGAAATTATCAAGCTCTAAATCAAAATAAAAATATGAAAAATATTTTGAATATTTTCCCTCTCTTACCTCCCTTCTCATTTTCACAAAAAATCTAATTTAATAGCAAAAAAAAAAAAAAAAAATCTCAAGCAAAAATCATTTCTGGCCGATTAGAACATGAAACGAATTAGATTTATTATCAATGTGCACATAAAAGTGAAACCCAATTAAAAGAATAGCTAAAGAAAAGAAACTAAAAAAAAAAAACAAAGTAAAGAAATCCAGAAGAAATCAGAACTCAAACGGTCAAATATTACTTAAAAAAAAATCTAATTTAAATCTTCAAAATCTATCGCAAAAGATGAAACAATATCTAAGATGAAATAGATAAGTTGATGAGATGTTTGAGAGAAGTTGATGAGAGGTTGATGAAGAGTCGAAGATAGGTTATGATGTACTAAAAAAAAATAAAGAGTTTAATTCATCATTTCTTCTCCTCGTCCTCTCTTCTAAATCCAAACACCCGTAACATTTTACTTTCTCACATTAGCAAGAGTTATTATTTAGGAGTTTCTTAATTCCTTTTATCTAAATTATTTTATATTAGTTTTTAACTTTATTTAAAAATTAATTTTGGTGAGCTCAAATATATTGGGTGTAATTGGAAATTTGGTGAGTGCTTGAGTGTGCTCTATTGTAATCCCATCTTTGAAATTCTAACGGAACTTTTTTGTCGTCTTTGCTTGTGGATGTAGGCTTCGTTTGAATCGCACAAGATCTTTGTGTTATTGTTATTCTCTTTACTTCATTTGTTTATATTTGTTATTGCTATAATAATCTAGTTTATTTTATTGTATCGTTTCTAAGTGATATATATTTGATCTAGTAATTTTTTGTGAATAAATGGTATTAGGGCAAGTTTATTAAATTTTGATTTTAGTGTTTCATTTGGTTGAGATATTTTGTTATGACAATTGTGAAACAACGTGTATCGTTTTTTGGATCACAATACTAGATTTTTATTATGACAAACTAAAATGCGGTCAATATTTGTCCAAATGGATTTTGAATAAACTTTAATAGGAATTACTAAAATGTTGGCTTCTTGGACTCAAGAAAAAAAGAAAAGAAAAAATAAAAAGCTCTTACTTTAATAATCTTCATTTGTCAAATAAAATTTTGCAAGATGTTTTGAAAGAAAAAACTGTTGTTGGTTTATAGTTAAGATTATAACAAATTTGCAGATAAAAACTTTAACTACAAAATTGCATTTGAAGCGGCTACTATTTTCTTATCACATGGATGAAGGACCACCTTTAGAAAATTATTTAGATGGTTTTAAACAAATTACCTCTAATTTAGAAGTTACGAAAATTAGTCATGAAGAGGAATTTTGCCTTGATTTTATGGTGTTATCTACCTCTCGCGTATGCAAATTTTAGAGATACGTCATTATATAGTTGTGATACTCATTTTGAATGAAGTATATGATAGTTTATTTAATAAGAAGAAAATTAAACATAGTACATGTGGAACTGAGGGTTCGATAGAGGGGTTAGTAGTTAGAGGGAGAACACCATAAAAGAAAAATGGTGAATAGAGAAATCGATCAAAATCTAGAAATAAAAATAAAACATGCAATTATTATAAGAAGAAAGACCATGTTATTTCTTAATGCTACAAATTACATAATAAGAACAAGAAAACCTCTACACTTCAAAAGAGAAAGCAACCTGAAAACTCTGGTCAATCTAGTGTTGTTGAAAATGTTGACAATGATGATGAACTCTTAGTTGCTTCTAATAACAATTCAAAATCTGATGATTAGATTCTTGATTTAAGATGCTCATTTCATATGTATCTCAATCGGGGCTAGTTTTCAACGTATGATTCAACGTCTTTAGGTACAATATTGATGAGAAATAATTTCTCTTTTAAGATAGTTGGAATTGGAGCAATCAAAATCAGGATGTTTGATGGAGTTGTTAGAACACTTTTTGATGTGAGACACATTCCTGACTTGAAGAGAAATTTGAATTCTTTAAGTACTCTTACTACAAAAGGGTATAAGTTCATCGGTGAAGGTGTGGAATTATGAAGATTAGTAAAGATAGTTTGACAATTATGAGAGGTTAGAAAATTTTTGTTAATCTTTATGCATTATAGGGTTCTATAGTTTTGATGATGCAGCAGTTTTTAGACATTCGTTATCTGATAATGATATTACTCGACTTTGACATATGCATCTTGGGCGTATGAATAAAATCGAATGATCGAGTTAAGCAAAAGAGTGCTTCGTGATAGACATAAAGTTAGTGACATTGATTTTTGTGAGCATTGTATTTTTGGAAAGCAAAAACATGTAAACTTTTTGAAAGGTATTCATAATACAAAGGGAACACTTGATTGTGAACTTCCAAAGGCACATTTTATTGCATCATTATTGATGATTTTTCTAGAAAAGTTCTTATGTTTTTCATGAAACAGAAGAGTGATGTGTTTTCGACATTTAAAGATTCAAAAATCATGATTAAGAAACATACATGGTGCTAGAGAAAATATTTCTGTAAAAGATAATGATTTTGAATTTTGTTATGGTCAGTTTAATTCTTTTTGCAAGTCATAGGGAATTTTTAGGCACTTAAAAGTTCGACATACTCCACAGTAAATGGAGTAGCAGAGCGAATGAATCAGACTTTGATCAGTAAGGTGCATTGCAAGTTATCCAACACACGTTTAACTAAATCTTTTTGGGTTGAAGTCGCTGCTTTAGCATGTCATATTGTCAATCACTTTCTATATCTTTCTTTTTAGAAAAAATACAGCACAAGAAGTATGGTATGGTAGTCTTGACAATTATTCAGATTTGAAGATATTTGGTTGTCTTGCTTATGCTCACGTAAATGATGGTAAACTTGAACCAAGATCTTTGAAATGTTATAAGTTATGATGCACTGAGACTAAAAAAATAGTTATTAGTAGATGTGTGATATTTAATGAATTTTCCATGTTAAGTGGACAATCTTCGACAATACAATCTTCAAATAAAATTAAGTAGAGTTCACATATGCATGTAGAGTTGGGTCAAAATCATCTTGTAAACTTGATCAAGATGTTGCTTCTACTTATAGTACTTTTACGTCAAATGTTTCTCTTGAGTTACCTCAATGTAGTGATATCGATTCACTTTAAAATCACCAATGCAATCTTCTATTGATAAAGATAGACCTAGAAGATAAATTAAACTTTCACAGAGATATGCAGAAGTTGATTTAGTAGCTTATGCTTTAAATGTTGCTGAAGACATTGATTATCGTGAAGAACCGTCTACTTTAAAAGAGGTTAGAAATTGCAACAACTCTGATAAATGGATGATTTTCAATGCAAGGAAACATAATCTCTACATAAAACGATACATGAGATCTTGTGAAGCTTCGTCATCATAAGAAAGTTGTGTCGTTGCAAATGGATTCTTTTATCACTACACATGATTTTCAGAGAAGTAATTATAATAGTTGTGTTTACTTCAAATAAAACCATGATGAGTCATTTGTGTATCTTCTCTTAGATGTTGATACATTAATAGCTACTAAAAACATAAGATAAATTAGATAAGTCAAAACACAATTCCAAAAGTTCGATACGAAAGAAGATAACAACCAACATTTGAATGTGTGCAAAATTGAAAGTTTGTATCAAATAATAATAATAATCATCATAATAAAAATAGTTTTTTTTTTATCATTCAATAGAAAAAAGAAAAAAGAAAATCTAAGAGTATCAAAATTTTAGAAAATATTTTCATATAACAAAATTAGATTCAATCTAAATTAATTGATTGAAGCAAAATTTGATACGAGTTTCAATGAAAATTATGACTTTAATAAGTTAAATTGATTAAAAATAAAATCAAATAAACTTGATAGCTTTATTAGTTAAATTAATTAATTGAAAATAATTAAGTAAAATTGATTATAACCAATAAAAATAAATTTTTTTAAAAGTTACTATAGTTAGAATAGGGTGAGATTGGTAATTTGAAATAAAAAGAGAAATAAAATGGAAAAAAGGGGTATGATTGGTAATTTGCACAAATAAAAACAAAATTGAAATCACCCTTACTTGGGTGTGTTGTCCTATCTTTGTTTGAAAAATAACCATTATTATTGGAGTAATGAATACTAAACATTATTCATTATAAATTGATAGACTTGTTTGGCTAAAGATAAGAAAAATGAAAGAACAAAGAAATGATGAAACATGAGTAAATTAGTTTTTAATGGGATGATAACCCATCAAATGCCGAAAGAAATCTCTCTTTCACCATCAAAAAATATGGAAGCTTCTTCCATTAATAATTAATTTACTCTAAACCTGATTTATATTTATAAAAATTGTGCTATGAGAAAACCATCCTAAAGATCGTTTTGTGAGCTTGCACAAGATGAGATTTTCGAGAGCTACATAAAGGTTGGAACATCGTTACTTCATGTCGGATAAGACTTTGTCTCGAAAATCTAGTTATTTTGGTGGGTTTAGCGTGTTCGTTAGAGAGAATCACTACTCACCCACCAACCAAGGCTATATAATTTCTTCCCAAAGACCCTGTGGAGATGTTTGTTTAAGGTTATTAATGAATTATTACAGATTTTCTTAAAATAAACACATTCAAACATCTATTGTAATCATTCAAAATAGTCACTATTTTTATATATATCCAAACGAGTTATCGTCCACAACTCATCTACAAAAATCACCATCCAAATGAATTATTAACGGTAACTCTTCTATAAATAATTATTATGACTAAAATTTAAATTTTCAATTATTAAAAATGATTCTTGACGTTCAAAATAATTGCTCTACAATTTTATATTCCAAACGGGAATAATCAATGAACTTAATAACCTTCCAAACAGAAAAAACAAAAAACAAAAGAAATTGTCCAATGAAATAATTTCCTAAATATCAAAATGTCAAATTACCAAACTAGCCCCTTCTCTCTCCTCCTCCCCCTCAAAACGTACATAAATCACCAATCAAACTGGAGAAACTCCAATGTAATTGCTCTCTAGTCCACGCAGTGAGAGAATCAAAGAATCAGAAGAGAAATCAATGGAGCGCAATTCTCTGTACAAGGAATTCGCTCCGCTGGTCGGAATGATCGCTGGCGAGTGCGCCATCGTCGGCTCCAACACCGTCTACAAAGCCATTAGCGGCCATGAAATTAGCTTTTATGTCTTCACTCTCTACACTTGCCTCGCCGCCGCCCTCGTTCTTCTTCCTTTCGCCTTCATCTTCCGCAGGTCTCCGATCGATTCCTTCATTTCGCTTCCACTTTTCCTTCATTTTTGCCCTAATTTCCTTTTTCTTTTATGATTTTGTATTCTCAGATCTGGCGTTTTTCCGTCCGATAAGGTCTCGTTCTTCCTTAGATTGATTTTCCTGTCCGCCATGGGGTATGATTGAGGTTTTTATCATTGGAATTTTTGGTGTATGAATCTGTTTTGTGATTGAAGTTGTTTGATTGAAGAGTTGGATGTCAGCTGCTTTCGTACAAAGGATTGGAGTACAGTTCGCCGACGCTTGCTTCCGCCATTAGCAACCTAATTCCTGCTCTCACTTTCATCTTGGCCGTTCTCTTCGGGTATCTTCTTTTTCCTTCTTTTTTTTTCCAATCTGCTGATAAGTTTTAGTAACTCACAGGGACGTGTTTGGAGGTGAATGAATTGGTTTCAATGTGTCATTTATTATTTGTTGTATAATCGATGTTTGGATAGGAGTATTTGTAGGAGGGGTGGTAAAAAGACATAATGGTATAAAAATGTTTGAATGAGAAGTTTAAGGAATTAGAGATCCAATACTGACATTAATTGGTGGACATCTTTTGGTGTTTTCATTATCTTGAATAGAACGAAAGGAAGTTTCAATTATAACGTTTCAAAAAAAATGGGTAATTTTTTTATTTATGAGATAAATTTAAAATTTAAAATATCACTTTGGTCAGACTTTCAACTTCACATATTCTCAAATGTTATAATTTCAACCAGTCTTACCGGTGGTACATTGGTTGAAAAAATCGAATATTAAACTAATTGATGTTACTATTTATTTAACTGGCATCTTCGATATAATTTATAACTTCTATAATAAAGTTAAGTTATTAGTTAATTGAAATAAATTTCTAAGTAATTTTAAATTTCAAATAATAAATAAAATATAAATAAACTTTAAAAATGTTGTTTTATGAACTAGGAAAAAAACGTATTTAATTATCTCGTATTAAACACCAACTTTTAAAGGTTTTTTGAGTACCGGTAGATGGTTTGCTTTTTTTTTTTAGTACAAATTAGGAACGGGACCATAAACCCTACACAGGAGTGATACTATGAAAACTCGAACCACTGATTGAGTAGATGCTAATACATCTCTTGTGTCAGTTGAGCTATGCTCGCTTTGACGGGTAGATGGTTTATTTGACTAATTTAAAAATAGAGAAATTTAAAAATTATAGATCACAATTCTAAAATTAAAAACTCATATAGCACTGACTAAAAAAGTATTGACTTTTAGAGTAGTTTGTTTCTTGCTCTTACGAAGGTATTATAAATTAGTTCTTACAATTACTCATCAAACAGTTTCATTTAAATGAGTTAATACTATAATTTTTCCTTTAAAATTAATCAGAATAACATCTCATTTCTAATTACTAATGCAATTATCCATCCAATTTAACAATTAACTTTCAATTAATACACATTTTTTAGTTACATTTTACCAAAATGGTCAGTAGCGCAGTGATTTTATTGTTTTAGCGTCATTGGTTCGATCCTGAAAATTAGATTAACCCTGGAAATTAGATTTATATTGTGAGTGAGGATAAAAAAATTGACTTTAATTTGTCAATCATAACTTCTGCTAACAAGGAACAAAGTTCAATTGATAATATACAAGCTGTCGTCACAAAGGATCATGCATGCATACATATATTACATGCATACATACACGCTCAATCAAAATACTTTCGTAAAAAGAAATGAAGACATAAAATTCAACTATTAACTATCATTTTCATGGAAAAAAATAATGTTTTAATTAAGAATAATGTATAAAATATACATAAATGATTCAAAATATTTCAATATCTTAAATAAAATTTCACGCGTTTCGAATATATGCACAACCAAAACTTATAGAGACAAAACACAAAAATTGTAGATAAAAGAGTGAAAAAAAAACAACAAAAAACACAAAAGCCCACAAAAAAAAGAATACCAAAAAGCGTGCGCCTTATTAACCGCACCTCGAGGTGCATAAATTGCGCCTTGGGCCTAGGTAGTGAGTGGGCTTTTTAAAACACGGTCTCATACATTTTGTTAACTGTCATTCTTTGTTTATGGTAAGGATGGAGAAGCTAGCTTTGAAAAGCTCAAGCAGCATAGCCAAAATTGTTGGATCAGCAGTGTCCATAACAGGTGCACTAGTAGTGGTTCTTTACAAAGGTCCAGTCATTCTATCAAGGCCATTTTCTGGACCAACAAGGTTGAATCTTCCTCGTCAGTCTTTGGCCACTTCCCAATCAAATTGGATCATGGGTGGCCTCTGCTTTTTTGCTCAGTACCTTCTCAACTCTTTCTGGTACATTGTTCTGGTAATTTTCCTCTCTTCCTTTGCTTCCTATGCATATCAATTAATATATAATTTTCTTCAATTTTGGTGGTTTGTCTTCTGAACTTTAGTACAAATATCAAGATATCATAGATATTTTCATGTTTGGTTATCTACATCCGTTGTGAAGAAGTTGAATGTTAGTTTTTGGGGACTAGTTGTATTGAGATGTTTTCTTAGTGGTTTGGACAAGTAGAATTATACTCAAGATTACTTCAATCGTGGTATATGCAACAAGGGCTGAATTCAACTAGCATAATGTATAAAGAATAATCAAGAGGTTTAGTTCAAGTCTCTGTCCTAGTCTTAAATTTAAAAAAAAAATGGTAACCTGTAAAATAGTCCACTATTAACTGAGTTGGTCTCTTAATTGTGAGGACAAAGTTACGTCAGTGAATTATTATTATTGTTGACTGTGTATAACACGAACACTGATAAGTTTGGGGCATTAGAAGAATAAGAAATAATATGTGGGGGTATTTGGGCAATTAGTTGGGGATTTCATTAAAAATAGAGAGGTTGAGGTGAATAGAGGCATCGAAAAATATTGAGAGATACCACGTGGACTCAAGAGAATTGTTTTCTAGAGGTAAAAGGTTTCAAGTCCTATTTAAACTTGATTATCTTGTAATTTCTTGGTTATTTGATATCAATATAGATCTTGGATCTTATCAGACACTCGGACATTGCAATTCTTGTTCGACATGCATACACTAGTTGTGTGTTTGATGCTTCAATCGTAGAAGTTATATTATCACATATTAGTTGTAAAAAGGGGTAGAAAGTTAGTTTGTAAGTGTGGCTTTTGAAGTGAGAATCAAAATGGATGATTTATATATACTGATAAAAGATGTATTCACAGACCCAAATGTTGAACATGTATCCAGATGAGCTAGTTGTGGTGTGCTTGTACTATGTTTTCGAGGTCGTAATAGCGGCACCAATATGCCTATTAGCAGAAGGAAACATGAGTGCGTGGAAGCTAAAAAACGGCCTGGAATTCGTGGCTGTTTTGAACTCGGTAAGCGAAAGGATTTGAATTTTGGTTGAGGTGGAATTCGTGGCTGTTTTGAATTTTTGATGTTGAGTTGTTCGTTGTTGTTGTTATGTTTATGTAGGGATGTGTGGGTCAATCCTTTGTGTCTGCAATCCACACATGGGGTGTAAATCTGAAAGGGCCTGTTTATGTATCAAGTTTCAGGCCACTCTCAATTGCCATTGCTGCTGCTACTGGTGTCATTTTCCTTGGGGACGATCTCTATCTTGGAAGGTACATTCTCTCTCTCTCTCTCTTTGAAGGTGTACTTTTCTTTAGATCTCGAGTTCGAAACTCATCTGTGATATTAATTGGTAGACACCTCTCGCATTCTTTTGATGGCTCCCTAGCCTACGGACGGGCATGATTATCAAAAGAATAAAAAAAATTTAAACAATGAAAACTGAATAAAGAAGTCAACGAAGAACAAGAAAATGCAAAGAAAGAAAACCAAAACAAAGTCTGATGGAAGAAGAAAATAGCAAATTAAAGCTAAAACAAAACCATCAATGAAGAGCAAGACAATACAAAGAAACAAAACCAAGAAACTAGGAAATATATATACACATATAGCCTTTTACATATGTATGATATTGTCGACTTCAAGTTCAAACCTGATTGATTTTCTTTTCATTTCACTTTCAAGATTTTCAACCAGTTAAAGATTGTTCTATTGATGTACACTATGGATCTCTCCCTCTTCAAACTAATTAGGGAAGCCTATTGTTGACAACTAGAATGTGTATTAGCCTAAAAATGAAGAAAGAAAACTTATATTTTAGCTTTTGTAACAGTTTCCTAATTGTATCATACAGTAAGAATATTTCATCCACATCTTTAAATACTTTAAAAAAGAAACCCAACTTAAACTTCAATCTCTGTGCAAATTGGTAAGTATACTTCAAAAATTTGTGGGTAATTTTTAGTAAAATAATGTGAAAAGGACTAGATTGTTATTTCATTTTTTGCTTTGTGGCAGTATTATTGGAGCAACAATAATAGCAAGTGGTTTTTACTCTATTATGTGGGGGAAAATAAAAGAAGAGGAGTTGAAGGGAAAAGATGGTTTTTCAAGCTTGGAGTCTTCATCCAAAGATAAGATTCCATTGTTGAAAAGTTCTAAAGTTCAAAATGACTAACACATTTATGGGACTATATATGTATATGTATATACTATGTGTGTATGTATGAATGTATGTTTATATGTTTATTGTAGATCGAGTTCGACGTCAATTGCATTCCGATTTGTAAACATATAGCATTGATCAAAGTTCTTTCTTGAATTAATTTGGGTAATAAATCATCTGTTCAATTGTATATATCATTAAGCTGAGTATTCTCACATGTATAGTAAGAAAAGTTGGTTCAGTTTGAATAGCTTATGTTTTATGGTTTGTTGTTTCTTTCATCTTATATAGTTTTAGATTAAATTATACATTTAGTTTTAAATTTTGATGAAGAAAAAACAAGTCATGTTCATAAACTACCTGTGTAAAATTTTAGATGTATACTTCCTATTTTAATAATTACTTACTATATTTTTCTCTCTTTCGAAATAATTACTTGCTATCAAATGAAACGTTCATGAAAAAATCACCATTGTGTCCTTGCTTCCTATATCTATCTTCGAATATAAACAGGTTAGATAAGAGTAAGATTAAACTAAATTATCAAACATATCGCTCAATTTTAATGTTTTTGTCAACATTACCGTTGAATTTTGAAAATTTTCAAAAATATTCATAAATTTATATAAAAATAGTTAAAATTTGGTTTCATAAATGTTAACTTTAAAAAGTTTCAAAAATATCATTTGTATTTTTAATCTTTTTTATAAAAATACTACAAGTTTTGTTTTAAATATCTAACGCGTTTAATTATAACTATTTTATTTTTGTACTTTTAGCTTATAAATTATTTCATGTGTCAATATTTGTTGTTTAATTAATTGAATACTTAATCTGATGTTGAAATTGATTTTTTTACATATTTCTCTTATGCTGTTTATTCTTTATTTTATATATTTATCATTTTACCTTTGTTTTTTAATACATAAAAAGTATGGTGTACATATTTCTCTAATGCTGTTTTTTATTTTATGTATTTATCATTTTTGGTTTTTGAAATTTGCTTATATATACATAAATTCTCTACATGTGTGTCATATTCTTTTTAATTAACTATATGAATGTTAACCAAATTCCATAAAACAAACAAGTAATTGAAAGTTTTTTTCCTTAGTTTTTAAATTTTGGTCTAGTTTTCAAAAACACAATTAAGATGTATGCATCAAAGTCATGAAAATTATGGGTTTGAGTAGTAGTTGTAGGCATAAATTTCAAAAACCAAAAACAAAAAATTACATGGTTATTAAGCAGGATGTTAAATAATTCAAAATTAGAAACAAATCTCATCAAATAAAATAATGATAAGTTATCATTCAACTATAAAAAAAGTGAATAAATCTCTACTTGAGCCTACCCGATCTAGGATTTCAAACTCATCCCAAAAATTGTTGATTTATAAAAAATTAAAAAAAATATATTCCAACAATAATTTAGTCTTTCTTTGTTTTTGATTAATCAAAGGATGACTAAGGTTATGAATTTTGAATTTGTAGAGTTTAGTTATGACTACAAATAAAATATGTTTATTGTTGTAGAAAAAAAAAAGTGAAATAAAAGAGTAATCACTTTGGAGTTTTTTTTTTTTTTTTTTTAATATTTAGCAATGATCAATAATGACATATTTATTCAAATAAAGTTGTAACATTTTTTTTATTCAAAACATAATGATGAAGATGTTTTTGAATAATCTTGAAAGTTAAAGGTATTTTTTAAACTTTTTATCGTGACATTTTTGAAACCAAACTTTAGCAATTTTCATCCAAATTTAACCGCAGATGTATTTGTGAACATTTTGTAAAGTTCATAAGTATTTTTTTAACTTTTCAAAATTTAGAGGCAATGTTGACAAGAACCTTAAAGTTCAAGCGTATGTTTGATAATTTAGTCTATGAAGAAAGATATTCATCTCCATAGTTTGAATTCTGTTGGCAAAACAAAAAATCAATATCATGAAATTTTATCCGCAAAGAAGACAATATCGTACCTTAACCAATCTTAATTTATTTTATCATATATATTCGATAGTCAAAGATGTCTTGTTTGAACAGAAAGTTAACAAACTCGGAGTAATGTTCCAACAATGACTATGGTTAATACACAAGGCCTGCACGTGGTACTTTGTTCGAGCAAAGGATTTTTTGGAATACAAACAAAGTGTGTAGTCTTATATTTGTTAGATAGATGGTAGATTATGGGTAATGAGTAAGAACAACTATCTTCGTGAGTACATGACTTTTTGGGTGAAATAAAAAACAAAGTTATAAGAACTTAAACTCAAAATAGACAACATCATACTAATGTTGAGATCTTTGGATGATCGATCGATTGTTGTGTCCCTAACAATTAATATTACAAAAATTCTCGTGACTTAGTTATATTGATAGAATCGTCTGATGCCGAATAAAAAATTTAAGAGAATTAATATGAAGTACGAATATAATCGTATTAAAAATTTGTGATTAAACTAAATGAAGTTATCCAAATTAGGGCTGTTAATGAGATGGTGAAGAATGCCATCAAAAAAATTTCAACCAAAAAATTTACATGAATTGAGTTGGTTATGAATCCATAGCAGCCTCTTTTCTTATAATTTCCATCAAAAAATCATTCCAAGCATCAATAGGGCCTGGCATGCACCAATGCACACAATCATTATACCCTTTCATCCATTTGTTTCCCGTAAACTCCCCCGGGTGCCCGTCTGGTCTCATCGTCATAGCCATCGTCACGTCGATCGCCTCAAATCTTTTCCCTTTCGTCTCCCCTTCTCGTTTCGCCTTTTCCATCTCTTCTACCTCGACGTCCCTAAGCATCCAATCATAGCTCTGCAAATTGATCTCCCTTGCACTCGATGGCCTAGTTCGATTGCAAGATCCACCCGTGTTCCAAACCCCATTCTCGAAATGTGCAGGCGAGAACGTCCTTACGAATGTCACCAACTTACTGCAGTTCTTGCAATCGTTCATGTACTTAAATGCTGCTCGAAAAGCCATTCTCAATGCATAGTCGGGATTGTGATTGGTGATATTCGGATCGTTACAATAGATGCAATTGGCCATTTTGTTACCTTCATGCAAGTATAACACTCGAAAAAACCAATGCCCGTTGGAGATAATCACGTAGTCGATATCGGGTAGGTGTTGCGCCCAACTATCATCGGGCTTGTCAAAATGTAGGTCGAAAACGCCAGTTCCTGTTCCATTCGAGACTCTCTCCTCCCCAGCCACGAGGAATTTAGACCAGAGCATCATAAGAGTTAGGTTACTTTTAGGAAAATACCATGTTCTAAACCTATCCTCTGAGTCTTTGTAAACATCTTGTGGAGTTTCTACCTGCAAAAATCAAGTACTTAAAATTAAATTTAATGCTATCGTGTGAATTTTAAATTTTACTAAACCATTAATGTTCAATCAATACAAATGGTAGAACTTTCAATAATGTAATTAAACGTCAAAGCGAGCATAGCTCAACTGACACTAATTATGTATTAGCATTCACTCGATCAATGGTTCTAGTTTCTGTAGTGTTTTTTATGTAAAATTTGTTGTCCTCCTCCCCTAATTTATACTCCACAAGCCCTACGTAGAAGACACTACTGCTCGTGTGCTCGTGTTGGACTGGATACAATGTAAGATTAAAGATATAAATTTTTATTTTTTTGTCATCACCAACTAGTTGAGTTAAGCACTTATTCAAAGTTAATTAAAACAAAAATGAAAGCACTAACGTAAAGAAATCATAGCACATTAATCTAGGTTTTTTTTTTAATAATTATTTAATCAATCAATAAAGTAAAACACTAACTTCAGGTTAGACCAAATTATTATCACCTCTCTCTTTGTCTTCTTCAAAAGAAATACTTTCATCATCATAACTTTTTTTTTTCTTAAATTATAAAAAGGTAAACTATTAATTTATTTTATTTTTTTTATTAAAAAATATATAATAAACTCCAAATGTATAAAAACAACAATTAAATATAAAACAAATCTTAATATCAAATAAAACTTTAAAACTTCAAATATATTTGGTAGGCTCTTTAAAAATGTTAACAATTTATTAGATACAAAATTAAAAAAAAAATGTATTGATTTAACTTATTTATTATTATTGCATCAAACACTAATTTAATATTAAATATATTGTTTTTACTAAATTTGGGATTAGTTTTTGGAAAGAAAATCTTTTTATTTTTTAGTTGGTGGGCCTTCATGGGCCCAACTCCTTGACTAGGGACACGACGGTCAATTCCCTTAAATTAAGGAAACCAATTACTTTTTATTTATTAAATTAATTGTGTTATTTTTTGAGTAATTGAATTTATTGTCTTTATCAATATAAAACCACCCTTTTAATGATATGCAATTTGTTCTTTCAAAAAAAGAAAATATATTATTTCACAGCAATAAAATATTACTTTAATTTTTTTTCATTCTTTAAAGTTAATTTAAAGTAGCTAATTTTAATATATATATATATATAATTGTCATATTTTCAACCATTGAAGTCAACAATTATGCAATTGGAATTTGCTTAAATTCAAGCTCTAATTTTGGAAAGCCATTAGCAAATGCCAGCCAATTATGACTTTATTCCCATTCTTGACAATTTTATTTTTTCTCATATTGACAATTTATTTTCTTTTTTTTTTATATTGACGGTTTCTCCAAAATTATCTTTTTCCTAGTAATTTTACTTATTTTCATGTTTTTTAAAAATATAAATAAATAATTACTTTAAAGTTATAAGCAAACTTTCTATGAAAAAGATTGATGAAATGTTCGTTTTACGGCTTGCTAATAATTTAACATAAAAAGTTAACTCAAATTACTAATCGATTGGATGTTAATACATCAATCGTAGATGTTGAGCTAAGCTTGTGTCCAAATTTTTAATATGACACAAATTTTTTCTTCTAGAAAATTATAACAAAAAGGTAAATTTAAAAAATTGAAGAAAGGTATCACCAAAATTCATCAAAGAGCATTTCCCAAATAATGAAAATTTGTCTAAACCAAAACAAATTACGTTTTAAGGGTGTGTTTGTATTTTATAGAAAATGGGTGGGGCAGAAAAAAATCGTAATCAATTACTTATTTGAAAATTTATATTAGTAATGATTGAGCAAGTTAAAGAATAATTAGCAGAATGATGATTAATCGCTTCTCTTCTATCAAAAACAAAGCAACCCAAATGATTTCGAAATTAGAGATTTTATATCATATACAAAAAAAAAAAAAAAACTAAAAAGAAAATCCCCTAATCATAGTTTATTTCCTATTCTTTCTAATCAGAAAACCAATTCCCATTCCAAAATCAAAATGCAAACAAAGAATAATAATAATAATAAATAAATAAAAACAGAGTGAAAGAGAAGAAACCTGCGACAAGAAACAGAGGAGAGAATCGAAATGGTTTCTGGAAACAGAGTCTCCAACAAAAGCAATCTTCTTCCCACGAAGAAGATGAAGAAACGCCATTGAATCAAATCTTGGAAGCTCACATTCATCAGGCTTCCATCTCCAATTCAAGAAACCCCTATCCTTTCTCCCCTGTTTGAAACAATTCTTCGATTCTTGAATCGTCGGACAGCTCCAATTCGTATACATTCCCTCCCCTCTTAGATCTTTCACCCATTTCCCTCTTGACAGATTACACCTCTGTTTCTCTGCAACAACTTTTATAAAAACAGAGCACAATTTAAATACAAAAAATGGGTTTGAACATGGAGAAATGGGTTTGTTTATAATTACCTTTTTGAGGGGTTGGATCTTGGATTGATGGGAGAGTGGGGAGATTTGGATGGATTGTTAGAAGAAATGGGTTTGGAGGGCTGAGAAAGAAAAAGAAGAAGGTAACAATGGCGGAGATTGCCAAGAATGAACAACACAGAGGAACAGAGCAAACCCATTTGTTGTTCCTGAGATTATTATGATTTTGATGATGGGATTTTTCTGCCATTGGAGGAGACTTTTCTTTTTCCTTTTTTCAGAAAATTTGGTTTTGAAACGTTCTAATGACTTCCCTTTCATTAAGGAAATCATGTTCAAAATGAGCGTGTTTTGTGAGAGCCAGCCTCCCCTCTCTTTCTTTCTTCCTATCATTTTTTTTTTATTATTATTATTCTTTTTCGCTTTTTAAAATTGATTAAAATCTCATTTTTGTCCAAAACTTTTATATTTATTCTATTTTTATCATTAATTTTTAAATTTTTATTTTTATTTTTATTTTTTTTAATTTGTTTTATTTTAGTTTTCAACCTTCTAAATATTTCATTTTGATGTTTAAGATCTTGTTTGATAATTATTTAATTTTTTTTGTTTTTTGTTTTTAAAATTTAAGCATATATTTAACTAAATTCTTTACATATATTTTATCGCATATATTTCATATTTTATTTGAGTAAATATATGAATCCTATCCAAATTTTCTAAACCAAAACAAGTATTTGGATTTTTTTTTTTTTTTAGCTTTCAAATTTTGGTCTTATTTTTTAAACACATGTAAGATACAGACATCAAAATCATGAAAATTATGAATTTGAATAATATTTTTATGCTTAAATTTCAAAAATCAAAAACAAAAAATGAAATAGTTATCAAACGGGACCTAAACTTTTCAAAAAGTTAAAAATGGTCCTTCGATTAAAAAAATTAATAATAACAGATTTTAAAAATTGATGACATGGCACACAAAAAAAGTAAACTTTAAATTTAGTCTAAAATTAGAGTTTATTTATTATAGTTTAAAAATCTAGACTTTAGTTTCTATGATTTGGCAAATATACAATTTAGTGTATGATTTGAAAAGTTAGAATTTAATATCTAAATTTTGATAAAATATAAAAAATAGTCGGTCTTCTTAGGTGAATAAAACACATCGAAGTTAGTTATTTTTGTATGTTAATGATGAGAGTGTGAGATAAGCAATTGATTGGACAAAAATCACAATCCTTACATCACATCTACTTACTTAATTCGTACACGAATAACGCGACTCTTTTTTATGTTTTAGCAAACCATAGAGATTAAATTCTATTTAATGAAATCATAGGAACTAAATTCTATATTTCTCCAAATCAAATAGACTAAATTCTATATCTAAACCATGGGTATTAAAGTTTATATTTTTAAATCGTAAAAACTAAACTTTAATTTTCTTCAACGGAATAAATTTATAATTTTTCCTTTAAAAAAAAATTTAACCCCATTTTCTTTCTCAATTTAAGGCTATGTTTTCTGGTTAATTGAATATGAATGTTTGACCTTGAAACAACAAGAATGGGGTGATGAGAGGAGAGGAGAGGAGAGGAAATTGAGGAAGCAGCGAAAATTGAGGAATTTGAGGATATGAAATATTTGTTTGAAAATTAAAGTATGGTGTGTGTAACAATTAAATTCTTAAATTTTCAATTTAAGCAATTACCTCCCTGAAAGTTTGTAAAGTGTTACAATTAACACATTTAAGTTAATTTTAAGAGATTTTCACATGTATGAAGAGAGGATAAAATTGTTTAAAAAAATTTAGTTTTTTTTTTTTTTTGTCACCCTACAAGCTTATAACTAAAGAAATTCATAATTTCTTACTTTTTATAAATTTATAATGAAAATTTTATAAACTATTGAGTTTATTACATGTGTATATTTGTTAATTAATGAACCTTTTCAATATTATAGTAATTTTTTCAAGAAGATTTTAAAATAAAAAAATTGAATAAAATATATATATCTTTATCAATAATTCTTTTTAATGAAGTTATTAAATTTTTTTTTTTTTTGTTGAGTTACTGTCAGGATTTTTTTTTTTAATAATTAATCATTTTTTTAAATCATCTTGAAAAAAAATTCATTATAAATTTATAAGAGGTAAGAAATTATGAATTTTTCTATTTATAAGAGGTAAGAAGTTAGGAAATTATGTACTTATAGACTTTTAGAGAAAAGAAAGACTAAATATTTTTTTGGACAATTTTATTCTCTTCACACATGTGAAAATATCGTAAAATTAACTTGAAGGTGTTAATTGCAATACTTTTCAAAATTTAGAGGAAGTGATTGCTCAAATTGAAAGTTTAAGGACTTATTCGTTACAAACATCATACTTTGGGGGTGGTTTGTGCAATTTTCTCTTAAATTTAATATAAAGTTTAATTGATATTTGTATTTCAAGAAACAAGGTGTTTATTTTAGATTAAATTTGATATAAAGTTTAATTTGAAATTTGATAAGATGTTGGAGAGAGAAGTTGAAGAGAGGTTGAGAAG
>JBBMEG010000018.1:9355895-9398320 GCA_037832605.1 Cyclanthera cordifolia
TAGATTAAATTTGATATAAAGTTTAATTTGAAATTTGATAAGATGTTGGAGAGAGAAGTTGAAGAGAGGTTGAGAAGAGGTTGAGAAGGAGTTGAGAAGGGTTGTGATGTATTAAAAATAAACAAGGTGTTTGAATTCTATCCCTCCTCTCCTCCCTTCTACACCAAAATTCAATCACCCTCTGAGTTTTTGGTAAGAGCTAAAATCAAAATAATCATGCCAAAGCGAGCATAGTGTCACGGTCTTGCTTGTCCAGTGCCTGTCACACATGGTCGCATGAACCTCTAAGCCCTTTTTATCATGTTTTACTAGTATAGAATTTGTAATTTGCTTTATGATTTTGAGTCGTATGACTTCTCGCCATTTTGACGTTCAAGTTTGCCACATCATAAATGTGCCAGGATGTACTATATGGGGTATGACTCTTGAAGCTTCCCTCCTATCAAACTATTATATGATGAATACAAGCTAGTTGTTGTGTGTCCTAATTGCATCTTGTAATATAACTTTCAAAGACAAAATGTATTTCAAAACCTTCCTTCTCTCTTTCGAACATCTTTTCACAAGGCCCGTGATAGAGAAAGTATATGTTGTGTCACTCGCTCTGCGATTTTCGTTTGGCTGACTCGCTCGCCAGGTTAGAGCATGTGCCTCACGATCGCTTTGCAATGATAACGAAGTTGGATCGTGACACATAGCATAGCTGACATTAGAGATGTACGAATATCCACTCGATATGTGGTTCGAGTCTCCACCCCAATGTTGTAACCTTAAAATATATATATTTATATATATATATATATATATATAACATTCTGTTGATGCCAAAAAATTGTCGTTATCCGCTGATTCTGTCATCACTTGTACTCGATCGATTTCTAGGGGGAGAATCTTAACCTCCATGTCGACCCTCTAGGAGTCAAACCTACTTCAGCCAGCCTTCTGACGGGCCGGTTTGGACTTGGTCGACCTCGGAGGGTCTCGGCCTCCTTTTGACCGACCCCCTAGAGGTCAACTAAAAAAATACGCCATGTCCGTATTACGGGATATTTTTAGCCTATAATTAACTCCTTGGATAACTAAAAAAAATACACCATGTGAGAACCTAGATTAACTTTCACTTTAGGATTGAATTCAAGCAATGTTCAATCAATCAATATTCTAAATTGTAATTCATAAAAATAAGGAATGTGAGCACATAAAATATGGTTGAAAGAAGGATGCAAATTAAATTAAACAAAGTTGACCATCTTCTTCATTAAGTTAGTATTATTAATTGTAACAAATATAGCACATTATTCTATTCCAAATAAATTCAAAACATCCACATTTTTCATTATTTGCAGATTCAAAATTCCACCAATTTCATATTAAAGCACGCATCAAATTCTCAATAAAAAAGCTCACTCTTTCTCTCTTTCTCTCTCTCTTCTTCACTTGTTCATAAACAGAGATGAATCCATCTGCTCAATTCTTGTGATGCTTCTAAAAATGGTGGAAATTCGAGCGAAATTGAGAAGTGGGTTTGGGGAAGAACACGATGAAATTGAAAACCCAGATTTTGGTTTGTGTATTTTTGTACTGTTTGATTGGTTTTTGTACTGAATGTTCTGCTTCTGAGTTTAACGAACAAGCTCTGGTTTTGTTTTGGTTTAAACAGAGCATAAGGTTGAAGAAGAAGTGGAGAGCTTCAAATTTTTTTTTTTTTTTTTTCTCATCTCATTATTATTTTTTTTTTTTTTTTTGAAAAGTTTATAAATTACGTATATAAGTAAAAAAAAAAAAAAAAATGTAACAAATATGAAAATTTAAAAACTAAAATTAAACATTTAAAATTCAAAAAATTAAAATAGAAACAATCAAAATGAACCTTTAACTTTTTAATTTTATCATTAATTCTCAACGTTTAATTATGTAACTAAGGGTAAATTTTAAATGTGGTTTATATAGTTAATATAGAGTTAATAATTTAATTTATATCATTTAAAAATCTAGAATTTAATTTTTATAATTTGAAAATAAATTAGAATCTAATTCATATATTTTTTTAAGAAAAAAAAAACCATTAATATAATTTTTTTATTTTATCAAATTATAACTTTTATGAATTCCAAATTTTTTTAATTTTTATAGTGGATTCATAATTTTTTTAATTTTTATAGTTTGGTTGAATTTAGTTTTTCTTAGGGCAATTACTATTGGTAGGCACTATTTTTTAACCTAAATTGTGATAGATGTGATAGTCAAATTTTAAAATATATGTATATATAATTATTAATATTGTATAATTAAAAATAATTGATAATATTTATTAATATAATGTTTTTTTTTTTGAATTTAACTATATTTAATTATTTTTTAAATTTAACTAGTTTGTTAAATTTTTTGTTTTTGAATTTTATCAAATGAATGAGACTAGATTCTAATTTTTCAAAACAGATTAACAACTTCTAAAGCTTTAACTTTTATCAAACAACCAAATTTATAATTTAATATTATTCTACCATACTATAAACTTTTGATTTTATATTTGGTTAGCCATTAGGTTTTAAAATAGCCTAATAAATAAAATTTTCAAAATTTTAAGATTTATTAGAAATAGCTATACTTTTTGAAGTCCAAACCAAAATCACAAATTTAAAAATTTAGGTAACATTTAATAATTATTTGATTTTTTATTTTTAAAATTTAAACCTGTATTTACTAAATTATTTTTCATTTGTTTCATTTTTTTTTAAGTTTGTGAATTTTAACGAAATTTTATAAATCCAAAATAAGTATTTGAATTTTTTTTTTTTTTTTTTAGCTTTCAAATTTTGGTTTGGTCTATGAACATACAAGTAAGATGAAGATATGAAAGTAAAGAAACTATGTTTTGAGTAGCTCTTAATTTTCAAAAATCAACAATCAAAAATCAAATGATTATCAAATGATCCTTAATAAACTGAAAATATCTGTTTGGTAACGTTTTGGTTTTTTTTTTTTTTTTTTTTAATTTAGACTTAGGGTTTTTTTTGATTTTTTCCAAATACTTCCGTTTTGGTTTATAGAATTTGGTAAACCAATTCAAAGGCTTACTTAAAAGAAGAGGTGAAACATGTGTAAAGAATTTAGGTAAATATAAACTTAAATTTCAAAAATCAAATAACTATGCTCTTACCTTTTAAAATTTTATTTGTTTTCTAAACTCATAAAATGTAGATATCAAATAATAAAAATCATATGTTTGAGTAGTAATTATAAGTCTAACTTAATTGAACTAAACAAAATATTAAGTTGTACTCAAAAAAATTCTGATTATGGAGGGGCAACATTGTCATTTTGAAATAGAAATTCCAACATATTCGTAGAAGGACCTCAACCGATAACAAGAGAGAGAGAGAGAGAGAGAGAGAGAGAGAGAGAATATTTCTCTACACTCTCAAATGTTCGGCCCAGTTCACATGAAATGTCCTTGTCAAATGCGAGAAGGAAAGAATGGATGAAGTAGCAACCGGAGGAGACAAATGATGGAAATGAATCTCTTTGTTTCTTATCTCTTCTCACCACTCCAAACATGTCGGAACAGATTACAATCTCATCATAAGCTAACACAGAATATATATATAAACTGATTCACAAGCTAACACAGAATATATAGAGACTTGATCCAGTTGAGTTTTAGCATCATCTATAGAAACTGATTCACAAGCTAACACAGAATATATATATATATATACACACACACACACGTACGTGTGTGTGTATATATATGTATGTGTATATATACATAGAGTATAGAATTTCATTTACCAGTAAAATATCATAATTAGCAAATGTACAAAATTCAGACAGTGAGATAGTTTTGTAAATATCTAAAGCTGTCTTCTTTCAAATAGGGGCCCTGTTCTTCGCAAAAGATAAAAACTAGTTTCATAACATATGAATTTCACAGAAAAAAACCAAACAAAATGAACTTTAGTGAGAAAAACAGAGAAAGGGCCTGTGTATTAATATCAATAAAATGTGTAAAAAACAACCTAACAGTAAGAATGAAGTAATAGCTACATATGCAAGGGAAAACACTCATCGACGCAAGGCCGGCCACAACCTCGAAAAATCCTTACATCCACTACTGTTTCGAAGGTGAAGAAGAGAAAGGATTGGGCTTGAGATCATACCTGAATGGATGGGAATCGTCCACATATCGGAAGCCATTCATCAGGTTTCTAAACAGCAACTTCCTTGTGCTTCTAATAAGTTAGATATATTTACAAATGAAACCTTTGTCTGCTTGAGTGAAACGAAAAACGAATCTGTCGAAAATGTGTCTAGCAGAGGGGGAGAAAACGGCTTCCTGAAGACTAGTGACTGTCGCTACAACGTTTGAGAGCGAAAACAAGCCCCCCCTTCATAAACAAACCTTGATCATTTGCTCGACGAATGCATGTTACTGTGTTCTTTTTCTTGGTTTCTAATTCCTTGGCCTATCGAAAGAGTGATGATAAGGGTTAAAATATTTGGAGAAAGGAAGGAATAAAACAAGAACAATTACAACAACAAAAATTATTTATAAAAAAGAGCAGAGACAGGCACAGAAAATGAACCATGGCGCCATCGTTTCTAACGCATCATCCTTTTCGCAAGTGACAGTATGTACAGATAGAAATATGATGCTTTTAGGGCTTAATCCAAAAGCAGCATATATGATTAAAAAACGGGGTCAATTATAAATTTGGTTCCTATGGTTCGAAAAAAAGTTAGAGTTTAATCTTAATGGTTTAAAAATCTAGACTTTAGTCCAGAGAAATCTAGAATTTAGTTCCTATAGTTTGGATAAATATAAAATTTAGTCTCTATGGTTTGAAAAATTATAATTTAGTCCCGGTTTGATAAAACTCAAAAAATAGTCCAGGTTATTCATTCTTAAATTGAAGGCGAACTAACTACGTAGATGTAACTTCAGATGTATGAATGATGCATTTTGTTTGTCCAGTCAATTACTTACCACACACTCTGATCATTAAACACAAAATAACTAACTTCTACGTATTTTATTCACTAACAATTAAGAACGACATAAGACTATTTTTTAGATTTTATCAAACTTAAATGACTAAATTCTAATTTTTCAAATCATAGGGACTAAATTCTAACTTTCTGTAAACATAGGGACTAAATTTATTATTTACCCTAAAAAATTAGAAATTAGTCTTTGCTATAACAGAATAAAAATATTGGAGGTCCTCAAATGGGGTACACTTGAACAAAGACTTGCTTCATAAACTTGCAAAGGAAGTTCGAAAAACTAATATCCAAGCAAGGTTATTAGATGCCTAAGAAAAGACCAACTAGCATACCAATCACTCGGTTGTTTTTCAAAAATACGTTTGAAGTTTCCAAAAAAGAATATAAGGAAAATAATGTTTGTATGACTAAGAAAATCTGGGTGTATAGGTACGCAATAACTTTCAAGGAAATGAATTAATAAACCTATTTTTAATAAGAAACAAGGGTAAGCAAAAGATTTTTCGTTTTTCGTTTTTCGTTTTTAAAATTTAAGCTTATATATACCTAAATTATTTATATATGTTTCATCTCTCTTTAAGTAAGTATATGAATCTTAACCAAATTCCATAAACCACAACAAGTATTTGGAGGCGATTTTTTTTAGCTTTCAAATTTTTGTTTTGTTTTTAAAAGTACAAGTAAGATGTAGACATCAAAATCATGAAACGCCTTAAGAATTAGCAATCTCACATTAGAGATTTAAATGAAATGGAAAAACAAGTTTAGTTTGAAAAAAAATCAAATTCATAAAAGACCTAAACCTACAACAAGAATGCACCATAATATTCAACCTAATAACCCCAGTATAATTAGAGGATCTTTTAACAATCGTGCAGAAGAGGAAGAGTAAGTGAACTCACCAGGACTTACTTGTGACCACAACTAAATGCACCCTCCCTCATCGTTGCTTGTAGTTAAGCCTATCAGCAGCATCTAAGCCACTATCCGGTTCTTTTCTCTTGCGTAAACCACCTATCTGAAACATATTGAGATGCTCATCAGAAACACGTTGCGTTGAACCGGGAACTGAAAGCTGTCTGAAGGCTATAGGCAACTTTTCATCAGTTCTTTCTTTATCTATAATCCCATGACCAGCATTAAGATCCAAACCGTGACTTCCCCATTTTCCAATCTCGGGAACAACCGTACCACTGCCGCTTGGATAGCTCATAATGAAGGGCCTTGGATAAGGAGTAGGGACTACCCCAGTCGGTCCTAATAAATGAGAGGTAATGGTAGGGAATCCGAGTGAACCACCGGAGGATGAATCCATGTACGATGTTGAACCTGAAAAAGTGTTTGATTGCAGAGGAAAACTAGTTTCAAAAGGAAACCCAGAATAACTAAAGGAGTTAGTAGGTGGAAATGTCAAAGCAGGAGAGGAAGAAAGCACAGGTGCACGATAAATTTCAGCCGCAAAGCCAGTGCCAGCCGAGGGAGCAAATACTCTCTGAGAAACAGCAGCAGGAAGATAACTTTGTTCTACTCTACCTGGCAAGACTGATGGGATTGCTGATATCGCAGAATACGAATTCCCCTGAGGAAGCCAAGAATAGAAGGTCCCAATTTCTCCAGAGTTAACCCTCATTCCGGGGAGAATTGATGAAAATGGCATGTAGCTTTTATTCTGCTGACTAATTAGTGTTTCAGCCCTCGTTTCATCGAGGGACGGTCCATTGTTCAAATCAAATTTTCTGGAGGCACTGAATCCACAATTGCCTAATCCACCAGCAACATATGGCCTACTTGACATTGGAAGTTCCAACCCACTCTTGCTCATAGAACATACACCCATATAACTACTTTCATCAACTTTATTCAAATCAAGATCAAGTCCACCTCGATCACAAGGCCCTGATTCAAGACTTTCTTTCCGTGGTATATTTGACAAAGTAACTTCTTCTAGGAGTCTCTGGTCAGGCAAGTTCAAGTCAAAGTCCAAAGGTCGGCGCTCCTCCTTGCTAGTGGTGGTAACAAGAGTTCCATCACTCCAACTGAGTGGCATTTCAAGATTTTTTCGCGGTTCTGCCCGGCGAAAAGCACTAGTAGCAGCTGAACCCTTCCATCCAAGTTCGACTTTGTTTGCTAGGGAGTTCTCTGGTGGAACAACTGATCCCTTTGCAGCAGAGGCCACGGTAATTGAAACAGGGAAACTTTCTGATGCTGAAGTGATGGAAAAAGGTGAGAGACAGGGCATATGAACAGCAGATGAGCTTCCAATAATCTCTTCTTGCATCACATCCTCAACACAACAACCTTCATTTAAATCAAAGTCCAGCTTTACCACCATATCTGACTTCGGAGCAGAAAGTGAAGGATTTGCACTGGTGACATGTTCTTTGGTTCCAATCAACTCGGGAACATTAAAACTCAGTTTCTCACCATGACCACTTTCTGGAAAGGATATGATGGCCGGAGATTCCAAGTGCATAGAAATCTTACCACAACAATTATTTATGTCATCTGTTTTTCCAAAATCCTGCACAGCACAATCATCTTTTCGATCAGACACAGAAGGACCTTGAATCGGTGGTTGTTTACCAATCTGATTAACATGAATTTCTGAATTCACAAGATCTTCTTTTTTATCCTTGAATTCTGAAGGATTGGCTTCAGGAAGTGTCACAGTGGTGTCATCCTTTTCCTCCTTAGAGTTTGCATGAATATCCAGTGTAGATGACAGTTTCTCTTCAACTCCATAGCCACTAGTTAAATCCCCACGAGTCAGAACAGTGTTACCACTTAATTGTGAAGATAAACAAGATGTTTTTTCATCCATTTGCTTTTCCACTTCAGGAGTTGCGGCAGTAACTTCTGATTTCAAAACCCCTCCATTCTCTATCGCTCTCTCATCAGTTTGATCCACTTTATCATTTTCATGGCATTGGGTACCCTCTTCTAATAATGAGTCGGGTAAGCTACTACCTCCCACTTTTTCCTCTATCTCTGTATTAGCTTCTTCTGCACCATGTGAAGAAAAAACAGCTACAACGGCATCACATCCTTCCGCATCAGGTTTTAGATCAGACATCGAAGGTGTCCTCTCCATGTTTTGCTGCACATTTGATGGCATATCACGGTCTTTTGAACTGTCGAATGCCCCGCCTCTTACATCTTTGGAAGAGTCGGCTGAGGTCGAGGAAGGATGAGATCCATTTCTATCCTGCAACAAATTATTGCTACAAAGAGGCTCAGAAAATGTGTAACCTCTAGCCCCAGTATTACAATCGGCTTCATTACATTTATTCTTAGTAATTTCTTCAGGAAAAATTTTCAATTGTCTATCATTGGCAGCAGAAGATTCTTCTGCCAAAGGTGATTGTTCCTGAGGAGAATCCCATGGAGATGCATTGTTAGATTTTGATATTTCCCCAGCAGCCACGCTAGCAAGAAGATTCATCCCTACAGTATCCCCTGGGGATGATGATACAATAGTCTCAGACAAAGAAATACAACTCTCAACCAACGCATTTATGGAGCTTAGAGAAGCATCATAAGTTTTTCCAGGCCTAGATATGATTCCAGTCATCGGAGCAATAGTTTCTGATTCATCACTGGCTTCAGCAAGCCTGGATTGATCATTGCACCCAACTACCTCCTTACCCTCCTCTGAGCTGAGATATCGATCTTTCTTATGGCATTGATTTGAGTTTGCTTCAGTTCCAAAACTAGCCCCGAGCAAATCACTTCTACCTTTAGCTTTCTTATCATGGTTATCACCAGCCACATCATGAAGAGATTCTTCGTGGTATGAAACAACTTGATCTTCAATGACAACCCTAGAAGCTCCCATTGGACTTCTGCAGGTATTTGGTAACTTTACAACGAGTCGACTATATCCATGTTCAACAAGAGATGCATCTGGAGATTTCTCATGTGATGCTGTGGAGGATTTTTCAGCAGTCAAGCTCTTATTTACAGCATTAAGTTTTCCAGACCCAAATACTTTCTGTGTTCCCGTGAGAGTATTAGAATGAATACCATTGCTTGATTTCTGATGGCGAGAAGCACCACTGGAAACTTTGCTAGCGCTTCCTGAACCAGAATTTGAGGTCCTAGTGTCTTCTTTGCATGAAATTGCCACAGTTTTTGCATGATCACTTGATTGACTGTTGTTTTGGGACTGACTTGAACTGCTGCTCCTTTCCTCCTTTATTGGAGTCAAGGGAAGATCTGAGTTTCCGACTAATGTTTTCAAGTTATAATCCTTTGATGATGTGATCACGGTTGAAGAAGACTTTATGGTGCTAGACAATGTAGATGATTTGACGACCATTTCAGTGGGACCAAACCTAGGTTGATGATGTTTAAACATGTTAGAATGTGTAGAGCTCTTTAAATTATCATCACCAGATCCCCCAACCTTTCTGGTGCCTATTTGAGAAACTTCCGAATGCCCAGATTTAGAAGGCCATGAGACGCCACGACTGGATTCAGACTTTGCGTCATTAACATCCATCTCTGCTTCCACGCGTTTCTTCCAAGTATCTACCAAAATCCTTGCTTTCTTTTGAATTTCAGAATTCTTGTGAGTACGTAAATGATTCACAGACTTGCCAACATTACAAGTCTGAAGAGCATTGAGATTCACGGGAAGTTTATTCAGGGCATGAAGTAGTGCCAAGAGAAAATCCTCAACGGTTTTATCACTTCCTTTCGTGCTATTGACATCCCCAACTTTGCCCTTATGAACTTCTTGAAGCCACTCATCTAATACAGGCAAACCCTTGAGCTGCAAAAACCATTCTAGACAATCAGACCTATCAGTGACGGCTATAACATCAGCAAGCATCATTCGGTCAGCCAAATCTATTTTCTTACCAGAACCAGGTTGCATGAGTTTGACAAATTTTTCAACCCCCTCAAAGTCAATAAGTCCTTTATTAGTAATTTTGGCAATCTCATTCTTTAGCATACTGTCGGATCTAAACTGACCAGATTCACCATCTTCTGCTTTAAACAGCCGCTCTTTCTTAGTGAGTTCAAACCCCTGATCACCCCGTTCCCTTTTCTTGATTTTAACATGTGATGTGAGAAAGGAACTATTTGGTACACCTTCTGAACCAGATTGTAGCTGCACAGCTGGAATTGAACCATTCAAAGGCTTCGGAGAACGACCTCCAGACTGCATCACCCCATGCATTTCTATCCTTGTTTTATCTAATAGTTGATTTACTTCCTCTTGACGTTCCTGTAATTGAAATTTGATCAAGTCAGTAGGTGAGTTACTAGAAATTCAACAAAAGAATGGAAATAGTTCATAATAGCTGTAAGATCAAAGAGGATACTCTACATACTCACATTAATATAATCTCTATCAGTTAACCACCATAAACACTTGTTATCAGTATCATACACTCTTCTGCACACAAATGAGGAAATGCTCGATGGAAGTTCAACACCTTTGCGGAGGAATGCAACTTTACATGGATGGAGCAATGATGCGGCAGGTATCTCATCTTTATGAAATGAGTAAAAGATCTCATTCGGAGCAGCATCTAACGATATTCCTTTGGGAAGCTTTACATCAACTGGCCGATAAAGCCAATTCACATCTAACCTTAAATTAGTCTCCTTGTCTGACTTAAGTGAACGTATGATTCCAATAAAAGGAGGAGAATCTAGAGGTGGCTTAAAAAGTGCGCAATCACCAATTTGAATTTTGCGTCCATCCTATGACAGTCAAAATTTTATTTAGTACATGTACAAAAATATTTAGACCGGGTAAAATGTAAATGAGTGCAGTTCACATGTAAATGTGTGCCAGAATCAGTGCATTTGAACATCACATTCTTTTCAAGCATATGTAATTGAGATATTAGCAAGATATTCAAATACAATGAAAAATTCGAGAGATTGCAACCTACTAATTCAGCAGTAGAATGCAAGCATACAACTTCTATGAAATACAGTAGGATTGTTTTTTTCCTTCTTGAACAACATGATAAAATGAGAATAAAAATCAGCTCAGATAATATCTCCTGAAGCAACTCCATGATACAAAGTAGGGCTTCTTTCAAACAACTTTATCTACATCACATCTAGCAGCACCAGCACTCTAAGCAAGCTAATGGGTAGACTCATTCCCTTTCCTGTGTCAAAGAGAAGGTAACAATTCTGACCTTGTCTTAGATTTATTTGATTTTTGATATGAACTATTCCAGCTCATCCTCAAATTCAATTTGCAACTCCAAATGGTGGAATTGGGATACCATTCAAGCACCACATGAACAATTTTAATTCCAGGGCTGAAGTTATTCCTTCTTTTTTCTTTTTCCTTTTTTTATGAAAGAAACATTTCATTGATAAATAAAATTAGGAATTTTGCTCCAAAATGATTACAAGAAACATCTCCAATTGGAAATGAAAAAAGAAAGACCAAATATTCAAAGGGTAAATGTGCTAGCACCAATAATAAACATTCGTTAGGAAAGTTTCTAGGAACCAATCATAGTTCTTGACTCCCTGAAAACTCCACTATTTCTTTCCAGCCACAAGTTCCATAGCAAACCACGAGCAAAGATAACCAAAAAAACTTTTTAAGCATTTGAATGGGGCATCCACCATAGTTGTTGATAGAAAATTGACAATATTTTCCGGCAGTGTTAAAGGCCAATCAAAAGCGGTTAAAAACAGAGTTCCAAAAATGCGTAGCAAAAAGATAATGAGCGGATAAATGACAAATAGTTTCAAATGTTACATTACACATAGAACGCCATGAGGGTGATCAGTGTTTTGAAAGTTGCACCCAGGCGCGCTCAGGCACAAGGCGCATGTGTTGCACCTCGCCTTGGAAAGGCGCAGCGCACGTAATAAGGCGCGTGCCTTGGGGGGTTTAGTATTTTTTGTATTTTTATTTATATTTTCCTTATTCTTTTATTGTTGCAACGAGATACCGTACTAGGTCATTCGTAGCGCGAGATAAGTTTTTTAAAGTATCAAAATGTCTTAAATTACTTATGCGTGTTTATATATCATTTAATAAAACTTCATTTCTTTCTATGAAATGAAGGTTTATAGTTGAGTTTATATATGATTTATATATTTTCTTGAATTAAACTTCATTTCTTCCAATGAAATGAAGGTTAATAATTGAATCTTATGTTTGTTTTGTATAGTATTCTTGGTTAAAAGTTTTTTTTCTTCGTGAAAAGTGTTTTGATTGTGCATAAATTCCTATATGTATATTTTCTTTTTATATAGTGCGCCTTAAGTAAAAAAGCCCACGCCTTAAGGTGCGCCTTGCGCCTCAAGCCCCAGAGGGCTATTGCGCCTTAGTGCACCTTGGTCTTTTTAAAACACTGAGGGTGATAACACCATAATAGGGATACGGCGCTGCAAAGGATCACAAGTATTAATAGATCCCAAACGTAGTTCCCAGAGAAAAATCTTGACTTTTTTCGAATGAAAATCCTTCCAAATGAATGTATAGAGCTTGTGTAATCCGCCCTATTCCATCCACGGATGAGCCAGGGATAAAAATCCTTCCACCTTCCTTGGGGCTTAGTGTCACAGTCGCACTTCAGAGGCAGCGGAATGGCCACTGTGTGGCACTTGCTCTAACCCGACGAGCAAGTCAGCCGAACGAAAATGCAAAGCGGGTGGCAACTAGTGCAACCTCTATCACGGGCCTCGTGAAAAGGTTTTTGAATAAGAGAGAAAGAAGGTTTGGACATACGTTTTGTCTTTGAAAGGCTATATTGAAATACAATAAGGGCCACTCCAACTATATTGCATTCAACACATAACTTGGTAGGAACGAAGCTTCAAGAAGTCATACCCCCCCCTATAGTACATTTTGGCACATAATTGATGTGACACCCTTGCATATGAAAATGGCAAGAAGTCAACACCTAGAATAAAATGAAGGAAACTATCTTAACATGCAATAATGATAAAATAACATAAAAGCATGATGAAACGGGGTAGAACAGGCATGCGGCCATGTGCAACACGTACTGAACAAGCATGACCGTCACACTTAGCATACAATTTCTTACTCTCAGATGTGCAGCTAATGATGAGATAATCCTTCAGATGTGCAAGCCTCTCCTTTAAGGACATAAAGTTGTTGATGTTTCCATCACATTGCTTTTCAAGTTTTTAATTGTCATGAGACGAGCTCAATTTGAAATTTATTTCAAATCAAGGAAATAGTATTAAAGTACACACTCATCCGGAGAATCTTACAAACCTTGATAGTGTCACTCCATTATATATTGTACTTCATGGTCCATTCGAGTAGATACCGTGAAACTTGCTCTGATTTTTCATGGATCCATCATTTTCTGATAGTCCACAAAGCCCATTCTTTGATGGCAAATTTGTCCAATTCAAATGACTTTGAGAGGCAATGTGCCCAATGCAACAAATGGTATTTAGGTGGGGCAAGTTCATTGTTCTAAAAGTGATCATTTTCCCATTTAATTAATGAAAAATAGTGAAAAAATGGAATTATTAGAAAACATTGGATTCGTGAGTTAAGATCATAAACTATCCAATCAAATAATATTTAGGCGAAGCATTCTTCCACTTGGCATCCACCTATCATCATAAACTATGACCATTACCCATTCAAATTCCTCCATTTAGCATCCTTTCCCAGTAAAGAATTCTCAAAGAAAATGAAGGTGTACTTCCTGTCGTTGCCTACATAATGAGCTTTTAGTAATGTATTTCCCCTTAGCTAACAAGTCCAATAGCTCAACCAGTATAAGTGTGTGCTCATGGCCAAGAAGTCAGGGGTTCAAATCCCCTAACCCTTGTTGTTGAACTAAAAAAAAAAAGTATCTCCCCTTTAAAACCGATGTTGAAAAAACCTCAAGGTGGTTTAGTTTAACACTCCCTAATTTAGTTAAGCCAATACCACCGAAAAGTGCTATAGTTCTAAATCCCATACCACTCTACAGCCTCTAGTCTCTGTTATAGACTTCACACAGACAGCACACCGACAGATTATGTTATCCCATAGTTGAATACCCATAAAAACTAGTCACAGCCACGGGCCTACAATACACTTTCTTCAGACAGGATCTAAATGCGATTCAATTGGACTTATAAACAGAAGAATGTAACATCCACCTCATTATAGATTCGGGCCAAACCCTTTTCAATCACCAAGAAGCAAAATGCCAACCAAACCAAACAACTAAGCATGAAGAAGTAAGAACAACTCTCTGCAATTCCTAGTAAGAACAACTCTCTGCAATTCCTTTTACGTACTAAAGAAAGAGGCAGCTCCAGGGTACTAGCAGATTCTAACTAACACTTAATTCAACTATCAAGAGATTCGATCAAGAAATTAAACTAAAATGGAGGGGGAAACTAGAGATAAATGAACATTAAGAAACAGAGCCGATAAAATAACCAAACGGATAAACAATTATGGCTTCATTCAAATAGCCTTAAAGAGGATAAAATGAACACATTCATCGGTGTTTTTCTGAGATTCAATACCTGGTGTAAACACTACCCTATCCTCTCCATAACTATATTTTTCCCTCCCTCCTCTCTAACTGGAGAGGTCTCTAGTAATTATGATAACGTAAATTAGGGGCTCTTAAATTTGGTAAATACATACATCAACGAATTTATTTCTTATCCAAAAAACTATCATATCAGATTCGTATGATAACGTAATCTCCGCAAGGGGACAGAATAATCCTACGTTAGATGCCTAACAAACGAGATCAAGACTCAGCACAGCAGAAGTCAAACAATTAAGAAGTAAATGATGCAGATAACAAAAGGAAAACCAGAGCAAAACGTAAAACTCGCAATACTTTGAGAAAGAAATCTGGGGTGGATAATTCGCAAGCTACAGGTGTGGAATTAGAATGGACCGACCACATGTGCCGCCTCTGCTTCCACCTCTCACCTCCAGACCCATGCATATCCCTCCATTTTCCTTGAATCTTGAACAAATACCACTTTCCTCTTCTAAAAGAATCATCAATTCAGATCAAAACCCACAACCCCAACACAGAGTTCAACACCAAAACAGAAAAATTCACAAATTGGGGATTCGCAAGGGTGGAAAGAAACCTGAAATCAGAGGTGGGTATTGATCAACTAAGAAAAATAAGAGAAGCCCACAAAGAAAATTAAGGAAATGGTTGCAAAAAAAAGGGGTGGAAATGGAAACTAGGGATTGTGTAATTGAGCTGAGATTGTTGCTGGGAATTGGGTCAGGAGTAAAGAGAAGGAGAAGGAAATTGAAACTGTGTGGGAAAGAAACAAAAAGGAGAAATGAGTTCCGAAGATTTTGAGCGAAGAACTCGCTGGGAGAGATTTGGAGAGAGATGGGATTTGAGAGAGACGAAAATGGCGAATGAGAACCAATACGTGGGCTCCGACCCAGAAAATTTGCAGAGAGTCTCGAGGGAGTTGTTGAAAAGGACAATACCGGAGCTAAACGTCGTCGTTTTCTACTTTGGAAAAAGGAAAAAACGAAATAAAAGAAACCATTGAGTGTGGGTCAATGGGAATCATGTCGTTTGTAGGTAACGATATGTCGTAACCTATACGCAAGTTTTGTGTATAGTATATATGCTCTAGCTTCTTCTTTTTTCCCTTTCTTTGATAATTAATTAATTCTTGGAAAATTGGCAGTATTATTAGTCAATTTTTACTGTAAAGTTTCAAGTTTAGACCTTATTTAATTTTATTTTTAATAATAGAGTCAAAACTAATATTTAATAAAATACAAACTTATTGATATTTTGTTCGATTTTGGTTAAGTTTTCGATTTTTTTTTAATTAAAATTTGGTTTATTTTACTATTTATTATCTCATTTCTATTTTATTTTTAATTAGATTTTGATTTTTTTTTTTTACTATTCAAATACAACCTTTCATAAATAACATTATATTTATAATTTTTGCTCTCAATTTATTTGGGAGTGACCCTGTACGATTTGTGGTCCCCTCTCCCAATTTGTACTGAAATATATATATTATATTTATAATGATTTTACTCTATGTTGCATCTAATTTGATTCTTCTATCTAATTTAAATACTAATATTTTTTTTTGTGTTTCTTTAGTATTTATGTATTTGATTTGGTTAATATTAATTCTTTGGTCAAGATTTAGATGGAACCAATATATTTAGATTTTTTTTAATTTAAAATTGATGATTTAATATTGTTTTAAAAGTCGAATCCATCTATTAGATTAGTTTGGTCTGTTTAGTTTTTTTTTTTTTTTTTTTTCATTTCATCTATAACGAGATGAGTATTTGTGCCCTACTATGATGCTTGTAACAATTACACCCTTAAACTTTTAATTTGATCAAATGTCTCCCCTAAAATTTGTTAAGTGTTGCAGTTAAACTCTCATGTCTAATTTAAGTAAGATATGAATGGGTAAAATTGTCATTTAATTTTTTTTTTTTTTTTTTTTAATCTACCTAGTTGACCTTTTGTCATCTTCCTCAATCTTGATTATGTCACCTTTATCCAAAAATGAAAATTTTGTTTAATGACAATTTCACATAGGAGTAGAGGCCGAACATGTAGGTCGTAACTTCCATGAAATTGAGTCGTCTGTTTGCTTCCAATAGTTGCACACGATAATTAACTTGACTTGCTTTGTTGTTCGACATTTATTTATTTGTGTGGACTCTGAATCTGGTCATATTTAAAATAACCATTTCTCATTTCAATTTAAACCTTTCGTGAAACTCATTTCTTCTATGGATTTTGATAATCAAATGAGGGTGATATAATGGAAAATGAGGAAGATGGCAAAGGTAACTGGAATAGATAATTTGTTTTTGTAAAATTTATACATAAAAGGGCATTACGAAGATTCGAATCACTGATCGAGTGAATGTTAATGCATCATTAGTTTCAGCTGTCAATTATTTTCTTCATTTTTTATTTTGAATAATTTAAAAATTATATTTTCATGAAACCTATACATAACTCAACTCCTATCACTACTCCATAAACATAAAATAATAATATTAATAATAAAACTTTATTATGCCAATACATATCATTTTTTAATTGAAATAAAAATATTATGCTTTTAGATCTTCACTTCACAAACATCTAAAATAGAGTGTATATAACCATTATAAAACTAAACTTTCGTACATGTTTGAATTGAATTTTTTTAAAAAAATATTTAGAATTAGTATTTATAATGAGAATTTATTTTAAATATTTAAAAGTAATGATTGCGATCAAAATTTTGTTTGGATGTAGTTTTTAATTACTAATAATTGCAGTTAAAAGTTTGGTTGGATCTAATTTTTAAAAGCATTTAGAATTAATATTAGAATATAAATTTATTTTTAGTATTTAGAAGTAATGATTAATAATGATTATAGTCAAAAACTTTGAATGTAGTTTTTAAGATCATTGAAAATTAATATTTATAATGATGATTTATTTTAAATATTTAAGAGTAATAATTGTAGTCAAAAGTTTGTTTGAATATAGTTTTTTTTTAGAAATATTTGGTTGGTTTTGGCTAAATATTATAAGGGAATTGTTCAAGAGGTAACGAAGCGATGTACTCTAAACAATATAAAAAGAATATCTCCGGTCAGAATCACTTTAAACTTTATGTATCGACAAGAATTAAAAAAAAAAAAGTTGTATTCTCTTTCAATTTGTAGTTTTTTTTTCTAATAATATTTAATAAATACTAATTTAAAATTTTCTTTCAAAATCTCATACCATACCAAACACTCTTAATGTAATTATTTAAATTGATATTCAAATAATCTTTTCAAATAAGATTTTTATAAAACCCCACATTCAAATAATCTTTTTAAATAAGATTTTTATGGAATAGCTCAGCTCAGATTAATAATGCATCAGCATTCACTCAAATTAATAATTACTCATCAAATGTTGTTCTAATTACTTCATTCTTTCTCCTCTTTCGTCTCTTCCATCCAAACAAGTCTTTAGTATAACATTTGGTTATAACTGAACATATTTTATTTGGGGCAATCTTTTTATTGTAGTACATAAAAATTTCTAATTTTTAATGTTAATTAGTATATTTTAGTCATTACTTTAAATATTTTTATTTTAGAGGTTATTTTTCAAATTTGAATTTAACATGTATTCATATTAAATATCAAAGTGAAAACATAACATTTAAAATAAAAGTGTATATCAAAATTTTATTTTAATGAGAATATATATCAACAGATTCAATATCACTATAACATACAAAATTTCATAAACTTCAAATTTATTAATAAGTTTGAATCATTATTCTAAATATTTTATTTTAAATGTTATTTTTAAATTTGATATTTAATAAGTATGTAAAAATTCTAAAGTATTAAATTTTAAAATGTCATCTAAAACAAAAGTAAATTTCAAAAATTTATCTCAATAAATATACCAACCAAATACAACACAACAATTATGACTTAATACATAGAAATTTTTTGCATAACTTTTTGCGATTCAAATCCGTGACCTCATGTTATTTTGGTGTACATTGATACAGTTGAGTTTTTTTTTTTTTTTTGCAAAAATGTATTATCATAATAAAGAAATGGGAAATGATATAAATTAAATTTAAGTGGTTGAAATTTCAAAAAGTAATATTAGATGGATATTAAAAGTTGAATTTATTGTTATCCATTATCTATAGTTTGTTGTTAGAATTTAAATTCAATACTATAGGGTGGTCACATTAATGTACATTTGTGTTGTTGATTTATTTAGGGGGTCTTATAAAGTGGTTTACTCAATAGAGTTGGCTTATATGCATGAATAGAGAGGGTCATTATGTGGATATTCATTAATTCTCACTAGCTAAGATTAAATGCTTTGAGCAAAAAAAATTAAAAAATCCCTAGCTAGACCATAAAAAATTCAAGAAAAAATGTACTTATAAATTATGTATGGATTTGGATTAACAAAATAAATTATGATTTGATTTTGATTTTGATTTTGATTTACAATATGTTTGAAAGTGTATTTCGATTGCATGATCTTTGTTTAGTTTTTTTTTTTTTTTAGAAAAGAGAGGATTGAAGAGGAGAAGAAAGATTAATGATAATTGAAGTAATTAACTGTTCATTTGAAAATTAGGTTAATAGTGATTAGAGTAATTAACTACTTGTTTGAGATCAGTGTTAGTAGTGATTAGATATTTAATATTATTTGTTTAGGAATTGATATTATCCAATAACTTGTTAAGAGTGATTATTTACTAAGTGATTTTTACGAAGAGCAGTGATTTATTATTGTTCTTCCACAAAAAAGAAAAACAAACATACCATAAATACTTACAAGTACCTTATAAAATGGTGTGAAAAAAAAAAGTTATAAATTATTTGAAGTTTTTGTTTGCATTTTTTTAATGGGAAAAATATTATTCTCCGCTCATTATGGTTTATAAATTTTTAAAATTTTTATTTTAATCTTTAAATTTTGAAATTTATTTTGTTTGAATTCAAAAACTTTCAAAAGTCTAATTTCAGCTTTATATTTTATAAAATTAAATTAAATGTGTTCATTTGATGACAATATTAATCAAAATTATATCAATAATATTAATACTTTTGATAAAATGTATGTAAGGAAATGGTTTTTTTTTTTAATCAAAATAATTATAGAGAATTTTTTTTTTTTTGTTTAGTGATTGAAACGAAAAAAAATCTCAAAATTTAAGATTAAAATTAGACTTATAAAAGTTTGTGGACTAAAGTGAACAAATTAAAAAAAAAAAAAAAAAAAAAAAATTAAACTTTTGAAAATTCAAACAAAAAAATATAACAAATATCCAAATTTATTGATCAAAATCATTTTTTAACTTTATTTATATATATATATATATAGTTTAATCATTTTTGTCATTTAAACTTTTTTTTTTTTGTGATATACTAAAAAAAATCATTTTTTTCATCAATATAATAATCAAATTGATGTTTGTTTTTGCATTTATAAAGACATTTTTACTACAAGTAATAAAAATTGATTTTTAAATCATTAAAAACATGATTTTATGTAATTTTGGACATAGACAAAATATTTGATCTCTTAGTTCTTTCACTATCTTCAAATATAGATTAATTTTGTACAAATCACTTCTTCTTCTTTTTCATTTTCTTTTTTTTTTTTAATTCACTCAAATGGAAAGTTGGAAATTAATCTTTATATTCTAACATTTTACTAATGTGACACTATTCAGTGGTCCATAATTTTAATGTCGAAAAAACTTTTTTTTGCTCGTCCTTAGGTCAGTCACCGATAAAATTAATGTTAGAGATAGGTCTCGAACTGTGAGGGAGCATACCTTCAGAGTCCAAGCCATCAAACCAACTACAACATCTCTTCAAAACAATAAAATTTTACCATGAACAAATAGAGATTTTTTTCTTACTATATTTATGACACGACGTTTTAGTAATAACATATTTTCTAAGGTAATTGTGTACCAATTTTTGTCACTATTTTCGCTTTAATATTTGAAATTATTTTAAAAGAGTAGATCAGTCCGAGTGGGTTGATCATGGGGTCAGTACTCTCCGAAGAGTCGACCGAGTTAAAGTAGCGTTTGAGGATGCTGCACACCCGTAACGTCCTAGCGTTACAACGAGAGAGCCGACCCCTAAAGTGTAGACCGTGGAGGTGAGGACATGTAAGTGTTGAACGAGTACAAGTAACTTCGAAGTCAAAGCCGTTACGCCTCTAAAAGGTAACGGTCAGTAGTTACGCCGGTATTCATACTCGGCTTAATGACGGACGTTTCTAACGACCGACCATTAAGTCGCCCATTAGTGAGTTGCACAGTTACGAAACCGACTGCTATATAAAGTTAGTTAATTCTTCATTCCAGAGAACGAATCCTAAGCTAATCGAGCTAAGTATTCTTATGTCATTCTAAGTTATAAATTATCCTCCTAAAATCTTCTACTGACTTAGGCATCGGAGGCCATTTGGTTCACACCACACATGTGTCCTAATTTTTGTTTTTTTGCAGGCATTTTCGTACTCAATTAAACAAATATTACTGTGCATATTCGTTGACCATTTTTTGACATCAACAATATTTTAGGGACTAATTTTTTTTTTTTAAATCATAAATATTGAATTGTAGACTTAAAACTATAAAGACTAAAATTTAGATTTTAAAATTCTCCTGACTAAAATTTAAATTTGTTCACACGTCAAATTTATAATTTACAAAAAAAAAAAGAAAAAAAAAGTGAAGCGAGCACGTGGAAAAGTAAAGGAGGAAACACGAATGTGGTGTGGAAAAGGCGAGGGATTAAGGAATGTGTTTGTTTCGTACAAGTTTTGTATTCTGTTTGGAGACAATCTTGTCGTGTCAAAACTTGAACCTCTTTCCACATCAACTTTCTCCTTTCCCATCAAAAATTATAATACAAAAATCCAAACTTGATGTAATCATTCATCCATGGAGTTTCTATTTTCAAACAACACCCTTTTTCCTTCTCATTTTCTTCTGGGTTCATCTTTATTTTTGGACTCTTCCTTCTTTTGTTTTTATTCACCCTTCTTTCATTTTGGTCTACGCATAGATTGGTGGATGTTTGTGACAAGAGTATAACAACGATAGAACGAGAATGAGAATGATTCGTGATACTTACGTCATCTGTAACTATACAAATTCGAAGCTAGAGATACTGCTTTTTGTTTTTCGTGTAACATTTTGTTCTTCCTCTAGCTATTTTCCATTCTAATTATATACATTATTTTGCTTTTTTCAATAACAATTCTCTTCGCTCGATGTTGAATTATGTAAAACCATCAATCAACTCAAATAATTAAATTAATGGTCTTAAGTAAATTTAATTATGTCAACTAACTCTCCTCCTTGTTAGTGACATATAAATTTTACAGATGTCTGTAAGTGAAATTGATTTTAAATGAGGACACAATTTGACAATGAACGTCAGTCAGACTTAGTAATCTTGAGATTACAAATTCGGAAAAAAGTATTTATCCTTTGTTCAATGAGGTATCATATTGCATTCATTAAAAATGTAAGTCGGATTAGTATAAAATGTATTATCACAATTCAAACCCTTCTCAATATTTTAAGGGACGTTTGGTATGAATATTTGAATTAGTATTTTAAATTAGTATTTACTTAACAAAATTATTTGATTGCAATCATTGCTTATAAATACTTAAAATAAATATACATTCTAAATACTAATTTTAAATATTATTAAAAACTACATCTAAACAAAACTGGTAACTGTAATCATTATTTCTAAATATTCAAAATAAATGATCATTCTAACTACTAATTCTAAATGCTCTTAAAAGCTACATCAAAAGAAGCTTTTAGCTGCAACCATTACTAATTATTACTTCTAAGTACTCAAAATAAATCATCATTCTAAATATTAATTTTAAATACTCTTAAAACTACATCTAAATATTTTTTTTAACTATCATCATTACTTCTAAATACTCAAAATAAATTTTTATTCTAAATACTAATTATAAATACTTTTAAAATTTCAATCCAGTTCAACACCAGCATCACGAGTTTGATCTTGGAAATCGATATTGTTTTCCTCCCCCAATTTGTACTCTAAAAAAAATCTCAATCCAAACATTCTTTTCATAGAATCGAGCGAACGATTTTTACGAGAGATACGCATTAGGGAGGGAATTTTGCAACAAGGAAGGTGGGAAGAAATCAGTGAGTTAGGGGTAAAATTTTAGGGTTAAAATGTTGGGTATTTGTAATATGGTCCTCTAGTTTTCTATAAATGAGGTATATTATCTTCTATGACAGTTTTAAAATTGTAATAATCTTATCAAAACTTCAAATATCATTGTTTAAAAGTTAAAACTTCCTATGACAATTATTTAAACTATCATGTTTTTTTTTGTAAATAAACTATGACAAATTATTTAAGCTTCATAGTTATCTAATATCATAGTGTTAATAGATTTTAATGTATTTTGACTTTCCTAATGTAAAGCTTGTTCTTAGATATGTCTATAATTAATATTATATATATACACCGATGTTTGGATTGAGATTTTAAAAATTTTTAGTATGAAGATTTATTTTGAGTATTTAAAAGTAATGATTACAATAAAAAACTTGTTTTGTTTAAGTGTATTTAGAATATGATTTATTTTGAGTTTTAAGTAATGATTAATAATGATTACAATTTAAAAGTTTGTTTGGAAGTAATTATTTAAAATTAATATTTAGAATGAGAATTTATTTTGAGTATTTAGAAGTAATGATTAATAATAATTACAGTAAAAAACTTGTTTATATGTAGTTTTTTAAAATATTTTGAACGATGATTTATTTTGAATATTTAAAAGTAATGATTGTAATAAAAAAACTCATTTGAATGTAGTTTTTTTAAAAGTATTTAGTAAATACGCATTAAATACTCATTTCAAACATCCCTGGTAGTTGTATGCACGTAATGTGAGAGGCAAAATCTAACATCCACCTCACTTTCTTCCTCACTCTCAATAATCATAACTTGTCAACAATTATTCTCTCAAACAATAATTATCTTTCTAATTAACCAAATCATAGAGTCCATATAACTCGTTGAAGATCTCATAATATTTTACTTTGTTAAGGTAGAAAGTCTTCCAAGTATTCTTAAGATAAGATATTGGACTACTCTTATTGTCAATTGGTATTGAGATGAATGCCCACACTTTCTAATATAATATCAGAGCCCGTTAAGTCCAAACAAGTATTTAACATTAGCTAGTTTGCCCATCAAAAACGGTAGTTTCATTCATTGCATACCACACTTTTTCATCAAATTTTTTTTTAAATTTTTTTGTTTTTAAGATTAACCTTTTGATTATCAAGTCTACACTAATGCTGCTAAATTTTTGCTCCGGTTGGCAATAGGTAAATAATAACTTATATTTATCTTAACTTTGCACCCTACACACATGCAATAATTAATTAAGTTATCATTAAATACAAATTAAGCAATCATAATCAACCCATCATTGAAAGCACTCCGTGTGGATAAATTTATTAGTGCATCATAGATACTGTGAAACCATCGCTAAAGTATGATGCTTGTAATAATTAAATCTTTAAATTTTTAATTTGAGCAATTATCTCCTTAAAGTTTAAAAAGTGTTGTACTTATTATTATTATTTTTAGTTAATTTTAATAGATTTTCACATGCGTGAAGAAAGTAAAATTGTCTAAAAAATATTTAGTCTTTATTTTGTCTTTCTAGAAGTTTATAACTAGAGAATTTTATAATTTTTTACCTCTTATAAATTTATAAATGAAATTTTTATAAAATAATGAAATTTTTAAATGTGTATATTTGTTAATTGATGACCTCTTCGATATTATAGTAATTTTCTAAAGAAAAATTAAAAATTGAATAAAAAAAATAATAAACAATATATCTTTATCCATAATTCTTTTTAATGTAATTGTTAAAATTTTGATATTATTTGTTAGGTTACTTTGTAGCGTTGGAAATTTTCTACTTTAATGTTTTATTAATAATTAATGATATTTTATGTCAAGAAAAAAAAATCATAACTTCTTACCTCTTATAAATTTACAATGAAAAATTAATTAACTAATGATTTTTTTTAATATGTATATTTGTAAATTAATAGATCGTTTGAATATCATAGTAATTTTCCCAAGAAAATTTTAAAATTAAAAAATTAAATAAAAAACATTGAAAAATATTTTTTTTTTATCGATAATTCTTTTTAATGAAATGGTTAGAATTTTGATTTTTTTTTTTTTGTTGTTGAAATTTTCTACTTTAATGTTTTATTAATAATTAATGATATTTTATGTCAAGAAAAAAATTTCAATTTTTTTATAATTATTAATTTTTTTAATTGTCTTGAAAAAAGTACCATGATACTGAAAAAACTCATTTATTAACAAATATACACACATTTAAAAAACCGGTTCATTATATATTTATAAGAGGTAATAAGTTATGAAATTATATACTTTTAGAGAGACAAAAGAAAAGCTAAATATTTTTTTGGATAATTTTACCATTTTCACACCGGTGGAAATGTTAATTGCAACACTTTGAAACTTTAGAGAATGTGATTGCTCAAATTGAAAGTTTAATGACTTAATTGTTACAAACAGTTGATTTGTGCAATTTTCTCTTGTTCTTATAACTTTATAATATATATACAATGGTATAAATTGAAGTTGAATAAACAATTGTAGATTTTTTGTTTGAATTGAAAACAAAAACGACTCATTGACTTAATTGTATAGGTTAGTGAATTGAGTTGGATTATGTCTACAAATAAGTTGGGTTGAATCAGGTTTATAAATAGATTGGGTTGGGTTGAAAAATTGACCAACCCGAACCCATATACACCCCTGACGATCATTTCATGTACATTCATATGAAAGCTAGTTTCTCTCTAAAATTAAAACAATACAAAGACTAAATAGACACAATCTTATACATGTTAATTTAGGTGTACAAACATTTAGGTGTTCAACCTGTTGATTTTTCGACAAATAAACACATCGAATCGCATCAAATACTGGACTCGATAATATGCAAATCAATTTTGAAAAATCTATCAACCCGAGTAGTACACATTCGTGAATCTCGACCCGAGCACATCAAACACATTCATCATTTGTGTGGATAATAATGTTTGAAAATTACTTTTAACGAAAGTAGGTTAAGTTTTTTTTTTTTTTTTTTTTTTTTTTTTCCTCTGTTTGTCTCAATGGTTATTACGGGGATAAGCAGATAGAAATCCAAACTACTTCCAACTTCACATACAAAACCTTCAAGAAAATGGCTTCAATCTCCACCTTCCCCACGCTTCATTCCATTTCTCGCCCTGCAACTTCCATTTTCAGACCTTCAATCTCTCTTCAAATCTCCTCCAACTTCGCTGTCTCCGCCGCCTCCTTTCGCTACTCGGCGGTTCAGGGCCGGAGGCGGCTACGCGGCCTGAAAAGACTTAGGGCCGTCGAAGATGAGGCTTCTCTTCCGGAGCAAGGAGTTGAGGGCGAAGCACCCTCGCCGTCTGATCCACCGGCGGTCAACGTCCCCGTCTCGCCATCTGATATTCTCACCATGTTCTTTCAGGTATATAGCCATTTTTGTGTACGCATTTGGTGAAGAATGTGTCCGCATTTTGATTTGGGAACGAGAATTGCTTAGGGTTTAAGATCTTAGCTGCTTAATTCTTGGAGGAATGTTCAATTTCTTGCCCTTTATCTGAGTTGTGAGGCTAATTTTTAAATCTAGATTCTCCACTGAAATAATCTTTCCTCTTCGATAGTAATTTGAAAATTGAACCGTATGAATCAATCAATAAAGCATACAAAGTAAACACTCGCAAACATGTCTAGGAAATTCCCAATCCCAATCATGAAAATACTCGAACCTAGTAATTAATCTTTGCAACAAAATGCCCAATCTTACTGATCAAAGGCATCCAACAAAAATTTGAAAAACATCCAACAAAATTTCCACGATTTTCTTCATACTCAAGGGAATGTTTAATATAAGATTTTAAACTAGTATTTCAAATTAGTATTTCTAAAGACTCTTAAAAAAGTATATTCAAACCAGTTTTTTATTGCAATTATTACTTCTAAATATTTAAAATAAATCATCATTCTAAATACTAATTTTTAATACTCTTAAAAACTATATCCAAACAAGTTTTTGACTTTTGACTGCAATCATTATTTTTAAATACTCAAAATAAATCATCATTTTTAATACTCTTAAAATCTGGATCCAAACATCTCGAAATTTTTTAGGGCCAAACATGTGAAATAGTTGAGATGAGCTTAGTCGAGGGGTGCGTAAGCTCATCCTAGAACAATAACAACACTTGAAACATAGCCATGCTAGGATTTGCAGCATTACATTTTTTGAATTGCTTGAGGCTTCTCTAATGGTTAACCTTCTTGGTTTCTGAAGGCAGAGGGGGCTCTAAATGAATCAGCTATTCCTTCTGTAACTGAGGCTTTGGAGGTATAGTGTTATTTATCAGTCAAATGTCTTTGGTTACTTTCTCATATAATGAATGAGCTGCTTTCTGCTGGTCAGACCAAAATTTTAAATCTGCAAGATAATGGGATATTAATGTATAACTCTGGCTCAATTGGGAAGCTCTACTGAAGATTTTGAATAGGAACACGTTCCTCTCCATTTTCTTATGATTTCTTGAATGAGATTTGTTCTTCTTTAAGCTCTATGATAAGATCCTGAAAGAATCAGAACTCTATTACCATTTAAAAGGAATCGAAATACAAGATAAGTTGAGTTTTTTAATTAGAACTTAAAACCTCCCTCTCTTAATCCTCTCTTAAACCCAAATGACTTCACTGAATATTTGCATAATATTTCACTATCCATCCTTTCCTATTTATAGCCAACTTCCCTAACTCTTTTGCAATTTGCAATTTACTAATCTGCTCGGACTATGGATATCATCACCCTACTTAGTTTTTGAAGCTTCTTGTTGTTGGTGCTAATGTTTTAAGAAGCCCCAAAAGGTGTGCCTCAGGCTCAAAAAATCTGTAGCTCAATATTGGTGCCTCCCTTTGGATAAGCGAGGCACACATAGAAAAGCCCACGAAAGGCCACCTTTCATGAAGCTCCCAGGCACGCGCCTTGTAGGCTTTTTTATTTGTTTAAAATCCATGTAAAAAAATTGTAATATTTTACTTGTTTTTAACTATTTGTTTTTTCAATTTCAAATTCAATCAACAATTACTTTACATTTTTATTTAAAATACAATTAAAACCTATTGTCAATCTACTTTTCTGTTCTCTCTAATAATCGCCAATGAAAGAGTGGATGGGGATGAATATGTATTTAATGACATAAGTTTGATCTTTAATTTGAGATTAATATGTTATTGTTTTATTTTTTTTAAGGGTGATTACGTTAAAAACTCAATATTGAAAGAGATTAATATAGATATTTTGTGTATATATTCCCATGTATATATTTTTTTTGTTTTTTCAATTTTTCTGTTCATAATGTTCCTTGAAAAAAAAATGTCAGCACCTTTTTGTGTTCATTGCACCTCACCTCCACTATATTCTTGCACCTTTAAAAACACTGGTTGGTGCAGAGTTTGGGGTACAATTTTTAGATTAGTGCTTTTAGTTGGACTTTTTCTGTAGTACTAATTGAGTGTTTTCTTCCAAAGCATTTTTTATTTTAGAAAACTTCAAATTACTTTTTGACTATGTTACCAAACACTTTCTAAATTTTGGAAAATGGCTTTTATTTGTTAAAGTCGGTTTCCAGAATTCTAACAGCAATACCAAATGCACTCTTAATGGATTACTTTTGGAACTTTGGTAGCCTGGCCATTAATCCTTGAACCCGTTTAGTTTAGGAAAATGGAGACCATTTAGCTCAAAGTCTACTTTACACGACTTAGTCTTATATCTCTTCCAATTCAATCGGAACACCGAGTTAGATTTTTCTGTGTTCCACGTGTAGATTGTGCTGAAGTGAAAGAAAGTGTTAAGTTAGCAACCAAATTATCTAGTTCTTTGGGATGTTTGGATTGAGATTGTAAGAGTATTTAAAATGAGAATTTATTTTGAGTATGTAAAAGTAGTAAAAATTTGTTTGAACATAGTATTTAAGAGTATTTAGAATAAAGATTTATTTTAAGTATTTAGAAGTAACAATTAATAATGATTGCAGTCAAAAGCTTGTTTAGATGTAGTTTTTAAGAGTATTTAGAATGAGAATTTATTTTGAATATTTAGAAGTAATGATTATAGTCAAAAGCTTGTTTGGATGTAGTTTTTAAGAATATTTAGAATTAGTATTTAAAATGATGATTTATTTTAAGTATTTAGAAGTAATAATTGCAGTCAAAAACTCGTTTGAATGTATTTTTTTTAGGAATAGTAAATACTAATTTGCAATACTCTTTAAAAACTACAACCAAACACCCCAAGATCTTAAAAGTATGCTAAGAGAGCACGAATGATGTATTAGCCTCTTTTTGCTTTTCTCTTCGTTTGTTTCGCTGTTCAGGTTTAGTTATTGTTTGAAGCAATTGAAGTCTAAAATTTCATATTCTTATATTATATATTCTTCTGTAGCAAACTGAGGGTGTCACTGGGTTGAAGGTTGAAGTTGTTGAGGGCATTGCATCTGTTGAGGTTTGTATGATCATTAGTTGTTAGAAAACGATTTCTATGCATTTCACCGAATTGCCTAAATAATTTTTTCCCCTTTTTTTCTTGTTCTAGCTTACGAAACAAACAACAATGCAATCTACAGGAGTGGCCTCGAGCTTGATCGAGACCATTCAAGGCATCGGTTTCAAGTTACAAACGTTGAATCTGAGCTTCGAGGACAAGGAAGAAGTTTTTGTTTAGATACTTTCGATATTGAATTGTTAGAAATGGAGAGAGGGAAGGCTATTGTTTAAGAACTCCATTGCTCATGTCATGGAACCTAACCCAATTGCCCACAAAGTGCTTGAATGCATCAGGTTTGATGAGTTTTAATTTGTGCCATAGTTTGCTTTTTTTTTGTGTGTATGAAATGTAAGGTTGAGGTTTGAGGTTTGAGCTTTGAGAAGCATTAGGTCATTAATTTAAATTAGCCATGTTTGAAATCAATAGGTGGTCATCATAATTTGAACTTATCACATTTCAGTTGAAATAGCTTCATTTTGTTTATTCCAAATTTATAAAGTTCTTGGATGTAAATTTGGACGAAAATAATTGAAAAGAGTGATTTAACACATTTTTATAGCTGATTTTTAATTAGAAAATGTTGTGCTGTATGATTGAATTAGCGATTTGTTTTTGTTTGAGATTACAACAACTGAAAGTGGGGATTCAAACTCGTGACTTCATAGTTCTTGGGTCTACATCGATGCGGTTGAGTTGTTTTTTTTGACATCGATTTAGCGAGTCAAAATCAAGATACATATATATATATATACACATACATTACATATATATGTATATATTTGGGAATTCTAAATATATTGAATAATTTCAAAAAAAGAAGATATACTATGAATATTGAAGTGTCAATTATTAAGAAAATTGCTAAACTTATTTAAATTTTAATTGAATGTCTAAACTTGAATTTTAGAATTAATTAAATTGTTAATTGAATAATATTGGGCAAATATTCTTATTATTAGTTGTATTTCTGTATTTATCAATTTAAGGAGTATCTAATTTAAACTTAAAAAATTAGAAGAAAAAAAAAATCGATAGTCGAACCATAAAAAAAATTTGCCACGCTTTTAATTAGAAAAAAAAAAAAGACAATTTGAAATCTGGAAACAAATATTTGAAAATGAAAAAAAAAAAAAAAAAAAAGAGTGTATACATAACTTGATCGTCATATACATAGTTGCTCTATCTTTTTGCAGGAATGGTGCAATCGATTTACATACCATTTGTAAAGTTACCTAAGTCTCTGTTACTTAGTTGGTTTTTATTCAAAATTTTTAAAATATGAGTAAGAAAAAAAAAAAAGATAAATATTGTTGTAGGGATTCAGAAACAAAAAAATGAACCAAATATGTAACCATGGCAGAAGTAACCTCCGAGGGTATGACTTTATCTGTTTTGGCCCCATCCTTGTAATGAGATTCTTGCAAGTGAAATCAATAGTGATGGGTGTCCAATACGACTAGCAAACAAATAGAAGTTTAGTCTAACCGAACGAGCATTGCTATGGTTGTAGGTACATCCTTATTCTCCTTTAGTGTTATAACATTGCCTTTGTCAGACCATCTTTACGGAGTGATACATTGTTGACTTTGAAAATTTTTTGTCCAACTTGAGACAAAATTCAATTGACGATATCAGTTGGGATATGGTGGTTCTATGAGTGATCTGAATCATGGTCGTCTTGTAGTTTAAGTATATATCCTCTCACCCTAACTACCGTTAAATATGATTGCGATCGGTGTGACTCTCATCAGCGATTATCGATTTCTCCAAGCTTGCAAGTGCCACAAATACAACGACGATTGCATGTATTATTGAGCAAACTAATCAACGGTGATGCTTCCCTAGAGTATGATGTGACCTAATGTGATTTCATATTGGTGATGTCGTGTGTATGTAAGGACCCGGCCCAACACGGAGTCAACCTGGGGCTTTAACATCTTCTGCATGAATCAAACAGTAAAATAACTCATAGAGACATGCTAAAAAAAAATATTTGCATTTATTGAAATAACTTAAAATGATAAAACAAAGTTCAAGGGTACCCATAAAACATATTAAAATAACTGAAATCTAGCCTAACATGTCTCATAACAAAACAATTCATGCTTTTAAACAAAAGTAACAAATAAACTTAAATATAAACTCCTAAACCCTAATCCAGCTTGCCCATGGTCACACCAGCTTCAGCTCAGCCATCCCAGTTCACTTCTGAGTACTTGGAGGGAATCCATAATGGAAAGGGTGAGCTCGTGAAAACTCAGTAAGGGACAAGCACGAGATCTACAAGAAACATATATATAACTAGAGAAATACGAAGTAGCATGATTGCACAAATAACTCAATTTTTATCTTTAACTCAATCCTTATCTTTATCTTGAATTTTAAAGCTTTATCTTTAATCTTTAAGTTTGGTAACTTATGCTAGTGTGAGAGCACCTCGGTGAGCCAAAGCAATTTGGTAGCCGCCAGACTTTGAACACTCGCGCGAAAAAGTTTATCAAAGACCCTCCAGCGGGATATCTCCTGACTCACACTCCTAGCACGATACCTAGGAAAAGTCAAGCGAAACTCTGGGTAGGTATGACTAATCAGGTGGCCCTCTGATCTCTAACACTATCGTGAAGTAGGAATCTTCATCAAGACACGTCTGACCTAATCGTAGCTTTGGGACCTTTGATCTAGGGTAAAACTCAACGGTTCCCTTTGGAACATCTTACTTGCTTACTCGATCTTGGTTCCCTTTGGAACATCTAACTTCACTTACTCAATCTCAGTTACCTTATTAAACTTGACGAAACAAGATTAACGATCATGGGCTCCTTTGGGATAACCGGCCCTAAACATAACATAATAATCTCATAACTAAATATGCTGAAATTATCTTGATTACATAATGGAAACAATATAGAAGCAAACAATCTCATGAATCATGCTGAAACGATTTAAATATATCGTTTAAGACATTCTAAAACTCCAGAATCAATCATTCGTAGTAAAACACGTCATTCAATTCTTAACTAATTCTATACATGTTCAAAAATACCCACAACGATCATATACTGGAGAAACAGTCCCTTACCTTGGCCGAAAATCGCTTGAAACTACTCTTGGAACTCGAATCTTGAATATCCTAAAGGACCTCCACCTAAAAGTGGCCATATAGGACAAACATGTGAGAATTAGCTCTTAAAAATCCCAAAACGGACTCGAGACGCGGGATTTACCTTAGGGGCTAAAAATTTGATTTTCCAGTCACCTGCGACTCCGACGCGTGGGGAAGACTTGCCGATGTGTGAGGAATGGTGAAGCTGCAGCTTCGTACGTGTCTTAGCAGGCTCAGAAGCACGCGTGAGGCTCGATATGGGCGTCGACTTGGCTCGAGAGGCATTGTAGGCTTGGGCGCACGTGGAAATCCGAAGCTAAGAGAGGTTAGTAGGGCTCCAACCAAGTGGCCACACACGTCCCACTTGTAGAAGATGAGGCGACTCGATTGTAGACATGGCGGCATGCAGTAGTTGATGCAAAGCTGCCGCACGCGGGGATGCACGGAGTGCAATGGCGACTGCACTGAAAACGATGGTGACAGTGCCTCAAGACTGGTGATTGCACTAAAAAAGCTGCCGAAACAATCACTCAATTATTAAGGTTGAAATCCGCGCCCAATAATTTAGTATTTATAGCCAAATGATAACTCTTGACTTATTTATATTTTTTTCATTTTCCCTAAATACCCATGACTTCGAATTTCCAATTTTAAACCCTAATTTCTTGAAATTACCACCTTGCCCCTTGCTTACTTAGGTCCATTTAACTCTTTTCAAGGGCAATTTGGTCCTTTTTAACTTCTTGAAAATCCCGATAAATAAAATATAATTACTTTTAAATAGATCCAAAATCTCGGGTAGCTACCGTGCATATGTTTGGTCCCATTTTTTATAACTTTAATGATCGATCATGCATTGCTCCTCCACCTACACTAAAGGTAAATGATTGACCTCTCCTCTATGTTTCATCCCATTTTTATATAAAATAATAAATCGTATAATTTAGGAAGTATAGATACTTCAATTTGATTTTCTTAATTGTGCTATATGGATGACTATGATGATTTTTTAGAATATTTGGTAAATTAAATAATATCAAACAATAGATATTGTGAGTTTTATTTGTTTTATTTTTTTATTTAAAAGATAATAACTTAAATAATGTTACGTATGGTGAAATTTAGTTTTTTATTTTTTATATTAAAAGATAACCACCAAAATTTTAAAATTCAAAAAATTGGGCCAAGATTAAATGGGCCGTGAGCCTGAATTTGGGCTTTGAGCTTTGAAGAGTTGGTGCTCATGGACCAAGATGCGACCATTTTGGACTTTCAAATCAAAATACTAGGCCCAGTTGATATAGGTGGAATCAAGGCCAGAAAGATAGAGCGAATCTCAATATCCATGACTGTTCGGGTCACCTTAAGTACTCCAAAGTCCTACCTGATCATTATGCCCTACTCGACCACTAAGCCACTCCATAGTCAACCATTTAGAGATGTTTATTGGGTTTAAAGATATCGATGGACCAAAGTCAACCATTTAAGGATGTTTAGGCCACCATTAATAAAGAAAGAAAATGAGAAGGGGTAATAGTTCCCAGCGATCCTGCCACAGAAAATCATTCCCCACATAATCACGTTTTTCCAAATTCACATTTTTATTCTCCTTCTATCTACTTTTTAATCTTCACAAAACAACTTTTTATTCTCACCATATGTATTTTTCACTTACATCATACACATTATTTTATTTTTCACGTCACCCAAACACAATTAATCATTGTCTTCATAATCATCATTTTAACCACAAATACAATTAATCATTCTCTTTTTCATTTTCCCCTAATTCTCATTTCTCGCACAATCATTCCCTTTACCCAAAACACACGCTCAATATATTAAGTTCAAATACAAATAATATAACCACATATATTTTAAATAAAATCTTAGCTTAATTAAAATAGTTTTGAAAGTAGTGTAATATGATAAGCCCTTATGTTGCAATAAGATATTAAATTGATATGATTTTGCGGTAGATGTGTTATTCTTCCAATATAATTATAAATGTAGTTAAATTTTAAAATATCTGCCTATCTAATAATTAATACTTAATTTTTTTTTTCTAAGTGACTTTATTTAATTTTGTAAGTTTCCTAAAACTAAAGTCCCCTTACTTGGACAATAAAATGATTATATATATATATATATATATTATATAAGTGAATGATGCTTTTTACTTGATCATCTTCTCCATTTTGAACCTCTTTATTTCTGTCCATTGATTCACTTGTTTGAGATCCATCTCAACATTCATTATATTTGAAGGAATCCTCAATTATTTGATGTAGCTCTACTTTTCTTTTTTTTTAAGAGTAAATTATAGATCTTGTTTGATATTTGTCTTTTGACTCAATCTTCATATATTATTAAAAATATTAGGGATCTACCCATCTTTGCCTATCTCTATACTTTTTTTTTTTAAAATGTTGTTTCATTTTTAATATTATATAAAAATATGTATAAATTACTTCAAAAAAAAAAAAAAAAAATCAGTTTATGAAAAAAAAGTGACTTTGTTAATTTATTTTACAGAGAAAATTTTTAATTCTGTCCAAATGAAGTTATAACTAGAGTAATTATATATTTTTATGGTTCGAAGAAAGTTAGAGTGAAAATTAATATTTAGTTAATATGATTTGAAAAAAGAAAAAAAATTAGAATTCAATCTCTATATTTTAAAAATATTTTTAAAATAATCTATATTGTTCGTAGTTGTTAATGAATAAAATATCTAGAAATTAATTATTTATGTGTTAATGATGAGAGTGTGAGATAGCTAAAATTAAATATTTAAAAATTGAAAAACAAAGATAAGAGTTTGAATTTTTAAATATACAATTTCAGACAATTCGAATCAAGCTATTTTGAAAAATAAAAGTGACGCGTGTAACTTTGGCTTTACAAAAAAAAAAAAAAAAGCATTTTATAATGGTTTGTTGTATAAATTACAAAATTGATTATGAAATTATCTTTAAATTTAATTTTGTAAAACATGTTTTTAAAATATGAAATTAATTATAAAATTATCGTTAATTTAAATTACGAAAATATAACTGACTATTTTAAAATAAAAATATAAGTCAATATCTGAAAATAAAAAGATATACTTCTTTAAAATATAATATATAAATCAATATTGACAATAATTATGAAAATGAAATAATATTCACCTTTTTATATTTAGATAATAAATTTATCAAAAAAAAAAAAAGAATAATTTTAAATATTGATTTAAATTGATAAGAAATATTTGAAAATATATAAAATTAAATAAAGAAGTATAGCCGCTGATTTTCAAAAGCCTCATAAAGATGGGAGGGGAAGAGCACTTTTTAGAAGAAAAAAAAAAAAAAAAAAAAAAAAAAAATCTCTTATCCGGTGTTTGTATGAGATTTTACGGAGGAATTATTTTGAGTGTTTAATAATAATTTGTTTGTTTGAAAGTTTTGATAGAGTATTTATAAAGATGTGTTATTAATTTTTGTTTGTATAAGACTGTCGGAGGATTTATGAAAAATGTTGTTTGTTTTTTATATGGTGTGACATTTATGACTAATTTAATTAATTTTTTTTTTGGTTATTTCAAATTTCAAATTATTATTAATATTGGAGATTTTTTTTTGCATTTCTTATTAATTAAAGGAAATAAAAGATAATATGAATTAATAAATATTTTAAAATAATTGAAAATAAAAATATGTATTACTTCTGTTTGAGTTTAATTTAAAAACCATATTTTTAAAATACGAACTTAGTTGTGGAGTTAATGTTACTTTAACCTTACAAAATATATCTACCAACTGTAAATTGCATTATTAAATTATCATTAATGAAAAATTATAAAATATTTGTTTTAATTTTAAATTTATTTTTTAAAATATGATATTATAGGACGAGAGTAGAGTTGATAATTATATGTCCTAAAATAACAATCAAATTTAGAGGAAAAAAGTTACGAAATATGAACAAAACTATTTGGAAGAACGACATTTCAAATTCATTTTTTTGAAAATAATAGTGTCATTTTATTCAAATTTATTCCCAATTTTTATTAAAATATAAATGAATACTTATTTAAATAATCAAAAATAAAAATATGAAATTAACGTTAATTCAACCTAACGAAATAGATTATAAAGTACTGAATATGAAATAGATTATCAAATTATTATGAAATTTGATTTGATAAAACATGTTTTTAAAATACGAAATTACTTATAAACTTATAGTTAATTTAAAATAAAAAAAACAAAATTTTAAAATATTCGCTTCTAAAATATGACATGAAATAAAGGAGAGAATAAAATAATATATTAAACACATAAATATATTCCTAAAAAATTAATGATAAATAGTTGAAAAATCAAAATTCTAAAAAATTATTTTATTTTATATTTTTCGATTTTCCAAAAAAAAAAAATTAAAGAATAGTTCTGTGGCACTTTTTCAGCTTGCCACCTGGCGTCCATAATTTTTACCGAAGCAATGGTTTTCAAGCAGTGGAAAAAAAAAAAAAAAAAAAGAAATTACCCTTAAATAATATATGGAAGAATGGGTTTACAGATGTATTTGATGTACGGTTTAAGAGTGGGGGCCCTAATGATTTTGACTCTTGCCCTTAATTATTAGGTTACCCCATGGGCGAAAGGTGGACTGCTTCTGACTTTGTTCTTCAGTCTCCTCAGCTTCCAATTCTTTCTTCTGTTCTTCCTGTCCCCACACAACAAACAACACTATTTCATTTTCCCTTTTTTGTAATGTTATTCAAAAAAAAAAAAAAAAAAAAAAAAACAAAACTCAATTTGATCATCAATCTCAATTGAGATTTGTATAATTAGTCTATGATTACCTTATTAATGTATTTATTTCTGTTAAAATGAATATAATATAATTCAATAGTAATTTACATGTATTTTTTACACCAAAGAGGTATTAGAATTGGTCATTCTCGATCACATGGTTGCATCATAATATATATACGACTCTTTCGTAGCTCCCAAACTTAGCTCGAGGAAGTTTTGTCGGTTGAAAATTTCATTATTTTATACTGAAAAAAGTGGAGAGTTATCCAAACATTATTCGTCCATATATCCAAGCCCACACTTTTTACTATGAATTTTGAGATGCAATTTGGAAAAGGTAAAAAATGCTTGGTGCGCGCCAACTGGCTCAGAAAATCATGCATATATGAAAACACAACAACTTATTGTTCTCTATCTTTGTCGATCGAGATCTTTTAAAAGTTAAGATTGCGAATGGCTAAAAAAACGAATCTTCATCCAATAAATGCTAAAGATAATCATTTCATTTTTAATTTTTGATTTTTGAAATTTAAAACTACAATTATTATTTCAATACATAATTGCCAAGACTTTAATATTTATATCTTACTTGTATTTTTAAAAATAAACCAAAATTAGAAAGTTAAGAAAAATAGATTCTAAATACTTGTTTTGGTTTATGAAATTGGATTAAAATTCATATATTTACTTAAAGGTATACAAAATATACGTAGAGAATTTAGATACATACAAGCTAAAATTTTAAAAATGAAAAATAAAAAATCAAATGGTTATCGATCGAAACTGATAAATCCAAGGAACAAAGCTCAAATGAAAGAATTTAAAATGATTTTGGTGTTTTTCTCATAACTGCATATTTTCACAAATTACATTTTTATTTCATTCATAATTATTTTGTATACTTCACGCAACAATTTATTGTTCTCTACTTTACTATTTTTAATTTTCATCGTATTTATTATTTTATTTTCTTTGTAATTATTTTTCGTTCAAAATATAAATAATAATCATTATTTCGATAATTATTTTTTCATTTTAATTATAAATAATCATTCTCTTTCTAATCATTTGTTTGACCAGAAACATAAATAATCATTTTTATTTTTGCAAACATAAATATCTCTCAATAATCATTTTATTTTACCTATTCTTCTCATAATTCATATTCTCGATAATCATTTTTATTCCACTTGTCCAAACACCCTTCTATTGACCTCAATTTCATTTTGCCTCAATATGACACACTCTTAATAATGCGTGAAGTTATTTTTTTTTGATAAATTTAAAATAAGTTTCATTGATTAAGCATAAGTGTAGGTAGCCATAAATTATCTATTTATTTATGATGCCCATGATGCCATAAATTTTCTAATATATAAAACTGTAAACTAGTTATTATTTATTTAGGGGTGTTTGGGTGGAAAAGATGAGATGAGTTCCTTTCTTTGTGTTTGGGTAGAGTTACACTAACTCAATCCAACACAGTAGAATACGGCGCGTGGAGCCCACGAGCGTGGCTAACTTGTTGATAGGAAAATAATAGCCTTTTATTAATAAATGAAAGTATAAAGGGTAAAAGAGAGGGATAAGGTTTGACTCTAGTTTACGATGTGATACATAATAATAATAATAATAATAATAATAATAATAATAATAATAAGTTTTCCTCGAGAAGTTGGATTCCCAACTTATGATCCAAAAAGGTGGCTGATTTTGATCATGTGAATAATTATCTCATGTATCAACTACACAAATGTTAGATAAAATCATATATTGAGATACTCCCGTAGATTTAGCCAAAGAAAAAGGAGAAGGTAGTCAACCCAGTTTGGCACCAAATGATAATAAATGCAAATAAAACCTGCTCTTTGCCAAAAAAAGTTAAGTAAAGAATAGGGTCGGTTCCAACAGCAAGACCGTGAACACTTTCTTTTCAATAGATCTGAAAATAAGGAAAGCAGAAAGAGAAACTCTTAGGGAGAGGAACTTTTTGACAACAATACTCCCACGACAAGGGGATCAGAGGCAATACATAGTGGTTAGTAATGCGACATTTTTTTTTATCGTAATAAGGTGCTAGACACTCGACCACCATTAATACCAATATCTAACAAATTATGATACAATTTCATCCAATATGTATTTTTCTAGAAAACAAAGACATGACTAGAACGATTAATGTGAACCTAACTGGTTCAAAGAGAATCGGTTTAGGTTTACAAAACCCAACCTACTTAAAAAGAAAAAGTAGGGAAAAATACATAGAAAAAAGGTGTCGTTGAAGCGTTCGCCAAAGAACTCATGCCTAATCTAGAGAATATTGGGTAATTCTGAGGGAGAGAAAGGGTCTTTGCACTTTGGCACTCTTCTCAGGACCTCGGCTCTGATACTATTTTAAATTATGTTAAACCATGAATCAAGCCAAAAGTTTAAACAAATAGAGAAAGAGTATAGACACGTGAAAAAAGTTAATAAGAAATCGGCTACATTAAAAGAAGTCATTTAAACTTTTTTTTTTTATCTTACAACTAGACAAAGAAGCACGTGTGCTTAGAGCAAAGTAGAATCGAGAGCAAGAATTGTTAGCAACTCTTGGGTGCTCTTTTGCCTTTCCATTCATGGACATCAAAATATCCACAAAGAAAGACCTACGAGTCATAGTCGTCCCAAAATTGAGTCTTTTGAATATTTGGGAGATAATCCAACATCGATTCAACGATTGAGGTACGCAATCTCGCCAAAGACAACATGGACAAGAACATGTTTAAACTAAACCAACAATTATCCTAATTTAGTAACTCTAAACCACTAATGAACTCATTTTTCGTCTATTATAAAATGCTTATTTTTTTGTAAAGCAAAAGTTACACGCGTCACACTTTGTGTTGGAGTACTTGGTGATAAAAACTTGGATTCTAGGTGAGATGAAATTTGATAAAACAGTTATAACATGAAATCTTTACTATCATGGATGATTACAAGATAGTTATAACCGAAATAAAACATTTTGTTCAGTACCAATGACACCTAAAACATTTAAGCATTTAACCAGAGTTTTCAAATAATTAAAACAATTGATAATTAAAATCAAATATTCATTCTAAAAGTCCTAGCAACCAAGGAAAATAACTCAAGAGCGAACGCTCAAAAGGGACTATGCAACAATTCTTTTAAGATTATGCCGCCTTCTTTCTAGTTGGTGAAAAACCACCCTAAAAGTTAGTACGAATATACTCAATACATATAAGTAAATAATAAACGAATAACTCAAAACTTCGTAGCAACTACCTGAGTCATGAGGTACATTACATGACATAGAAACAGACACATGAATTATGTATTAGTGTCAGTATTTCGAAAGAGCCATCCACTTGATACTTAATTGCGTGTAGAACGACTCAACGTCACATATATAGTTTTCATCTGCAAAAGGTTCTATGATAAGAACTAGATTTCTTGTGTCGTAGTGATGGAAGTAGAATTGACTTTGAGATATTTCCCCATCCACATTTTTTGACAAATCAGAGCTGAGATCATAAGATCAATTGTAGCTAGTGAACCTTCGCCACTACTTTGTTCTTAAGTGCTCTCGCATCTACGTCAATGGCAATCTTCGAACTAAGATCGGTATTTTGTGAAAATACAAAAATACAAGTTATAACAAGTAACCAAAATCCTAACCAACAAAATTCTACTTACGATTAATAATAACAAAATTCCTCGATATAACTACCAACTTTTCATTATTTTCTTACTAATAATTTTTTGAGAAATTACTCAACATATCAACTTTTCGTTCACTTATTTTAATTATAGCTTAAAAAAAAAAAAAAATCCAACATAGCAAAATTTCATTCGTTTTTCCAAATTTCTAATTTTACTCATCTTTTCACCAAATTGATTGAACACTGCTAGTAAACTCATTCAATCTATCACGTATCTGATTGAGTCTATTAGTTGAGCTACCGATTGAAGGTTATAAGATGAAATATTGATTAAAGGCTATCAGGTGGAACTAAACTACTAATTGAAAGCTATAGGTTGAACTATTGAGGTGATGACATTTTGGTCATTTTACAAAAATGATCCTTTTTTTATGCCATGCATGAAATATTTTCAAAATTTTGCTTTTTTTTTTTTTTGCCATACATAAAAAATTCTCTAATTTTTTAGTATCCAAATGTTGCATATCAGATAATATATTTCATAATAATCAGATACGAATAAAATAATTTGAATGGTTGTATATTTAAATTATAAAAAAGGAAAACTTACAAAAATTAGTAAAATTTTAAAAATAATTAAAAATAATTATAACTTTATAGATTAAAAATAATTTTTAAATATACATAAACCAAAATGAAACAAACTTAAATATCTAAAGACGAAATTAAAGTTTTGGAAAATTTTAAAAATCAAAATAAAACAATTATTATGAAATTTTAAACTTGTATTTAAAATTAGTATTTACTAAATAATGTCAAAAAAACAACATCTAAACAAATTTTGGATTGTCATAGTTCCTTCTAAATATTTAAAATAAATCTCAATTTTAATACTAAATTTAAATACTCTTAAAAAATATACCAAAATAAATTTGTTTACTATAATCATTACTTCTAATTACTCAAAATTAAATTTCATACTAAATATTAATTCAAAATATTGTTGCATCTTCTTCCTAATCATTATTTATTATTTACCTCTAAATAGTTAAACTAAATTTTCATAATAAATATTAATTTCAAATATTTTTAAAAATTAGATTCGAACATGATTTTTAGTGTAATTTTTTTTTTTCAAATACTTAAAATAAATCATTCAAAATACTAATTTAAATATTTTTAAAATGTGAATCCGAACCATTAAAAAGAGATATGAATAATATTCCAACATTTTAATTAATTATTGAGGAAAAAAAAGTTTGACTTTTGTCAAGGGATTGGGTGGAAACATCTGAAATCATTAGTTATAAACAAATTTCGGAAGGAAAAGCGGAGGATTAGGTGCAGCCGACAGGTTTGACGGATGTCATATCACGTGCAGTCACGTGGATCTAGAGAGAGAAAGACATGGAAGAGATTGAAACTGGTTGTGGCTCGGCTGGCTCCAGCTCTTTCTTAATCATAGACGTGGGCTCCACTCTGGTTTCAGCCAGTTGTAAAGTTTTCACTTTTTCAGTCAAAATGTTTTAGTAGCCCATTTTATACCAAGCTTTTTTTTTCTTATAATAAATTGTTTGAATGAAATTTTTTAATAGTGACTATAAAAATTTATTTATAATCGATTAGA